>JAXCMG010000012.1:56626765-56648407 GCA_034642415.1 Podarcis siculus
GATAGATAGATAGATAGATAGATAGATAGATAGATAGATAGATGTAAAGGGACTCCTGACCATTAGGTCCAGTCGTGGCCGACTCTGGGGTTGCGGCGCACATCTCGCTTTATTGGCCGAGGGAGCTGGTGTACAGCTTCCGGGTCATGTGGCCAACATGACTAAGCTGCTTCTGGTGAACCAGAGCAGCGCACAGAAACGCCGTTTACCTTCCCGCCGGAGCGGTACATATTTATCTACTTGCACTTTGACGTGCTTTCGAACTGCTAGGTTGGCAGGAATAGATAGATGATAGATATAGATAAAAAACCTTTGTATTAATGTAATCTTTTTATATCTAACTGCATTTTTGTAATATTTTGTTTAAGCTGTTTGTTGCTGCTTCAGTTTCTTTGTACACTGCTTAGAGATATTTTCAATCTATGAAGTGGTATAGAAATTAAATAATCAATCAGTCCTAATGATGTGATTCAACTGTTTGTGTAAAGATTTTTCTTCCTTTTTTCCTTATAATTTTTGTCAGCTTCAGTGGCATCACCCTCTTTGCCATCCAGGTAAAGACACAGGTGAGCAATCTATCAGCACATCATCAGTTGTAACTTTCTCTTTATACACCTTTCTTTTTGGCAGATGTCAATGAATCAGGTTTCTCTGTCTTGCTCACACAGAAACACACAGTAGTGCCCCCATCTTCCAAGCTCATAGATGGCAATCCATCAAAAAAATGAATGAACAATTTGCAGCATTAGCAGTGGGCTGTAACAAATTATTAGCTTTCCCCTTTGCTAAATGTGAAAGACTTTTATCCTTAAGCCTGGAAATCATAAAGGGAAATTAAAAGATACCCAAATGTTTGTTTATTTTTCAAGGTTTTCTCATTTAGGGAGATTTGACGCATGGTTTGTAAATGCTTGAATTTGGCAATATTGAGAAATTTGTATCAGAGAAAAATATTTGCATAATTATTCTTGCAGTTCCTTGGTCATTTGCCAAGGGGAACGGAGGGAGCAGAATCAAGTAAGTATGAGAACTGAACATTTTCCACCATCAAATACATGCTATCCTATGCATATTCAGAAAAGGTGGAAAGTGAGTTTCCACCTGTCATACTCAATAGTAATTGCCAACTGATGTGGAAATGCAAACAACTAAATTTAAGATGGGGGGGGGGGAGTGAGAAACTGAAATTGACTGATTCTCCCACCACTGTTTCCTGGATTTTCGTAAATGCGCTAAAAATGGATGAGAAAGGTTTGGGAGTTGGATCCAGATCAACTTAGTCATGCTTTTACCCCCACTGACATAAATATATAAAAGTAACCGACGCAGGTGGCGCTGTGGGTTAAACCACAGAGCCTAGGACTTGCCAATCAGAAGGTCAGCGGTTCGAATCCCTGCAACGGGGTGAGCTCCCGTTGCTCAGTCCCTGTTCTGCCAACCTAGCAGTTTCGAAAGCATGTCAAAGTGCAAGTAGATAAATAGGTACCGCTCCAGCGGGAAGGTAAACGGCGTTTCTGTGCGCTGCTCTGGTTTGCCAGAAGCGGCTTAGTCATGCTGGCCACAAGACCCGGAAGCTGTACGCCGGCTCCCTCAGCCAATAAAGCGAGATGAGCGCCGCAACCCCAGAGTCAGCCACGATTGGACCTAATGGTCAGGGGTCCCTTTACCTTTACCTTTAACCAATACTCTTGTATAAGGACCCACCACACTTTTGTCTTCGCATGGAGACATGCCAGGTTGAACAGACCCCCATCATTTTGACTTCACCCCCAAAGGTGCATTCTTCCATGGTCTCACGAGACAGACATATGCCAGCCAACCATAGTCATTACTATTTTTGAGTTCAATTGAGTTCAATTGAGCTGCCCTCTCCTCTTGGCCTGGATATTTTAGCAGCTCTCTTCCTGGATCTGAAATTGGGGAAGGAGCGCATCGAGGGAGCGACTGCTCTTTATCAAGGACAAGACAGTCAGAAGCACTACTGACATTGGGTGTGACACACCATTTAAGAACTTGTGCCTGAGCTTGCTTCCCCCCCTCCCATTCCTTTCTCCTTGCGCGTCATTTCTTTTTAGACTGTGAGTTTGAAAACAGGGACTGTCTTAGCTCTGATTTTTGTAATATTTTCCGAGACCAAACCTTTTTGGCTAAAAATGCTGTAAGTAAATACTGGATCTGACCTTCTAGTTCACTAATATAAAAGCCACATAGCTCTATGCTCATATACCCAGATCCATACATATACTGACACCCAGGCTGCAAAATAAAATGATACAAACTTTGAAGAAACCCTAGAACAACCTCTGCTTTACCCTTCCTGATTTCTAAAATTGTCCATAGCTATTTTTTTTCTCAATTTGCTTTGGTAGCTGAGTAAAAAATAACAGCCCCCCATCTTTCTCAATTTTTATAAAAATAATTTTCTGTCCTGTTTTACAGTGGACTATATGGATACAGGAAGACTAAGAAGGAGGCATGGTTGTAAGGAAGAAGGAGAAGTGGAAGGAAAATGTTTTGTGGTGTTGCTCCCTGAAAGCAATGTTTTCACATAATGACAGACACATTTTGATGGGCCTGCAATGATATTGGTTTTTGCTTACAACATCCATATTTATTCACTTCATAAACAGGAAGTAACATAGATAACATAGTACTCTTATTCTTACAAAAAAGATTACCACTCTCAGACCAAGCAAACACAGGAAGGCTGCCAACTCTGTCTCATGCACTGTAGCAAAAGCAATAGATATATTGCTTCTTATTTCCCAAGAGCTTTTCTAATATTTTTTATTAATGAGGTCAACACTCTCCATTCTGACCTCAGCTCCTGTATTGTCTTCTCTTTCCAATTGATCCATCAACTGCGGAGAACAGTTTAAAAATAGAATCAAAGTCCACACAACGGATAATAATTCCCGGAACCTGGGAGAAACATTCTAGAAACAAAGTCATTGTTACAGTTTACACAGCTAAGATTTACAGATCAGAGTGTACGGGATACAGTTCAAATTACAATTCAGTTGCACTCTTCTGTTAGTGGATCCTAATGGAAAAAAGAGAGGGCAAATTTTGCTAGATCCTCCTGCAGTCCCCATTGGCCTCTCCCCAGATCTGGTCCAGAAGGTTTGAGGCTCCTCCAGAACATTGTGGAAGTTTACATGTGGAAGGTTTCCTTTTGCGGAGTCGAACTCAAGATCAAGGCTGTCCAGGAATGGAAGAACTTCTTCCTACTTGCAGAAGAGAATAGTTGAAAACAAGCCAAAGTTTCAATATGACTAGTGGAGTTTTTCACTGCCCGGAACCCTCAGAAGATGTGAATTTATTCTTCTGACCATACTTATGGGAAGCTGTGACTTTCAGCCTCAGGGGTTGAGCCATAGCTCAGTGTAAGAGCATCTGCTTTGCATGCAAAAGGCTCCAGATTCGATCCCCGTCATCTCTAGGTAGAGCTGGGAATGTCCCTTGCCTGATCTCCAGAGAACCACTGACAGTTATTGTAGACAACTAACTCAGAGAGATGGACCAATGGTTTGACTCAGGAATTTCCTGTGTTCTCGGCAGGGTCAAAGGGCAGACCCTTGTATTCAGGCAAGAGCAGAACTTACAAGAGAGAGAGAGAGAGAGAGAGAGAGAGAGAGAGAGAGAGAGAGAGAGATCTTTCCACCTTGGATGTTCTTAGAAGTCCACTGCCACCAGGCACTGAAACTATAGGTTGGACTAGGAGCAATCACCTTTAACACAGTCCAAAGTTCAACCGCACCCTAAGTACAAGTCAAGTCTAAAATTCTATAACTCAGGCAGGTGAGCTCAGCTGCAAACTATATGTCATGTAAACACAATTGCATGCAACAGATGGACCATTGCTCCATCTAGCTCAGTACTCTCTTCACAGACTGGAAGAAGCTCTCCAGGGTTTCAGAAAGGAGCCTTTCTCAGCCCTACCTGAAGAGTCAATGGACTGGATATTTTGGCTGCAAAACTATGAGCTCTACCACTGAGAGGCTTTTGTTGCCTCAGAATGGAAGTATTTAACTGCAGTTTGTGCTGCTGGCATTTGAGCCAGGCAATGCGGGGAACCCCATTTAGTACTTCCAAATCAGTGCTGATGGGATCTGAATATAGAAACCTCCATCAAATCTCAGAGTCTGAACACGGGAGGCCTCTTATTTTGGACAAAACCGCGAGAAGAAAGCCAAGTGATACAAACAGCAGAATTGCATAGCATAAGCTCTTCTGACACCGTACCAGTTCAAGAGTCCTGAGGGCCAAGCAGAAATGCTTGGAAGTCTGTAAAATCACACAGAGCTCTGAGGGTTCTCCACCTCTGCTGTCAGTACTTACCCGGCCGAGAGTAACTCCCCCTGAATGCACTGTTACGATGCAGCCCGCAACACACTTACTGAGATCTAAACCTCATTGGACATCGTGGGCCTTACTTCTGAGTAGACATGTAAAAGATTTCACTGTTAATTTCTTTTTTAAAAAATGTTCTTCCCCTCTTTTAAGACAACAACAACAACGATAGTGCTCATCTTTCATGCCGAAATCATGAATACTGATTTCCATTATCATGGAGTAAAATGGGAAAAGCGTAATACTTCCATCTACCAAAAGACAAAATTGTAGTGCCATCTGAAAGCTTTCAAAATTCCTGTAATTTTATATATATATATATGAATGTAAGATAATTACACTTTTCATCTCAAAACTGCTCAAAGCAGTTCTTAATCCGGTTAAGGGATATGCGTGCATGGAAGCAGGAAGTGCATTGTAAACTGCTCAAGGAATATGATTGATGGGCGGTATATATAAAAAAAGACCTTCAATACCTAAATAAATAAATAAATAAGCAGATCTTGGGTCATGTGTCCCTAACTGGATAGGAATCACATTAACTGGAAGCACACAGTGCTCCAACTGAGTTCGGCAGCCAGAGCTTGACAAAAAATGTGTGTGTGTGTGTGTGTGTGTACGTGGATTTCGTCACCTCCAAATATTCATCACATTTATATCCTATCTTTTTTCCAATAAGCCCACCCTCCTCATTTTAGCCTCAAAACAACAAGTCAGTGAGGTAGGTTAGCCTGAGAGGCAGCGACTAACACCACAAAGTCACACAATGAGCTTCAAGGCTAAGTGGGAATTTGAACCCTATTTATTAAATAGTGGGTGGACAATAACAGATGACACAGAAATTTCTCCAAGTAGTTCTTTATAAGTAAGCTGGAACTGAACTGAACAGCAAACAGCTCAGCCGGCCTGCTTTTATAGGCAGCCGGCTGTCAACATTGTAACAACAACAACCCAGGGTTTCCCGCCTAAATTAACTGACGTGGACCTGAGTGAAAACTATATACGCCATACTCCTGGTGACCAGGGTGAGAACTTCAATACATAACACTATCCCCTGTGTCCTAGTCCAACACTGGTCAGATTTCAGCTTTTATAAAGTGCAATGTGCTCACAGTCTCCTGCATGCATTCCATTGGTTTGAAGGCATTGGTTTGCTCCCATAAAACGTTTCTGGAGCAAATGCTTGCTAATGGCAGATAGCACTAAGAGAAAAATTGCGGCAGAAAAGCTGGGAATTGCCCATTCGTATGCAGATGCTGGTGCTTAAATCTTCTCCAGGAAGGTTTTATTTGATTCATTCCCTTTAAAAATAAAACACATATATCAATATGTGCTCCCTTGCACTTGGTGAGAAATTTAAAATGCATAATGTGAAAATGTATTCCTTAAAATAAAGTCACCCTCAACTTTAAGTACTGACCCTGCATCACCTCTGGTACTTAGACTGATGTATTATTCCATCACATATTCTCTGGTTCCAAGAGTCATAACAATTTCCAACCTTGGGTGGGGTGGGGAGGAGGAATGTACATTCAGGTTTGCAAATTAATTCACATAACCTTTGCTTGAGGCCTTTGCAAGAATGAGAAGAAGACTTATAAAGTCATTGTTAGCTTTTTAAAAAATTCATTAGTGGGTACAGGAAAAGTGATATGATTTTACTTTAGCTGACAGGCTGCTGACACGATGCAAGCATGTTCATATTTTATTCTACCATCGCCACAAAAGGAACTTGATCCACTGGTGCCAGATCTGATCTTGTAGCTCTCTCTCCCCCTCGAGTCACTGAGGGTATTTGCATGTTGCAGGAGACATGCATGCCCTGTCAGCAAGAATCAGGCCCACTGACCTGATGCTAACATTTTCTACACCAGCAAATAAGGATGGGCATCACAACACAGTTTCACATTGGCAAGGTACTATGAGCCAGATTATATCAACTTGGGGATACGGCAAGTAAGAACTACAGTGGTACCTTGGGTTACATACGCTTCAGTACATACGCTTCAGGTTACCGACTCTGCTAACCCAGAAATACTACCTCGGGTTAAGAACTTTGCTTCAGGATGAGAACAGAAATCGTGCTCTGGCGGCGCGGCGGCAGCAGGAGGCCCCATTAGCTAAAGTGGTGCTTCAGGTTAAGAACAGCTTCAGGTTAAGAACAGACCTCCAGAACGAATTAAGTACGTAACCAGAGGTACCACTGTAATGTTCAAAATGCATCTTCCTTGAAATTCATTCTTCAGTCCAATGCTCGAGGAAGGGAATGGTGGTGGTGACACTGATGCTAATAATACGAAGAATACGAAGAATACGAAGAATACGAAGAATACGAAGAATACGAATACGAATACGAATACGAATACGAATACGAATACGAATACTAATAATAGCTCCCCAAAGCAGTCAGTGGCTGTGATCAAGGTCAAATCCACAGTATGGAGGGCTGCTAAAAATCTCCCCCACGTGCTATTTGTTCCTGAACCTGCAGATAGCAGCTTGGGGAAATTCTCAACTGGAAAATGGCAGTGAACAACATCCTTAGGCTTCAGCACTGCCCTGGATCAGAGCTCCAGTGGCTCTTTTGGCTTTCAAGAATAAGAATCAACAATATATTTTAAAGCAGCATGTAACTTGACCCAAAGCAGACAGAAAAGCTGCTTGCCCGAGTCTCATCGCTTTTGTGTGGACTGGCATTTTTCCAATCCATGCCAAAGATTTCTAAGAGCTGGCCATCTGCTTGACTAACCCTATTACTCAAGAACCATGGGAATCTATGTGGTGTGGTTGGACTTGTTCTGGATAGGGTTGTCCTCCCCCTTGATGTAATTGACTGGGCTGTATAGAACCCAGTTCTATACAAGTTTATTTATAGGAAAATTCTGCAGCATCCAATGGAACTTCCTCCCCAAAGCAGCACCTCAGCTGAAGTGCACAGCATTTCAGAGACTAAGCCTGTCTTGGATTCTGGCCTTTGTACCTTTGGGATAACAAAGTGTCCCTATCTCATTTTATCTGCCATTAAGCTGTTGCTTGCAGAGGCTTCCAGTGTTTCAATTCTGTCCTGAAAGCAAGAATATATTAATGTGCTGTCAAGATTGTGTTTGTGTAATGAATTTTACTTGTCCATACCGATGAGAGTCAAGTGCACTTGGAAGTACGGCAAAGGTGGCGATAGCATGCTTTGCCTGTGCGTGTTGCATTAGTGGTTATGTAATTCCGCATTTGAGCAACAATTATGGGTAAAAGTAGACTTTTAAAATAAGGTCAAGGAAGACATACTGACAGGATGCATTACTGTGTCCTTAAAACAAATCTTATGTGTATTATGGGAAAGGGGGCCAAAAGCTAAGTGACTGAGAAGTATTGTACGCTACCTCCAAATTTTGCTCTTTTCTTCTTTTGGTATCACTCCCTGATATTAGAACAAGATTAGAAATATTGTTTGGGGAGCAAGTTGTAAAGGAACTGCTCCTGAGCTAGGAAGGATGATTAAATTCCTGGCATGGCTTAGATCCAGGTCAGTTTTCATTTCTTGGAGGGGTAGTAGTGCTCATGCTTGAAATGTCTTGCTAGTCCCACAACTGCTTCAATTTTAGTCATCCCAGGCCATTCATGTCACCCTAAGGAGAGGCATGTGACTGTGGGAATATTTCTGCCTCTCAAAATTCACATCATTTATATGCTACGTACTTTGACCTACTTAAAACTCTCCAAAACAAGCCATTCAATCAGATAAAAATATTTCTGCAGAAGAAAAAAATATTTGTGTGAGATGCACATTTGTGCGATTTTGATATTTCCTTGCACGCAATATGCAGTGCTTTCCTCTTCATCTATTAAAGTCAGATCTAGGTTGATCTTCCATATATGTGTCTCTGTGTTTATATATGTGTGTGTGTCGCTGAGCTTCAGATGATTTTTGTTTGTTTGCTCATGGTAGAAAGGCTGGGTGGTTTGGTTCCCAGCCTTGTTTTTCTACCATCTGTGGGCATAAATGCATTTTAAAATAATATAAAAATTAAGCAGAAGACAAAGATCAGCCTAAATTCCTAACGACAGCCATGCCATATAAAACAATAAACCCAATTCTATATCTGCATAGCCTATAAAAAGTAATTTTTAGTCTGCCAGATCTCCCCACCTCCTTTTATTCTCATGGGATGTGATTTTCTCCCTATCAAAGCATGTCTCCCATATGGCTCATCAGAGTTTGCTATTTTTGCCTGTCAATAATTTCCAGGATCTGTGTTTTATTAGAGAGAGAGAGAGAGAGAGAGAGAGAGAGAGAGGAAGCCACTGCTTGTTTCCTCAACCTCCTTACCAGCGATACCATATTAGTATATTCCATAGACATAATAAAAGTGTGTGATTTATGCACCAAAATGCCTTCATGTGCTTGAGTCACATTAATTCCTTCAAATCGTTTTGAGGGAATTAAGGATGTGCAAATTGCTTCTGCAAGAAGAGGTAAGTTTAACATCTGCAGCACAATTCAATCCTTAGTCTCAGACCTTTGAGAGCAGGAAAGCTTTTGTCCAAACAGAAGAAAATTCTTTCGACTATTGCCGGCCTGAAAGCAGCTGGTTTCGGTGTGTTCCCGAAGACTGGGAGTGCGCCTGTTGTTGTTTTTAATAAAACCCTACCTTTGATTCGTATTAATCATTTATCATCAGCCATCTGTCATTTATCATCTATCATTTGCTATAAATGCTGCAATGATTGGGTTGCTCTCTGGCAAATGGAATCAAACGCAAGGATAGCAACCCAGCTCGTACTTACATGTTCTTGATTTTAATGGGACTTAAAACGCACAATGCCATGAACTGGATTGTGGCCAAGTCCTCTTACAGAAAGTGGTCACAATCTAGGAAGTGAGCACGACATTCATAGCCAGAGCTTTCTTCTTTCTAAGACTCTGCTTCCAACAGGAGACAGTCAGGTGTCCCTAGGAAGCTCACAAGCAGAGCATAATAAGATAGAACAGTAGAACCTGTGAGCCACCAAGCCAGGATTGGCCCAAGACATTTAGTCGCCTGAGGCAAAATCCCTTCTACAGAAAGCCAACCAGGCTGGCAGCTGAATTTATATGAATACTAGCAGCATCTTACACCACACCTGATGGCAACAGGCTATCTTAGGGGGCACAGGGTACGTAATTCTCTGTTTTCTATTTTTTTTTTTTAATAATCTTTATTAAATTTTCAAAAGGTTACAAATAGCAAAACAGAAAAGAAATAGAAAAATAAGAAAAAAGTAAAAAAAAAACAGAAAAGAAAACAAAAAAAACAACAAAGAAAATTTCCACCTTTTAACACTCATTTTCTGTAACTTCTTTTCAAAGCTTCCCCACGTCACCCCTTATTGTATTCCCACTCCAGTTGTTTATTCAAGCAAGTTTCCCCCTCAATATCCTGTAACATAGTTTATTAAATTCACTTAACCCTAATTTAGTTAAAATAATTTTTTAAAGTAGAATTAAACTTAACTTCATTATTATACCTTAGCATTTTACTAAAATATATACCTTAACCCTATATATAAAAAGAAAAGAAAAACCAGAAATATAAGCTTAAAACCAAAAAAGATACCCTTCCTAAGGTTGCCACTATTTCCCCTCCACGGATTCCCCATTCTTATACTAAATAACCTGTAATTTTTATACTACGAGAGCAAAAAAGAAAGCAGACCCCCTTCGGACTGTTAAATCCCACCCTTCTCTCCCCGGTTTCAATCCCTAACCAAAGTCCATTTAGTCCATCTTTTTAGCCTGGTGCTCTTACGTCCGAGGCACGTAGATCTGTCTCAGTCCCTTTCCGCCGATTTCTTCGAAAGTCTCTCATATTTAACACCCAGGATCGAAGAAGTATTTTCTCAGTGCTGGCCTTGATTCTTCCGATGAGACCTACTTGTTTAAAGGTGATGCTCCAACGCTGTTTCATAAATCTATATGTCCCAAATAGTCCGACTTTCACCTTGGTCAATTTAAGGTTCTTCTTAGCAGATCTCCGTCTCTTTTTTCTCTTCTGTAATGTCTCAGCCATCCCTTCTTTCAGCTCCTCCTGCTTGGCAGATGTCTTTTCCTCCTCAATCTTTGGTTCTTTTTCTTGTCCAGCTGCCTGTGTTTTGAACGAGTCCCTTTCCAATTCAGTTGATATATTTTCAGATAACTTCAGGTTTGAAGGGCTCGTAGACAAAACAAGGCCTTTCTCATTCATCTCTAACAATTTTCCCACGAGAAGAGTCAGCTTTTCCAAGCCAGCACGTATTTCCTGTATTCCCTGTTTTAGTTCCATTCTTGTAATGTCCAAGAATCCCCTCTAGAGGGATTCTGGTTACTTAATGTCCTTTTCCCTTCCGATCCAAAAGTCAAATTTGTTTGTAACAGTCTTTCTTTGTTTTCAATATTTTGTAGCAGTAAAACCGGTTAGAGTTTCAACTTTCAATTTTTCCAACTTTGACAGCTAGTTTGACAGCTGTCAAAGGTTCCTGTAGATCCTCAGCAGGCTCTTAACTCAGGTTACTCCCGGGCTTGAGAAAGGTGGTATTTAATTCAAACAAAATAAACTCTAGTCCTCCAGCACATTAGCTTAGTCCTTTTAAATCCGTGGAATTTGTATCTTTATCCAATCACGACAATTCTTCCCGCAACCTTAGTTGACAAGTCCTTGCTTTGAACTGTTTACAATAGGGGGGAGACGGACTTCCTTTTTTCAGCTCCCCCGCTCGTGCCGAATCCAAAACCAAAAATATTATAATCCAATTTTCAAATTACTCACGGGTTGTTGTTCTTGCTTTTCAGTCCAAATTTAGTAGGAAGAAGTCAGCGCTGACCGGAAAATGGCATGCGGCTTCGCTCGGCAGGGGTAGCGGAGGACTCACAGCACCGCGCCGCTCCCTGGCACCCGATCCGTAGCCTTTAAAAAGGCTCCTTCACGAGTCGGGAGGGCGCTTACGGTGCCCGCCGAGTCACCATGTCCACGGGCTCTGTGCCCGTGGTTTGTGAGGGTCCCCGTGTCGCCGGCACGACAAGACCCAGCCCCCTGCTAAGCCGATTCCCTCCGGAGCTCGGAGGGAATCCGCCATTAGCCGGATGCGCCAACCCGGAAGTCCGTAATTCTCTGTTTTCTAATCTATTGCCCTCAATCTCTGCTCTTCAGCATCTGTTGCCTCAGACAGGAGACTTGCTCTGGTAAGGATTAGCTGGCTGTGCTTATGGGGAAACTCACTGCAAGCTAAGTTTATGTTTGTTAAACTTTGGTCCTATCTGCACTATGTATTGGAAACAGTACCATGCCATTTTAAGCAGTCAGGTCTCCAGCTCACACAATACTCCTGGGAACTGTAGCTTGTGAAAGGTGCCAAGGGTTGTGAGGAGGCCCTTATTCCCCTTAGAAAGGAGCCAGTGTGGTGTAGTGGTTAAGAACGGTAGACTCGTAATCTGGTGAACTGGGTTCGCGTCTCCGCTCCTCCACATGCAGCTGCTGGGTGACCTTGGGCTAGTTACACTTCTCTGAAGTCTCTCAGCCCCACTCACCTCACAGAGTGTTTGTTGTGGGGGAGGAAGGGAAAGGAGAATGTTAGCCGCTTTGAGACTCCTTCAGGTAGTGATAAAGCGGGATATCAAATCCAAACTACTACAATTCCCTGAGTGGTTTAGCAACCAATCCCTCTTTTATGCCCTCCAACATTTCTCCGATGAAAATAGAGATGTCTTAAACAACAACAACAACAATATCCCGCTCATCTGACTGGGTTTCCTCGGCCACTCCAGGTGGCTTCCAACATATATAAAAATATAATAAAACATTAAACATTTTAAGACTTCTGTATACGAGGCTGTCTTCAGATGTCTTCTAATTGTTGGGTAGTTACTTATCTCCTTGGCTCAACTCCATATCCTGCAATATTTCTCCAATGCAAATAGGGACCTCCTAGCCTACACACCAACATTTCTCTAATGAAAATAGGGGCGTCCTATGGCAAAGCAGGACATTCGGGGATCAAATCGGAAACTGGGATGGCTTCTGTAAATCCGGGACTGTCCCTGGGAAATAAGTACGTTTGGAGACTCTGCTCTTTCCAGGGAACTCTTGAGAACTGTAGCTCTGTGAGGACAGAGATAGAAGAAGGAATTTGTTTCATCCATTTTTTGGACCAACCTGAACAGGTGCTTCTGAACTTGGTTGAAGATCAGAACACAAAGTCCAGTCAGATATCACACTTTCCCAGTTTTGACAAAAGTGCATATAAGTGCATTCTTCTCCCTAATGTTTCATATTCCTTTGCTGTCTACAAACATGCAGTACAGTGGTAGGTCCCAAAATGCATACTTCATAAAACAATCATTTTGAAAATTCTGTTTGTTTTGTTTTGTTTTTTCATAGGCATAATGTGGGTAGACATGAAACAGTATATTTTAGCTATAATAGATTTTATAATTGCTTAGCTCTTCAGAAAGAACATTTATTTCATTTTTAATAAAAAAATGAATGTGCTTTATAAATATTTGTTCTCTCAATCCCCAATTTAAATGTAGGTTTTATCTTCATTTTTAATTATAAATTGCTGATATGCAGGCCGTCTTTAAAATGTACTACCTGGAATTTCTTTAGCATTATGAAACTAGCCGGCCTTTAATCTCCATTTTATACTGCAAGATTACTTTCTTTGACAGCTTCTGGCAGTAGAGACAAATAAAGAAGCAGAAGAAAGTAAAAAGGCATAAAAAAGAAGTTTTAAGGGGCCCATATAATTAGCTTTCCTTAAGAAACCCACTAAGGCTATCTTTCTGGGTCAGAAAAAAAGGAAATAACTGAGGAAGAAAACAAACCTTTTGTTCTGTAAAGAACCAATTCTGGAGGTATTTGTTCCAGTGATATGTGAACACGCCCCACTCCCCACACACTCACCTCAAAACCCATTTGGGTTTTCAAGTGCTCCTGTTGAATGCTCAGAAAACCTTGAGGTTTTTCTTCAGTCACTTGAGAGAAATACAGTGGTACCTCAGTTGTGAAACGTAATCCATTCTAGAAGACCATTCAACTTCCGAAACTTTTGACAACCAAGGCACAAAGGGCTGGCTGCAAATGCAATGGAGAAAATAGAAAAACACACAGCAGAAGTCATTCGACTTCTGAGGCGTGTTCAAAAACAGAAGCATTTACTTCCAGGTTTTCGGTGTTTGAAAACCGAAATGTTCGGCTTCTGAGATGCTCAAAAACCGAGGTACCACTGTACTTGAGGTGAACTAAACAGGTGAAATGTGTCCACTTGTGAGGTCCCTCTGTTTCCCAGGGGGAAAACCCAGGTGTGTTCTCTCTGTCTCTCTCGTACATTGGTGATTGTTGCAGAGAGGTCATGGCAGGGCTTATTTCCTTACTTAAATTGGGAGGCATAAAAATAATAAATTCAATGTTTCTCACCTGGGATAGGATTTAAGAACATGAATGTAATACAAGGCACTGTGCTTTCTGTGCCAGCTACATACGAGCCTGAAGACCTCAAATTTTGATCAGTCATGTGCCTAAATGAACCATATTTTGAACAAGTAACTCTGAGAGTTGCTTTTGCATTTCACAACATTGAGCCTGGACTGAATCCAACTGTGTTAGTTGGAGTCAAAGCTGATTCCATCCCACACCAATTTAAAGCTGCTGTAATGGCAGTTGCTCTGCTACCATTACATTTTAGCACAACAGATGCCCTTTTATTTGCAATGGATAAAAAATGCTTGTTTGCTCTTCTGTTCTCTCTTATGCCTTGGATGATATGTGCATAGTAAATACAAGTGGAAACATGTACAAATTTGTTTTCTTTGTGTAATGCATATCCGATATACGCTTCCCTGTTAACATACACCAGCACCTTTGTTCCTATGTCTCATTCACATTTATACCACCTTCTTCATTCATATCACTCATGTACCGTATGCAATATTCAAATGCTTAGCCTAAAAGCTGACCTACAAGCTGAGAGTGCAGCCCTCTCCCTTCTCTGCTGAACGCTCTCTCACAAACAAAAAACAGTCCCACCTGTCCCTGGGCATCGTCTTTTAAACTTTTGAGCATTTGGAATGTTCATAAACATTTCATAACCCCCCAGAAGCTGAGGCAATGGCTAGGGAGAGCTCGCTTCAATCAATTGAAGCCAAAACTCTTGCAGAGGATATATGGAGAAGTTTCCAAGATTGTAGATCGCGGTTCCCTTGGGTGGTTTTCTTTCGCTCAAGTTAATCTGTATTTCCAGCAAATCTATGTGTTCTGTGGTTTAATGTATCAATTTGTTTATCTCTTTACATCTACAGTAAGCATCCTAAAATATTGTTGCACGCCAGCCGAATCGCTGAGCATTGTGAGATTCTAGGGATTCCAGATGCTTACCCAGGTTTCATGTTTCCTTTTGGAAATGAGGCAGTGCTGTACCAACAAACACAAAACAACCACTCTGCAACACCACAAATCCAACTTAACGGTGTGACTTTGGAAAATGCCAATCACTTTTCCTACCTGGGCAGTTATCTTTCCGTAAGGGCCGACATTGATGCCAAAATCCAGCATCGCCTGAGCTCTGTGAGTGCAGCTCTTTCCCGATTGAAGTGCATAGTGTTTGAGGACCGGGATATTCACAGGGAAACCAAAATGTTCTTTTACAAAGCTATGGTACTACCAACCTTACTGTATGCTTGTGAAACATGGACCACTTAAACGCCATCTCCAACTCCTCAAAAGATTCCATCAATGGTGTCTCCAAAATTTTTTACATATCACTTGGGAAGAAAGGCAAACTAATGTCAGTGTACTGGAAGAAACAAAGATCACCAGTGTCAAAGCAATGATTCTTCAACATCCACTTTGTTGGACTGGTCATGCTTTTTGGATGCCTGATTATCGTCTTCCAAAGCAACTACTCTATTCCAAACTTAAAAATGGAAAGCATAATGCTGGTGGTCAACAAAAGAGCTTTAAAGACTCTCTTTAAAAATGTATTATAAACACCGACAATTGGGAAACACTCGCCTGAGAGCGATTCAATTGGAGAACAGCCTTTACCAAAGGTATAATGGACTTTGAATACACTCAAACTCAGGATGAAAGGGAGAAATATACTAAGAGGAAGGCATGTTTGGCAAACCCTCACTGTGATCAGCTCCTGCCCAGAAACCTATGTTCCTACTATGGAAGGACGTGTGGCTCCAGAATTGGCCTCCACGGTCACTTATGGACTCACTGTTAAGACTGCGTTCATGGAAGACAATCTTACTCTGCTACGAATGATCGTCAAAGAAGAAGAAGATTTATTTACATATGTATACAAGCAGAGCCTACGATGAAGGGGTTCACAGTATTAACACCCTAAGAGGGTCCCCATAGCTGCAGCCTTGGATTCAGACAGAAATAAAACATTGTGTTCTAACTCTCTCTCTCCACCTTACTGTTTTCCTCCTAGGTCACATCCTTGCAAACTCTAAACTCTGGCTTTTGTCCTTCTCGCTAACCACAGGCTGTCCCCCCCCCCCCGCCCATTTGCCATAACACACAGATATCATTTTCTTTGTTTCCTTTTATGGCACATCACTGAGGCAATTACCTCATGAGGAAGCTACCCAGACTTATATTTTAACATTTTCTGGATCCAGGGGTTCAGGAAGCTAGCCTGGATTGATGAGCTTTTAACACTTGCTGGATCCAAGGATTAGAGGGCGGCAGCGGGAGACCCCATTAGCTAAAGTGGTGCTTCAGGTTAAGAACAGTTTCAGGTTAAGAACGGACCTCCAGAACGAATTAAGTACTTAACCCAAGGTACCATGGTAAGCAAGGGACGCGGGTGGTGCAAGGGACGCGGGTGGTGCTGTGGGTAAAAGCCTCAGCGCCTAGGGCTTGCCGATCGAAAGGTCGGCGGTTCGAATCCCCGCGGCGGGGTGCGTTCCTTTGCTCGGTCCCAGCGCCTGCCAACCTAGCAGTTCGAAAGCACCCCCGGGTGCAAGTAGATAAATAGGGACCGCTTTCTAGCGGGAAGGTAAACGGCGTTTCCGTGTGTGGCTCTGGCTCACCAGAGCAGCGATGTCACGCTGGCCACGTGACCCGGAAGTGTCTCCGGACAGCGCTGGCCCCCGGCCTCTTGAGTGAGATGGGCGCACAACCCCAGAGTCTGGCAAGACTGGCCCGTACGGGCAGGGGTACCTTTACCTTTACCTTACCATGGTAAGCATGAAAAGGATTCACTCAAGCCAAAGAGGGGGGGATTGTATTCTTTGTGCTGAACTTAGGCTGAATCACTGAATGATTCTTCTCAGCAGACATGTATAGGATTTTCAAGTCCTCCTCTCCAATCCAGCATGTGACCCTCCTCAATTATATTTTGTGTAACTTTCACTAACTGAAGCTAATGCAAGTATATTAATATTTGCTGTAATTCCTAGAGCAATCGGCGGCATGATCGAAATGAGTAAAAACATCAAACAAGGTCTTACAAAGAAGACATTTTAGTTAAATCTTTAAAACTGGTTTTCTTCTGGGAGGGGGGAGCTGCGATGTCGTGCTTTGAAGGATCCTTAGAAATACATACTATTACTTTTTGTCACGAGCCATTTAGCTAGGTACTGGGTTCATTAACATTTCTCTTTTTTGTTCAACTTAATGTTCAAAAGATGTCCTATTGTAACTGTGGAGGCAATTAAGCTCTATAAGTGTAATGTGCCTATTTTCTTTAGTTAAGATTTTATTATAAAAATGGCTGGCATGTGATGCATTTTACATAAGTCACATATTTCGAGGCCATCTGTTGCAATATCATTCCCTACAGGGGGAATTTATCAATGTCCAACTTTTGTTCTATTTATTAGTAAAGAGATGCAATAGAGAGTTTTGACTTTAGCAATACATTCTGCCCAAACTACATTCCACTAAAGATCAGCTTCCCTTTGACAGTGTTCATTAATCTTATTTTAAGGTGACTTCTGTGTTTCTAGGGACAATTACCAATGTTGCAGCACATGGAATCACCAATGTGATTTTTCGTACGCTTATCGTCTTATAGATTCAATGGATTTTTTTTATTTAAAAAAGTGTTTTGAGACCATTAGTGCACACCTTAAAACAGCTATCTCCCTGTCTCTGATAATCATGGCATTTGAATTCTTAGCATTGCTTTTTTAATCTGTAGATTTACCTTTCAAGGGAACTCTTCTTTATCGGAGACACTACAAATCTGGCTTATAACAATAGGATTTAATAATTGTTGTTTTTTTCCTGCAAAGTGAAGGGGTGGGACACTTAATGGTATCAGAGTATGGGAGGGGAAGGATTTCTTGAATGTATTGGAAGGTAGGTATATTGAATTGTCCTATACACAATATAGCAAAAAACTACCATTTAGGAGGTTCCACAGTGGTAAGAAAGCAATATTTTAGTGTGGCAGCACCTATACAGCTCCCTGGCTGTTAACATCAGGCAGCAGTCTTGGGGGTACTCTTTTTCTGATGCCTGCTTTGAACACTTGTTTTGGCAAGCCTATCCAGACATGTAGAAAGTTGACATGTTTCAACCTCTCTTACCATTAATTTTAATTATTTTAAAATGTTTTAATTTCTTCTTTAAAAAAACTGATTTTATAGATAAAATTAACATAAGCCACTTAGAGGTTTTCCTTTCCTTTTGCAATCAAGTGGTATAGCCTCTCCTCCTTACAGAGGGGAGGAGTTGTGAGCAGGAGCAGTTTCCCGCATTGGCAGGAGGCGTTCCAGCCCCCTGCCCAGCTGGCCTGGCTGCTATGCCACGCCCCCAGGTAGCCAACCAACCAGGTGGAGGCTTGGGGGCGGGGTTTTGCCACTCAAACGTGACCACAGCAGCACTTCCCTTTCATTCCGCCATGGTTTTCGTCAGATCAAGACCTCTGGAGGAGCTTGTTGTTTTTCGGCTGGTTTGGGTCACAAATAAGTTTTGAAAAAAATAAATGAAAACAAATAAGATGAGAGGGTGAAATATTCTATAATATGGACAGTTGTGGAAGTATGTGGGGCAGGAGGGCGATGAAGGGGTTGCATCTTTGCGTTGAAGTTTGAAGAAACTGAACCGAACAAGTTCCAACTGGCTGACAAGTACCTCTGTATAATCTCTGCCTTATGTTTTTGGCTTTTGGCAGAATACTGTGTATTTCAAATATACAGGCTGAAGAGACAGGGCAACTAATCAGGCAGCAATATTATCTAAGCACATTCAGTTCTTCCATTATATTTATATATTTGCCTGCATTTTTAAATCCTGCCTTTAGATGCCCAACGAAACATACAATAACAGTAAGGACTCTCCTCCCTGAAAGAGAGGGGAGTGGTTGTGGACGGGAGCCCGAACACCGCTCCTAGCAGGGGGCGTTGCCCCCTGCCTCCAGCTCACCTGGCTGGCACTGACGCCCCCCCGGTGGCCGTCCAACCAGGTGCCATGGGGGGGCGTGTCCAGCAGCCTTTATGCTGCAGTGCCAGCCTCTCCTCCGGCCTCATTTCTCTTTGTCATCCTGTGCGAGTCACCCACCCTCCACTCCCTTTGAGTTAGGGCTTAGGTCATTGGCCTTGCTATGGACCTTAGGTTGGTCACCCCGGTTGCCCGGGGGGCCTGGTAGGAGTTTTTCCATTTGGCATTAGGCTTTTTGGTTTTTTCGCCTACCTCGTAGCAATCGTCACAACTTTTTGGTGGTATTGGTGGGTAGGTTAGCCATTGGAATAATGTGTTGTGGTGTGTCGAAGTGCTAGGTGTGGCCATCGCCTATGCCTTCAATTTCTAGGGGTATTCCGTTAAAGGAATCTGGCGGTCGTGTATTCCGTCCGAAGCCTGCTTGGCGGGAGGCCATGGCACGACCCTCGGTGACATCAGGGGTGAGCCTATAGTTGGATTAGCATCAACAGGTGATGAACCCCTGGTGAATAAACCCACTTGTTTCGCGATCCAATGCCTAAGCCAATACCTTGTCATTGCTGTAATCAATAAAGTTGTGGCCTTTTCTAGCCCATTAACCTTATATCACGTGTCCCTGTGTCTTCATTTTACTTCGCGGGGGTCGGGTCCTCGAACCACAAATAAGATACAATCCAATGAAAACACACATTTATGTACATTAAGACATTCAAATGAGCACTTTATGTACAAGAGCAACTGAAAGGGGAAAAGAGCAGTCAACAAAGTACATTGCAAAAAGGCAAAGGACCCCTGAGACCAGGGGTGCCCAAACTTTTTTCAAAGAGGGGCCAGATTTGTTGACGTGAACATTTGTGAGGGCTGACCAAAGTTGTTGACCTTTTTTTACGATTTAACCCCAAAGTTGTTGAACTTCTTTTAGGATTGAAGTTGGTGAGCTTTTTTGGAGATTTCCTCCCAAAGTTGCTGACCTTTTCTTAGGATTGAAGTTGTTGACCTTCTTTTAGGATTTTACCCCAGGAAATAAACGGCCACGGGGCCAGATTAAACCAACCAGCAGGCTGGATTAGGCCCCCGGGCTGGACTTAGGACAATCCTGCCTTGGATGGTTAAGTCCAGTTGAATTTTACTATGGGGTGCTGTGCTCATCTCGCTTTCAGGCTGAGGGAGCCGGCGTTTGTCCACAGAGAGCTTTTCTGGGTCATGTGGCCAGCAGGAGTAAAATGCTTCTGGCACAGCGGGACACCGTGATGAGTACCAGATTGCACAGAAATGCCGCAACGGTACCTAATTATCTACTCGCACTGGTATGCTTTCAAACTGCTATGTTGGCAGGAGCTGAGACAGAGCAATGGGAGCTCACCCCGTTGCAGGGATTCGAACTGCTGAACTTATGATCAGCAAGCTCAAGAGGCTCGGTGGTTTAGACCACAGTGCCACCCACATCCTGGAATATACACTGATATGCACTGGGCATCCCAATTCCTTAATGTTCTCCTTTGTTGGGTCAACATCCAGACTAGGTTCTGGATCCAGCTTCTGATTTATTTGTCTGATTTGTCTGATTAGAACAATAATATTTAAAACAAAAGCTCTATGGATACAGTAGTGTGTGTGTGTGTGTGTGTGTGTGTGTGTGTGTGTGTAAAATCTTCATTCCACTGGGGGTGGGAATGGCTACCTTTCCCTTACAGCTCTTTCTCTGTTGGAGCTTCAGAGAAGTAATTTAGTAAGAGTAGATAAAATATCTTTCATGCCCATGAGGCTATTTAATCACACAATACCAGGGAGTGACCTTCACACAATTTGGTTTTGACATCTCAGGTTGCACAAAGACATCCTTCCCGTCTATTTTTACATTTGACTTTCTCCATGGCAGGCTTGAAAATACAGGAGTGCTTTCATAAGAGTATTCATCGGGTGAACTGGGCTAGAGCCCTTTTCAGAGATACTGAGTACAATGAGTGCATATATGTTGTATATGGAGCCTGTGAGCAGTCATTGTACGATGTCTGAAATGGGCTCACATGCCCTCTTATGCCATAAAGAGCCACCTGAAATTTAGTTGTATGAGGCCAAGCAAGCTTGGGCGGTGTAATATCACCTATAGCAAGGGTCAGCAAACTTTTTCAGCAGGTGGCCGGTCCACTGTCCCTAAGACCTTGTGGGGGGCCGGACTATATTTTTTGGGGGGGAAATGAACGAATTCCTATGCCCCACAAATAACCCAGAGAGGCATTTTAAATAAAAGCACACATTCTACTCATGTAAAAACAAGCTGATTCCTGGACCGTCCGCGGGCCAGATTTAGAAGGCGATTGAGCCGAATCCAGCCTCCAGGCCTTAGTTTGCCTACCCATGACCTATAGCGACATTTTTGGGTTAATCCAAAAATGCGTGTAGAAGCTGGGTAGCTCAAAGTTTCTGAACTTAGCCTCCTAGAGGGGGTTTGACCAAAGGGTTCCCAGAAACAAGCAAATTGTCATACATTTTGTTGAACTTCTAACACAAATGGTGCATAGTATCCCCACAATAATTCATCTTTATTTTTTTTTAGAAAAAGAGGTGCCAGAACTCACCATGAACACCTCCCTTTTTTTCTTAGGATGGCAATGGCATGCATCTGAGAGGTGCCAGAACTGAGTTTTGGCTGAAAAAAATCAACAACAACCCTGATCTGAATTAAAAGTTTTGCGGACATCTGTGGCTTTTAGGTCAAGAAATATTAGCCTCCTGTATTCTGCTTCCAGAAGCAGCGTTAATGGGCCGTTCTGCTCTCATATATATATATAGACACCCGAGGACACCAAAACCTGCATATATATATATATATATGCTTTCGTAGATTTTCACGGGTACAGGAATGCAGGTTTTGGTGTCC
>JAXCMG010000012.1:56648807-56688872 GCA_034642415.1 Podarcis siculus
GGGAAGACACCCGAGGACACCAAAACCTGCATATATATATATATATATATAATTTCATCTTTATTGGTTTCTTTTAATGGACATGCAATCACATTATAACATCTCCGTTTTCCTGTGGCTAAACATGTGTTTCTAAAAAAAAATCTGCCTTCATTTTAATGGTGTGGAAATGGTCATGTCATCCTTTAGTTTTTTGGGTTTTTTAAAATGCAAAATCCATAGATGACAGTAGGATTTAACTTGTTCTATAGCTAAGTTAAAATACAACGATCCTGAGTGTTTTTGTTTGTCTGTTGTCCTATCAAAAAGTGGGGCTTTGTTTGTGTGGTTATTTGTGGTTAACTGACCTTAGCTACAATCCCCATACCTGAAATTGGAACCATGGACAGGGATGGTGGGTAAGTGAAATAACATATGCTGAACTCAAAATGTGGCATGTGATACTTAAAGTCCTTCCTTTTATCCTCCCTCCTCCTTCTCATTTGCAATTACGCCAGCATTGTTCCAATAAAATATTTTCTCTTTCTCTCAGAATGACGCAAGCACTCATGCCCCCCAAATTCAGTCAAGCAGCTTGAGTTCAGCGTTGAAAAAATTCACCGGAGATTTTTCTTTTTTCCTCTTTTAAAAAAATCCAATACCCTTTGTCTGGATTTTTATATAATAAGTGATACGTAAGTAGTGAGTGTGTCTCAAACGATCCCATGCATGAGCCCTGCTTATTTTACAAAACTCTATTGTTCCCTCTTCTATGATAATTCCTTCTCTAATTAAATAAACCGAATTCTTAACTATCATCAGCTCTATAGCCCTCTTAAAATCAATGGGAGCAATAGCAATTTACACCACCCAAGAGCTGCTCAGCTCAGTGATTTGAAACTATAATGATCAGTCGTATTCAGTGATGATCATGGGGCAGGCTCTCTGGTGTTTTATTAAACCCCGCTGAGGACTCAGCTTGATTATCCTAATATTTTTCCTCCAAGTGGCTTCACCGGAAAATCTCCCCCTTGTTTCTTACACCTTCCATGCCTTTTACCTTGCCCTTTGCTGTCTCTCCGTTCTTTCACTTGCTTGGAGATAGAGTTGCAGTACAGAATGGACCACTGCACTCAAGGTGGTGGTGTCCTATTGATTGTATAATGACCTAATATTTCAAGATGATACACTTTCCGTTTCCTAATTCTGTTTTAACATTCTCCTCTGCGTGTATGTATGCTTTAGATGGCTTCAGTATTCCAGCATTCTGAGCAGATGGTCTCACTCAAATGATGTTTAGGGGTTTGGTTTTTTTTTTCCTTGAGTGGTTATTTACAATTAATTTAGAACCCATCAGTGTATATAAGTTGCTGAAATTGCTCCCCTCAAAGTACATTAGCTCGGAGTGCTCTGTGGTGCATTGCCCAATTATCTGAGACTAACAGAAATACTTTTAGGTCATCCACATATTTTTTGACCCTCCTTCAGATCATTAGGAAGAGCATCAATAGGAACCAGTCTTTCAACTGTGCAAGTCTTTAACTAGCTGCTGCACTGAAAATTGGCCATGAATTCAAGGGTGTTTTAACTGTTCCGAAGTATGACAGAAAATAAGTTGTTTGGCTTCGGTAGAAGAATCATATAGTAAACACAAGTGTTCTAGAATGAAGGAAACCTGCTGTTGGCAATTCCATTTACGCTGGGATCTTGTACAGGTCTAATCAAAAGGGAGTCCAACTGAGTTCAGTGGGTCTTACTCACCTGTTGGAGTATCTAGTTTTTCAGCCACATTCCTTTACAATTCAAAGGGTACAGGAGACCCACCTGTCATGGACAAGGATCGACCAAATATGGACATCTAGAGGGCTGGCACCCAAGACTAGAAAGGTGG
The DNA here is from genome assembly GCA_034642415.1 of Podarcis siculus. Classification (NCBI taxonomy): domain Eukaryota; kingdom Metazoa; phylum Chordata; class Lepidosauria; order Squamata; family Lacertidae; genus Podarcis; species Podarcis siculus. Next base: position 56,650,678 of record JAXCMG010000012.1, read on the forward strand.
AAATCTGCCCAAAAACGTGCTCCGACCACAACGCTTTGAAATTAGAATTCAGACTTACTCAAACCGGTTCCTTCAGATGGAGAATGAATGACACCTTATTAAGAGATCAAGAGATTGTGAAAAAGGCCCAAAAAATGTTAAAGGACTATTTTGAGATAAACTTGAATACTACAGTAGAAAAAAGAACGATCTGGGACGCCAGCAAAGCCGTTATGAGAGGGTTTCTGATACAACAAAACACAATTAAGAAAAAGCTCTGGAATGGAAAGAAGGAGAAAATATTGGAGAAAATACATCAAGGAGAGAAAAAACTGAGAACCAAACCAAAGTCAAAGGAGTTGCTGAGAGAAATCAAATTCCATCAAGCACAATATTCTAAACTGATAAATCAAGAGATCGAATGGAAAATTAAACAGATGAGGCAAAGATCGTTTGAATCAGCAAATAAATGTGGAAAGCTGCTAGCTTGGCAGCTGAAAAAAAGACAAAAGTTAAATACAGTTACAAATCTAGAGATTGAAGGAAGAACGGTTCAGAAACCAGAAGAAATTAGGAAGTGCTTCCACAGATACTTTAAAGAACTTTATGCACAGGGGCCTCAGAAAGAATTTGAGATAGACCAATTCTTAAAGACAAACGGATTATCAAAAATAACTCAAGATAAAAGATCAATCTTGAACTCTAAAATAACTCCACAGGAAATTGAAGATGCCATTCAGAATATGCAACTAGGCAAATCTCCAGGCCCGGATGGGCTTACCTCCAAATACTATAAGACTTTGAAGGACTACTTTGATGGAGGTATGCAGCCAGATCATGGATGGGAAGAGGGCACCAGAAACGTGGAAAGAAGCTTTCATCACATTGATACCTAAGTCAGAATCTGAAAAGACTCAGCTTAAGAACTACCGTCCCATCTCACTCCTGAATGTGGATTACAAAATATTTGCAGACATTTTGGCAAGTAGACTTAAAAAGGTCTTAAATGAAGTAATTCACAAGGACCAAGCAGGCTTTCTCCCTGGTAGACATTTATATGAAAATACTAGAAACATCATTGACATTTTGGAACTTTTGCAAACCAACAGGAACACAAGGGCGGTGTTAATCTTTATTGATGCGGAGAAAGCATTTGACAATATATCTTGGATGTTCATGAAGAAAAACTTGGAAGGGATGACAGTGGGACGGGGGTTTGAAAATGGAATAGAAGCAATTTATTCAGAACAGAAAGCTAAATTAATAGTGAACAATGTGGTGACGGAGGAATTTAAAATTGAAAAAGGGACACGACAAGGGTGCCCTCTATCCCCTCTTTTATTTATTTCAGTCCTGGAGGTGCTACTGAACATGATTAGGGAGGACCGGTTGGTACAAGGGATAGAGGTCGGAGTGAAACAATATAAATTGAAAGCTTTTGCAGATGACTTAGTTTTGACATTACAGAAGCCAGAACCCAGTACAAAAAGAGTTCTAGAACTTATATCTGAGTTTGGTCGGGTTGCGGGATTTAAGTTGAATAAACAAAAAACTAAGGTTTTGACCAAAAACTTGACACTTACAGAAACAGAGGGGTTTCAGAGAGAAACAGAATTAAATGTGGTCAAAAAAGTGAAATACCTAGGGATCTATTTGTCTTCCAAAAACTTGAACCTATTTAAAGATAACTATGAAAAATGTTGGTTGGAAATTAAAAAGGATTTAGAAATTTGGTCAAGATTGAAACTTTCCTTGTTGGGTAGAATCGCAGCTATAAAAATGAATGTATTGCTGAAAATGTTATTTTTGTTTCAAACCCTACAGATCGTGGACAGAGTGGAATGTTTCGGAAAATGGCAGAAGGATATATCTAGGTTTGTCTGGCAGGGCAAAAAGCCTCGAATAAAGTTTAAAATACTAACTGACTCGAAAGAAAGAGGGGGGTTTGCCCTGCCAGACTTGAGGTTATATTATGAATCTGCAGCCTTCTGCTGGTTGAAAGATTGGTTTTTACTAGAAAACACTGATGTCCTAGATCTGGAAGGTTTTGATAATGCTTTTGGTTGGCATGCATATCTATGGTACGACAAGGTTAAAGTTCATAAATTGTTCAAAAACCATATTGTCAGAAAAGCATTTTTTGCAGTCTGGATGAAATACAAAGACTTATTAGAGAGTAAAACCCCGAGGTGGCTATCACCGGTGGAGGCCAAGGCTCGAAAAAGACCCAATATGGAGGCCTATTGGCCGAAATATTGGGAAATAATTGAAAAAATTGGAGACAATTGGAAGTTGCAGAGCCAGGACAAATTAAAAAATAAGGTGCGAGATTGGTTACATTATGCTCAAATTCAAGAGGTTTTTAAAATGGATAAAAAAGTTGGTTTCCAGGTGGAAAAATCGAAATTGGAGACAGAATTGCTAGAACCAAAAACTAAGATACTATCGAGAATGTATAACTTGCTGCTTAAGTGGAATACACAGGATGAGACAGTTAAATCTGCCATGATAAAATGGGCACAGGATGTTGGACATAACATTATGTTTGAAGACTGGGAAAGGTTATGGAACACCGGAATGAAATTTACGGCATGCAGTGCCTTGAAGGAAAATATTATGAAAATGATATACCGGTGGTACATGACCCCAGTCAAGTTAGCCAAGATATATCACCTGTCTGATAATAAATGTTGGAAATGTAAGGAGGCAGAAGGGACATTTTTTCATCTCTGGTGGACCTGCCCAAAAGTGAAGGCCTTCTGGGAAATGATTTACAATGAATTGAAAAAGGTATTTAGGTATACCTTCCCTAAGAAACCAGAGGCCTTCCAGCTGGGCATGGTAGACCAGAAAGTGTCAAAGAAAGATAGAACTTTGTTTATGTATGCTAGCACAGCAGCAAGAATACTCATCGCAAAGAACTGGAAGACACAAGATTTACCCACGCTGGAGGAATGGCAGACGCAGTTGATGGACTACATGGAATTAGCCGAAATGACCAGCAGAATCCGAGATTTGGACGAAGAATCAATTGAGGTGGATTGGAAAAAAATTTAAAGACTATTTGCAAAAATATTATAAGCTGTATGAATCCTAAGATAGTGCATGAGTAGGAAATGTTATGCTTTAGCAAATATGATTAAGCAAATGGTAAAATAAGTGACAAATGAGAAAAGGAGACAATGTGAATCAAACATATTATGTTTATTTTAAAGGTATCAAAACTGAGATACAATATATTGAATTTGGATACATAATAACTGAAAGTTACAACAAGGTGTGAAATAAGGTAACAAATTGCTGACATTGTTAATTCAAAGAACGCAGATCTGGAAGGTGCGGGGAAGTCCAATAGGGATCTACTGAAAGTTGAATTATTATATATTTACAATCTCTTTAATATTTTCTTCTTTTTTGTAAAAAAAAAAAAAATTGTTTCTTGTATTCTTTCTTTCTGTACTGTTTGGAATGTATAAAATTATGAAAAGAAACGCAATAAAAAATATTTCAAAAAAAAACAAAGGGTACAGGAGAACAATCAGCTAAGGAATTCAGAGGAGATGAGAGAGGGACAATCAAGGTGAGCAACCCTCAAAACCAACAACTTGCAGGGCTCATACCAACATAGCAACATATGTGTGTGTGTTTGTGTGTGTGTAATTTGTTTTTCCTTTGGCTGGAATGTTTTCTTTTCCTCTTTTAAAAATCTTTTATTGGTTCCCAAAGTAGGGAAAATAAATTTGAGGGCTTCACTTCAGCACTGGAGCACTTCTTGCCCCTGTTCTGGTGGCATGAAGTGAGAATGGGAAGTCTTTACATCCAGTGGACTTACTCCTAACATGCCTCTGGAATGCCTCCTTTTCTAGATGATGGAGGGACACAGCAATGAGCCTTTCTGCAGAAGTCAAAAGACCAGACCTCATTTTTCATCCAGGAGACATAGGATGGTGCCATTAAACAGATTTATAATAGAAATGTTTGTGATGCAGCACTGAAGTTATATATGCATATGTATGCATCAAGATGGGTAGTCAAATAAGATGTCTTAAAATGGGACCAGACGTATAAACCCTGATGGAGTGCCTTGCTCTCAGAAGGAAGAAGATTGAAAGCAAGGAAAAAGTAACAAACATGTAGGGGAATCCTAAAAATGATATGGCCACAATAGGACAAAAATCTGATTGCGTAAGTATAAAGACCAACACACCAGTTCTTGTCCTTATAAGAGTTCCCTTATATCGGGCCAATTATGCATGAAACAGCATGAGGGAGTTATGAACAAGCCCAATTACATTAGGCCCCTTAATTTCAGTGGGTCTACTTTGAGTAACAGTTGAATACCAGCCCATGAGTGGCTCAAAATAATGTCAGAATCAAAGTTTCAAGTGTTTACTGTGCAATAGGAAGATGACAGGAACATGGGAAAGCCTGGCTGAAGCTGTATTGTGGGTGTGGGGGCCCACAGGTTGAATTTGTCCCACATAGCTTCCATTTGGACCTTAAGGCTGTTTTCCCCAAGCTGTGCCCCCCCCTGCTCTACACCTGACATCACATGTAACATCAGGTGGGAGTGAGGCAGGCAGACTCATAGCTCTTTGCTTGAAGAAGCATCCAGGTCTTTCCCCCACCATCTCCAGGCAGGGCTTCCTCTTTGAAACCCTGGATAGGCTCTGCCAGTCAAGGTAGACAGTACTCACCTGATGGACCAATGGACTGGCTTGATATAAGGCAGATTCCTATGTTCCCAAGGTGATATACACGAGAGAGAGAGAGAGAGAGAGAGAGAGAGAGAGAGAGAGAGAGAGAGAGTCTCATGAACACTCCTATTGACGGCATCCCACTGTAACTCTGGAGACCTCGGAGTGCAGGAAGGTTAATAAGAGCTGCATCTATGTCGGCCACCAAATGTTTGCAGAAATTCTGGTACCCAGAAAAAGTGTCTCTGGTGCTGCAAAGCATACTTTTCTCCCTCCACACAAATAAAACTAAATTTTGTTTTTGGAAAACAGGCCTAATAATGCAGCACATTTTCTGTAGGACTCCTTTGAGGATAGACATTGGAGGGGAGGGGTAAAATTGTTTTTCACTACCCCTCCTCTGAGTAGCATAGATGGGACTCTTCTCCATGCATTGTTAAGTCTGAGATCAGCTTAGCTTTAAAAAATACAATAGCAACATGTAGCCTCAGGCCATCCTGTGTTCTGATGAAATTCAGTCCTTAATAGGGTTTTAAGGCCACACATCTCCATTTCTGAAAAGCAGAACCACCTCTACTTGGTTCTGTGTGGTTTGGAAGCAGGTCTTCTAAGCCAAAGTTAAGTATTCTGTCAGCCATGTCTGGTCGTCCTTATACAGCTACTATTATAACTGACAATCCTTTTTTTTTGCTTGACCTGTCAGTTTTAAATCCTTTCCCATAATTTGAGATCTCACCCCCCTTTTTTCTGGGCATCTGATACTGTATCATGAAAGACAATGATACCTGACAGACATTTAATATTGTCAGTCAGCTGGAGCTGAGAGGATCCTTGCTGGCCAAGGTTAAATTGTCCAAAACCTTTTGAACAGATGCTGGGGATATTCCACTTATTATTACTATAATTTGACTTTCCAGATGAGAGCCATATAATTACCCGGGGCTGCGAAGCTAAGCTATATATCAATTTCAACTGCGGGAAAGTTTCCTCGGAATCTTGAAGGCGCTGGGTGAAGTGCAAGGCTAAACAAGTCAGGAAGCACAAGGTAGTAGCAAGGTAATCACAGTGTGTATGTGTTGACTGGTGCCGCAAGTGGTTCTCCTGCTGAATGAGACATGCTAAGAGCCTACGGTCAGTATGGTGTAGTTGTTAGAGTGCCAGACTATGAACTGGTAGTACAGGTAAAGGGACCCCTGACCATTAGGTCCAGTGGTGACTGACTCTGGGGTTGCGGTGCTCATCTCACTTTACTGGCCGAGGGAGCCGGCGTACAGCTTCCGGGTCATGTGGCCAGCATGACTAAGCTGCTTCTGGTGAACCAGAGTAGCGAATGGAAATTTCGTGTACCTTCCCGCCGGAGCGGTACCTATTTATCTACTTGCACTTTGACGTGCTTTCAAACTGCTAGGTTGGCAGGAGCTGGGACAGAGCAACGGGAGCTCACCCCATTGCGGGGATTCGAACTGCTGACCTTCTGATCAGCAAATCCTAGGCTTTGTGGTTTAACCCACAGCGCCACCCGCGTCCATGAACTGGTAGACTAGGGTTCAAATCCTCACTTGGCAATGTAGCTCCCTGGACAACCCTGGCCCAGTCACTCACTGTTAGCCTAACTTCCCACACAGGATTGTTGGTGTGAAGATAAAAGGAGGAGGAGGAGGAGAAGGAGAAAAAGAAATTATGCCACCTTGAGCTTCTTGGGCAAAGCTTGGGTATAAATGTAATAAGCCAATGAACCGAGCCAGCACACCAGCAACTGGGACCAGTGGGCTCCTAGTTACCATGCCAGAGATGGTCTTGTGGTTCAAGGGAAACAGAATCATCATATGCAGCATGACCAAAATGAGTCCCTCCTATTCCCAGATAGTGGCAGTTGCCCAGATAGTGGCAGTTATTCAACCCAGTGGCAAGTTTGCCCAGTGGCAAACTTGAAGCATCCATTGTGTTGAGCTCTTTCAATGCTTTTTTTTTTTTAATTTGCTCATTGCAAACAGCTGAAAGTCTGTAAATTTTTATAATAAACCTGATTTGCAACAGGGGTCGAATAATTTCAATTGCAACCCAAACTGAATTTTCTGAAACAATATAAGAAATGCACCACAGCCATCCTTTGAAATTTACAGTTATCTGAATTTTGCCATTCAGTTTTCTGGCCTAGTAATCTGCACAAAAATGCTTATGCCAGGGTGAAGTGTGCCTAAATAACATACAAAATAACATGAAAATAATATACAAAATGCAGTGTGGGGAAATTACTTTGCAAAAATGTATATATTGGGGAAAATTGCATACAAATATGTATCCTAGAATAAAGTGGCACTAAAATGCTTATACATTTTTGTGAGTTTTGTGTGTGTGTGTGTGCAAATGGATGTGCAAAATGTGAAGAACTAAATTTAAGATTGGAAAAGTAAGAAACTGTGAGAAACCAAAATTGACAGATTCGCTCATCCCTACCTGGGAGGTAAATTAGGCCGTTGACCCCAAGTAAACTTCAAAGCTGAAGCTTTCAGATTTGCCCATCCTTACTAGACAGCAAAAGGAACTGGGTATTAAAGAACAGATTTCCTCCTAGGAGAATGCCAAAATTAATCCCAGAACCGGCACATGCACAGCTTGCTATAGGTTTCAATTCATTTGCATCTCTTTCCCACTCCAGTATGTTTCCAAGGCACACTGATAAAACACAGCCAAGAAATGCAATATTGATTTGACAGCATGTGGTATCAGAGATTATTTTGGTGCAGTGTTTTGCACAATCTAGATGCAAAAAGTTTTTTTGTGGTTCATAAATAGTGCAGAGATGCGTGCAGATAGGGTTAGGGAAAGAGTTGACAAAACCAAAATCTACAGTGCATATTACCTGTGGCCCTCCAGATGTTGATGGATTTCAACTCCCATCACACACACGCCCAACACTGGCTATGCTCACTGGACTGATAGCAGTTGCAGTCCAGAACATCTGGAGGACACAGATTTCCTGTACCTGCTGCACAGGCAGGAATAGGAGAGGAACTTGTTGAGTCTGCCTTCATCTCTTAACTTACCTGATCTGCATGTCCAGGAATAATGTGCTGATTAGAGTGCAGTTCCCCTGAAGAATCTAAGACATTACAGAGCTATGGTAGCATGTGATGCAAGTTACCTTGGACTCATCACTCCCCATCACAGGTGTGTTTCCCAGCCCCAGATTTCAAGGTGTGCACTTGCAGTCACATTTGCTAGCTGTACAAAACAGTTTACACCCTTTAAGGGGTGTGAGAAAAAAGTTCTATAGCGCAGCAACAGCTGTTCGAAGCAGCTGTTAACTGTTAAGAAAGACAGAAAAGTTAAAAGGCAGCTCTCAGACCACCTCGTAAAACCGAGTAATTCCTTCTTGTGAAAGGATGTGTCAGAATTCTGAGCAGATTTCTTCTTTAAGAATCCACATATTACTGCAAAAATGGATGTGATGAGAAAGTGGATCAAGCCGGAACTGATCTTATCCGTCCACCTCTGTGTACACGCAAAGCAATTGCTTTTAAGAAATGGAGCACATAGGATTGCGATGGGAGCATTGCCATCCCATCAGGGGGGAATTTAGACGAAGAGAATTTTGGAAGCACCCTCTAAGATGCAGCAGTTCTTACTTGCTATGGAGAAAGAGACTGGAACAGCAGCAGCTCCATGTAGTGGCGTGCGTGAATTACGCATGTGCCCTGAATAATGAGGCAAATCAGGTTGATTCAGTGTCGTTTTTCATGTTACCAAGTCACACTGTGCACATGGCGCCATTAGCAAGGTGCCTCAGGCAGGGATGTAAGAAGGCACTGCTTCAGTTCTGCTCTGTAATTGTCACATGCAGCACAGTTTCCATTCCACTGCAGTTCATATTCCACCAGAAACCACGTTATTCATTTCACTGTTTGCTAAGGTGAAATTATGTAGCTTATTTAATTAATTGTGTAAGGTATGTTGTGATGACATTATTCCATTTCAGTCATTTCAATGCAAAGGAAATTCAGTGCAAATGTGGGGAAATATAATCAACTATGTGTCATTTAAGGACTGAAAGCAACAACAGTGAATACCCATCATATTTGCTGAATTGATTTCTGCTCCGGACATGGGACGAATAGATAAACACCAGTAATTTCTGCCTCCATTTCCATTTTTGTTGGAATCTCTGACATTCCTAGTGTCAAAACAGATCAGGGAATGCCTGACCTTCTGAGTAGCTTTTTGAGTGGTGGTAAATTTTCTGGGATTCTCCTGGACATTTCAACTTCATCCTTTTCTGCTCCTTTAGCCACTAGTTGAGAAGTGGCGAATCAAGGAGATGTATATATCTGAGATGTATATATCCCACATAGAGGGTCAATTTTCCAAAGTATAATTCAGTATCTCTTGCCACATATGGGTTAGGAATCACTGGTAAGGAAAGAGTGGATCTCCATTTTGCCATCATTTGACTCCAGTGGGCTGTAGATTACAAGCAAAGCCTATTCTGACATATATTCTCAGCTGTGTTACTGTTTTCATATGTATTTCTGTAACATGTACAGTACCTACCAGCAGCCTCATGCCTGATGTTTTGAAAGCTTCAGTCTGGCATCTTGATTCAAAATGGCTTCCAACTGTATCAACACATAGACTGCTCCTTGATCTCAGGAGCCATCATGCAAAATTTGGTTATGATATCCTTAAGAGGTGTCTAAATGTATAGTGAACGAAAGCTTTCCAAAATATATAGTATCCTATATACAAAACAAGGAGACTTCCAGAGTAGCTGCAGAAGGGGGGGGAAGCACCTCCTCCCTCACACACTTCCAACATGGTTAGTCAACAATCTCTTCACTGATTTGTTCTCATTGTGAGTATTTAGCACATGCATATCTTGCCTTTCCTGCAAGCATTTCAAGATACCACCGATGACCCTAAAGTCCCTTTTATCTTAATAGCAACCCCCTAAAGTATGCCACCTTGAGAAAGAGGGGCTGGCCCAAGACTCATGGCTTCATCCTGGCTAAGTGGAGATTTGAACCCACTTCCAATCCAACACTGGTTCTTGGCAAGATAGTCATCTTCAGTGCTTCTTTTCTAGAAAAAGAGGTGCTGCAACTCACTATGAACACCTCCCTCATTCTCTTAGAATGGCAATGGCTCCCACCTGAGAGGTGCCGGAACTGACTTCCGGTAAGTTCCGGCTGAAAAAAAAAGCCCTGCCCCTCACAGACACAGTCTTGCTACTTTGGGTATGATCAGTTATATTATCGCCAGTTGCCTTGAATGCCTGTTCCGGCGAAAAACCTGACTAGTATTGTAATAAGTAAATAAATGAACAGGAAAGGGCTGGTCTCTCTCCCGTATTGAATGTCCATGTGTTCCCACTAGCAAAAAAGGCAACTTCCAGACACAGTAGCCTTGTACTTGAAGGAAGTATAATGTTCAGCCTGACCTTGACCTTAACATTCTTAACACTAGCTCCAGAAAATGTCTCTTTCTCCCTCTCTCTCTTTTTGACTGGCCTGTTCAACTGGCGAAGCCCAACTGTGACTGCAGGAGCATGAACATGCATACAAACACAAGTGCACTTATTTCTATGAAGTCAGGAGGTGACAAAGCTCCCTTTGTTTCTAGCAAATATAATTCTTTCCTGCTTGGGTAATTGCTTAGATGTTTTTGTTTGAAATTCTATTCACACTGACACTTTGTGTATGCATGAAACTGGTTTGAATGATGTCTATATCCATTAGTTTGTCACAGTAACTATTTTCTCCTCAAGATATGTGATGCCGGAGCAAAAAAGGAGAAAAAGTTAACAATTCAAAACTCCGAGGGTGTTTTCTTGGGGGGCTAGTCGACTTTTTTATTTTATTTATTTTATTTTACCAATCCCCCCCACTCCCTTCACGGTCTTCAATATTGCAATTCCTTCAGAGAACACGCACACACACACATACTGTATACACACACAGACACGTGTGTGTGTGTGTGTGTGTGTGTGTGAGAGAGAGAGAGAGAGAGAGAGAGAGAGAGAGAATGGTTTTCAGTATTTAGGGTCTTAAGAAGCAAAAGAAAACACTGCTTCTACAGTCATAGCAGGAAGAAAGAGTAGGCCAGGTAACATTTTTAAAGACCAGATGCTAAAGCTGGAAATGGTTTTACTGACATGCAGCCAAACGTGAGTGAATGTAATTCAGACAATTGAACTTAGGCATTCATAAACATTTAGTGGGGTCTGTGGATAAGTGCGAGGGCTGAGTCTCTGTATAGAGAAGACTGCTTGTGATGGATATAAATGAAGACAAGACTAAGTTATTAAACAATCAAAATACTTGAAATTCATGGATGTAATGTGCATCCATTGGTACAAAAGGAATCTATATCCACAGGCTTCAATAGGAGCCGAGCAATTGATCTTGTGCCAAGTAATGTATGTATACAGGAATTCCAAATGATATCCATTTGCATAACAACTCCAATGCCCGCACATTTGCATCTTTTGTACAATGCCTCTTTATTCATTGTTATAGTGTGTATTGGCTTCCTGACAATTCAATTCCAACATCCCCTAGCTCTAAATTACAGAAGCAAAACTGTATGATTTCCACGGCTTTCTGTATGGTGAATGTGTCTGCCCACATTTGAACAAAACACTATTCCTGTTTACTGACTAGTGGCAAGCATTTACCAGTTCTTTATTCAACATTAGTACGATTGACCGACAAGAAAAAATAATAATGTTTCATTCTCAAAACTGGTAAGAAACATCATGCCAATTCTCTCGTTGACTAACAGGTATTCCACTTTCTTTTAATGAGGCAAACAGTGTTTTATGATTTATTTATTTTTGAACTCTGTGTCTTTTGCCATTGTTTCAGGCTGTTTTTATCAGACTGAAAGAGATGTCTTGACTGGTGTATTTTTACTTCAGTGGCAGGATATAAATGCGCTAATAAACAAAGAAAGAAACAAAAGAAACATAAAATATGAACCCTCAGATTAGTGGGTGAATTAAAAGATCAATGCAGGTATCATGCATGCATTGTTTAAAAAATAAAAATAAAAACCCACTATGCAAACAGAAGAGTCGTATATTAAAACTGCACGTATTTTAGAGCAGTAAATACAATGGGCTGAATTCAACTGAACACTTGCACCAGCCAACACAATAAGTTTGCTAGTGCAATAGGGCTTTCCTCCCTCTTCCTCCCACAAGCCCCTAGACTGTTGAGAGAACCTCCTGTGGGGGGGGGAGCAGAGGGGCATTGTTACATCGGACAAGCAGGCAGCGTGACGCTGAATTCCTCCCTATCAAAGTATTTTCAGTGCTTTTTTTCTGGGGGTACGCAGGGGTACACATACCCCTAAACATTTTGTGAATCTAATGGGAGAAGAAACAAAAAATAGTTCCTTCTCTAGCATGGCAAATCGTCAGTTCCGTTGCTACCCCCAATGGCGGCCTCATTTCCTGTCACGGTATTTCCAGAGTCTCAGATGGAAGCGAGCGTTTAATGTGTGAAATAGGAGTTGGGATCTAGCACAGTGATTGGTCAGTTTCGTTGTTACCACCACAGATGGCTGCTTCATTTCCTTTCCCGGTGATTTTCTTGAGTCAAAACGAGAGTACCCCTGAAGATATATTTTTTTTTAGAAAAAAAGCACTGAGTATTTTTATGACTTTGTAACAGGATAGGCACAAAAATAAATAACGGCTAGTCAAGCACGCCAAGATTCATAGCATGGGCCACAGTGACACAAGCCCAGGGTGGGCTTCTGAGAAATGATCATATGTGATCTTTCAAATACAGGTGGAGTGGAGGGAACGACAAAGAGAATCCCTCATGCCCTTCCGGAATACCTACTGGACACGATCCTCACCTAATGCAAACAACTTGCAGGATCCCCAAATCCATTTTCACAATGCTTCTCCCGCACATGGGTGGGGGCAAATGGGCCACATCCTGATTTGCTTGGGAAAAACTTTTCCTGGGGAGAGGTTTCGGGTGGCCAGTCTTCTCTTTGAAGCACACTCCCTCCCTCCTTCCCTTGGCTTTTGGTAGCTACCTGTTTGAGCGCTGAGTAGGAGTTTTTGTGGGGAGCTCCTAACTGACCTCAGGACTTCTCTTTTTCATCTACTTCATATGGATGGGTGTTTGGAGCAGTGCTGAGTTCTATTGGTCGAGTTGGCTGTTAGTCCAGGCAGGAAAGACAAGTCAAGAGGAAGTGGGGTAAATAACTTAGGAAGTGTTAGGTTAAAGGAACTCTGGTCATGTTATGCTGCTTTGAAGCAGTTACAGGGGGTGCCTTTTAGGTTTAGCATGCATGTTGGGGTGAACGCCAAGATGGTGGAACCACGGCATGCTTGTCAATTTACATACCCAGAACAGTAAGTATTGCTTCCCATCCTTTGCTTCAAGGCTACAGGCATCTCCTGTCAACTTGCCCAGGAGTGGGAAGTAACCTGGTTCCTTCTTTATTAGGGAACTTCCTGCCCAGATTATATTTTGATTTGGCCATTTTAATTTGATTTACAGATATTTCATAGTTTATAAATATAACTTTTTTTCTCCACAGTATTGAGTCCTGAGTCTTCTTCTGGCGTGTTGGCAATGTCCCTCTTTTGCTGTGGGAAAATGTTCAGAGAGAGAGAGAGAGAGAGAGAGAGGAATGTTTTGAAAGTATTGCATCACTTTTGTTTTGACAATTTGCTTTTTACATTTCAAAAACCTCTCCCTAGATTTAATTTACACTTGGATTTGGTTTTAATTTTATATTGCTGTATACACTTTGCCATCCAGATCATAATTTTTAAAGTGTCATAGAATGATTAATGAAAACATGCTTTTCAGTGCCAACAATTGTGACTTTTCACAAGTGATTGGCAACTAGACAAAAACTAAAGCTCTTAATACTGGAGGGGGGATAGCTATCCTTTGTGTTTAGTAACATTAAGATTTCAGAAAAGTCATGATGCACTGAATATTTGACTTCATTTTTAATATGAACCATGAATTTTTCAATATGTCGGACATCTAAAACTCAACTAATGTGAAAATAATTATAGGGCATAAAAGTATTTTTGTGAATGTGAACGTGTTTGCAACACACACACACTGCAATCACGAGAAGACCAAAGCTGCTTTAAGGAATCCTGAAATTATGGCACATAAGTTCTTAATTCTTGTTGATTTCTATGGGTCTTAAGTGTGCTCTATGTTTAATGTTTTCTGGTTGGCATCCAAATTGTATATTTAGATGGCAATCACTTCAGACTAAGATTTTGCCAACAATGACTTAATAGGCATGCTCCATCTCAATTCTAACTAATAATGAAAAACAGCCTTTACACGCAAGAATACAGTAAGGCAAGAACCCTATATGCTTTGCAAGCAGCATAATATGGCCTCCTCTCCCCTGCTCAGGGTATTAATTTGGCAATCATTGTGTAGCCTGCTCCTTTTAAGTTAGAGTTGAGTCAGGCCTCCCAAATACTGCAGCAGTGTTTGTGAGCAGTGAAAATGGACCCCACTTTTGGTGATTTGGTGGTGAGATACTGTTCACAGAAGCATAGCACCAAACAGCTGAAAATCTCCTTCTTTTCTAGAAGCAGGAAACAACATTCTCCATCACCTTATTACGCTAAACATAGCAAACTCTTCACATTTAGGCCCTTCTCTATGCATAACAGTGAACACCATGTATGGCTGGTGGTGACTGCCTGCCTCCAGCTGTCTCTGTGTTAAAACATGCATTTCAACCTGATGTAGGCAACAGCGAACGGAGCCTTCTGCAGCCGAAGAGTTTCATTGTTCATTCAGAGGAGAGCTTTAATGTGCGAAGATGACTCAACACAGCGGGAGAAAGCTTGGTAATGCAAAATGACAGCTGACGGCTGTAAAAGCTGCAGAACACAGTTTGGGAAAATACACTTTGCGGAGCTCATTTTCTGGAATTGTTCCTTGTGGGAAGAGGAAGGAGGAAAGGAGAGAGACTGAGCCCAGTGAGTCCCAGAAGGTTGCAATGCAAGTATATACAGTGGTACCTCGGGTTACATACGCTTCAGGTTACAGACGTTTCAGGTTACAGACTCCGCTAACCCAGAAATAGTGCTTCGGGTTAAGAACTTTGCTTCAGGATGAGAACAGAAATCGTGTTCCGGTGGTGCGGCAGCAGCAGGAGGCCCCATTAACTAAAGTGGTACTTCAGGTTAAAAACAGTTTCAGGTTAAGTACGGACCTCTGGAACGAATTAAGTACTTAACCCGAGGTACCACTGTATGATGTGTTGTGCAACTTTCCCTCTGGGAAGAAGAAGGTCCATCGGCCTGATTTGCACATTTCCACAAGAAGGCTGATCACCGAAGAATTGATGCTTTTGAATTATATGGTGCTGGAGGAGACGCTTGAGAGTCCCATGGACTGCAAGAAGATCAAACGCATCCATTCTTAAGGAAATCAGCCCTGAGTGCTCACTGGAAGGACAGATCCTGAAGCTGAGGCTCCAATACTTTGGCCACCTCATGAGAAGAGAAGGCTCCCTGGAAAAGACCCTGATGTTGGGAAAGATTGAGGGCACAAGGAGAAGGGGACGACAGAGGACGAGATGGTTGGATAGTGTTCGCGAAGCTACCAGCATGAGTTTGACCAAACTGCGGGAGGCAGTGGAAGACAGGAGTGCCTGGCGTGCTCTGGTCCATGGGGTCACAAAGAGTCGGACACGACTAAACGACTAAAAAACAACAACACAAGCCAAAACATGGATCATTCTGAAGATGTCGTCTCTGGGACTGAGTGGTTTTGTAGCTATGCTTTGGCATAATGGACTTACTTCTCCCCACCCACCTCCATTCTGGCCAGATGCCTGCCTCACTGACTTTACTTACATATACCAATATTAGAATAGTGGGTGTTAAGTGCTAAAATAAGAAGTCATTGGCAACAATAGCAGCTGTTGCAAGTTGAAACAAATAATCTGGAGTATAAAATATTCAGGCATTCCAGAAATAAGTCCCATTTCACAGCAATCTGGTTCCTTTTGGCTAAAAACAAAGGTTCTGATGCCATGCTAACATATTGCTCTTCATAAAAAGAGCTCATTAAAAAGAATTAAAAGGAATTATTGCTGATGATTAACATTCTTCTATAAAAATGATCTAGCTATGTGACTGACGAAATCACTGACATGTCTAAGATTCAGTAATACGGGAATAAACTTCTGCCCATTAAAAAAAAAAAGTCACCTGTACACACACAAACACACACACACAAGAAAGAAGAAGAATCTTTATTTGCATCAGCCACAAGCCATAGCGATATAATAAAATACAATGTACTGAAGATAGAGTTAAATGATTACTTATACAAAATACATTCTAGAAGTTTACATCAATACAAATGGGAGAATTAATACATAGCCCTTTAGCCACAGATAAAACATGCAAACCAATAGGCTTTCTTTAGATAAAAAGAACAACAACAACCGAGGAGTGTCAAACAGTTAATCATATAATAGATATTATTCCAATTGTCCCTGCTATATATATATATATTGCAGTTTTTGCAAGCACACACATTAAAACTGATAAAGCAACAGGCATTTGCATGAATACAGTTAGAGGGTGTAAGTGTGCCTAAAATCCCAATTGGGGACCACTTGCCCTCCAGCTGTTGCAGGGTTAAAGGTGAAGGGACCCCTGACAATTAGGTCCAGTCGTGGCCGACTCTGGGGTTGCGGCCCTCATCTCACTTTATTGGCCGAGGGAGCTGGTGTACAGCTTCTGGGTCATGTGGCCAGCATGACTAAGCCGCTTCTGGTGAACCAGAGCAGCACATGGAAACGCCGTTTACCTTCCCGCTGGAGCGGTACCTATTTATCTACTTGCATTTTGATGTGCTTTTGAACTGCTAGGTTGGCAGGAGCAGGGACCGAGCAACGGGAGCTCACCCCGTTGCGGGGATTCGAACCACTGACCTTCTGATTGGCAAGTCTTAGGCTCTGTGGTTTAACCCACAGCGCCACCCGCGTCCTACTATAATTCCTGACCACTGACCATGGTGGCAAGGAATAAGAGGTGGAGTCCAACAACATCTGGAGGGCAACTGGTTCCCCATCCCTGCCCTAGCCAGATGAGGACTGCAAAAGCAGCTGCAATTGTTGATGATTTGTCAGGACTACATGCATGCAACCCATACATGCTGCCTATTTTGACCAGGGTCCAATAGCACTTGTGTTCTACAATTAAGAGGTTTAAAAATTATTTCACCATTTCATTTAAAGTGTTCACCTGGTGGTCACACACAGAAGGTTAATTAGGTATGAGGTTTGAAAAATGCTTAGAAAGATCAAATCCATTTAGAAAGAAAGAAAATCACGGCATGCTAATTTATTTGTTTTCATTATCTATTCAGGAGATTTCTACACCACTTGGTAGAAAAGCTCTCCAAGTGGTGTGTAGAAAAAATTATATCATCTGAGAAAAGAGGCAATGCACGTACTTTTGTAAACCTTTAAAGCCCTATACGGCCTAGGACCCTTGTACCTACTGGACCGCCTCTCCTGGTATGTCCCACGGAGGAACAAAAACATCTTGGAGGTCCCAGGCCACAGAGAGATTAGGCTGGCCTCAACCAGAGCCAGGGCTTTTTCGACTGTGGCTCCGATCTGGTGGAACGCTCTGCCACAAGAGACTAGGGCCGTGCGGGACTTGACATCTTTCCGCAGGACCTGCAAGACAGAGCTGTTCCACCAAGCCTTTGGCCAGGGCACAGCCTGACTCCCTCCTTTGGCAATCTTCACAGAACTCTAGCCCAATGGTTGCCATCAATTTGATTTGAATTAATTTTATAATGAAATGCTTTTAGAATGTTGTATTATTTTATTGTTGTTAGCCTGGCTTCGGCTGGGGAGGGAGGGATATATTTTTTTTAAAAAAACACACCAAGGAAATCTTTTGTAAAAAAATTAAAACAACAGCAACCCACCAGAGATACAGCACAGCTAAAATCTGACAGCCTTCTAAACTTGAATGCTCTGGGTCAACCCCCACCCTAAACACACACTCACAAACACACCACATTAAGTTAGAATCACAGAACTGTATAGAAGGGGCCAGAAGGACTAACTCGTCCAGGCATAGGCAAACTCGGCCCTCCAGATTTTCCGGGACTACAACTCCCATGATCCCTAGCTAACAGGACCAGTTGTCAGGGGTGATGGGAATTGTGGTCCCAAAACATCTGGAGGGCCGAGTTTGCCTATGCCTGAATTCTAGTTCAACCCCCTGCAAGGCAGGAATCTTTCTCCCAACATGGGGCTCCAACCTACAACCCTGAGATTAGGAGTCCCATGTTCTACCAACTGAACTATGGGCATTATACTTTGCCCTGAAAAACTTCACTGTGGTCCCTTCTCAAAAAGCACTTCAGGCACAGGAGAACTTTCCTGCCTCCTCCCCTGCCCCCAGGCATACAATCTGCAAACTACAGCAAAGCATAGCAACTGCTGCTAACAGCAATGGCTGGAAGATTGCACATAACCCCTTTAAAATCCCGGTACCAAATAATAGTTTATGCCAGTCATAACTCAAAAAGATTACCTGCTCCAAATGAACACAGTTTCAGAGTTCCATGCTCTCCAGATGCTAAATGAGGTGAGCTGCTATGTATTCCCAATGTTTTAGAGATGATTATTCTGGGATAATGTTCCCTTGAAGTAGCAGTACTTCTTTCATGTCAAATGATTGGGTTAGACACCAGGGCTTATTTCCAAGTCTCTGCTATTACTTGCACAGTTTGGGGCAGGGGAGAAGCAAAACATTGGTATGCATAAACATTTACACATATTTTTTTTGAGGTTGTCTGTCAACTGTGCCAGCAAATTTACGAACTGGCAGCCCCCAAGCTGAGGAGAGGCAATGGGTTCTGCAGACGTCAGTCCTGACTGTATGTGCCGTGAGATTAGCGTCGGCAAAAGAAAGTCAGGCACAGGTGCTGGGATTCTGAGCAGGCGCTGGCCACCTGCAAAGGCTGGATGCAAATATATGCAGAGACATTTCTCCTCTCGTGAAATTGAGATCATTGGCTGAAATTGTTTCCTTTGTGCTTTGGGCAGTCAGAGTGAGCGATTTTTTACTTAGCCACCTTTTTAAGAAAACAAAACCCAACTTCCTTAGATAACTAAACCGCCCCCTTACTTTGCTCTGGGCTGTTATACAATGGCAGCAAAATCATACCAAGTTGTTTTGGAACAGTTAAGACAAGAACAAAGTCTCCTTCTTGAGATTTATCCTGTTTCCAGTAATAGGTCAGCCAATGTCTCCAGGAAGCCCACTATGGCACATGAAGGCAACAACCACACGTTACTTGTCTGCCTGTGAACCTGGGGCTTACTTTTAGTCTCCCCCCTTTAATATTTTTTATTAAAGATTTTATTGGGTTACAAATGTACATGATTTCAGGTCATAGAGTCATTTCTACTGGTCAGTTACATTGAATATGATATATTAAAGTTGAATGCAGGTGGCGCTGTGGGCTAAACCACAGAGCCTAGGACTTGCCAATCAGAAGGTCGGTGGTTCGAATCCCCATGACGGGGTGAGCTCCCATTGCTCGGTCCCTGCTCTTGCCAACCTAGCAGTTCAAAAGCACGTCAAAGGGCAAGTAGATAAATAGGTACCGCTCTGGCGGGAAAGTAAACGCAGTTTCCGTGCACTGTTCTGGTTCGCCAGAAGCGGCTTAATCATGCTGGCCACATGACCCGGAAGCTGTACGCCGGCTCCCTCGGCCAATAAAGTGAGATGAGCGCCACAACCCCAGAGTCAGTCACGACTGGACCTAATGGTCAGGGGTCCCTTTACCTTTATGTTACAGTATAAGGTTAGGGGAGAAAAGAAGGATGAGAAAGGGGGGAGAGGGGTGTGTGGTTGTAAAGAGTACTTTTTTTTTTTTTTAGTTAGTGTATGTGTGGGGTTTTTGTGTCAGTATCACTTGGGTGGGTTCTCTTTCTATTCATTTATCGTCTTCCCTTGGTAATGAGAGAGGTTGTGAGGAGCAGGGCATGGTTGGTTGTCTTTAGTTGACTGCAGTTAGATTTGTTTGCTTTTGTGAGGGAGCGGAGGGATTGTTGGGTCAAGTTAGCCATATTGATTTGCGAGCTGTTGATGGATTCTTGTTGTTGTCTTGTTGGGCTGCGCATGTAATGAAGGAGACCCATATTGGGGTGAAGACGTACCCTTGTGTTTGTCTCCATGTCAGTTTCAATGTGTTGGTTAGCTTTTCAAGTAAGGCTGTTTCCCATATGATTTGATACCAGTGGTCCATGTTCACTCCTGACGGGTCTCTCCAGTGTCTAGCTATGATGCTTCTGGCTGCTGAGAGTAGTTCCATTGCTGACATTGAAAAGAAAATCACACAACAGAGTGTTAGATTGCACTTTTTTTAGTACGATCCTGTTCTAAATCAGTGGGCTGCTGTGCATACTGCTTCAGTGTAGAGAAAAGTGTGATGGACCAGTGGTTTGACTCGGTGTAAGGCAGACAGATAGATGTAGGTGTAGATATAGAAAATCATTGCAGGGAGAAGATATCTGTCATCCTCCTGAAAGACACAGCAGTATATTTTATTGAACCAAGTTATAGTATTAAAAGAAAGAAAGAAACTGAACATGATTTCAAACTGATGCTTATTCAGGCATGTATGTGTGGTGAGAAAGAGATATGAAAGAATGGCTGTTGTTAAAAGACTAGTATTCTTGTTTTTCTGGATCCACCCAACTACACAGAGCATTAATCAGATGAAAACCAACCTCCAAGAGACCACAAGATTCAGAAGACTGAATTTTTGTTTTCAAGACCAAACCCTCCTCCTCATTTTATTATTTATATCTTGCCCATCTAGCTGGGTTGCCCCAGCCACTCTGGGTGGCTTCCAACATATATAAAAACTTAATACAACACAAAACAATAAATTTCCCTATAAAGGGCTGCCTCCAGACGTCTTCTAAAGGTTGTATATTTACTTATCTCCTTGGCTTAGGGGTCAGATAACTTCATACCCTCTGGTGAAAAGAAGGACATCTTACAATACTCTCCAACATTTCTCCAGTGAAAATAGGGACGTCCTAAGGAAAAGCAGGACATTCTGAGATCAAATCAGAAACTGAGACAGCTTCTGTAAATCCAGAACTGTCCCTGGAAAATAGGAACACTTGGAGGATCTGCAAGACCGAGCTGCTTGGAATCTGTCCCTGGTCCAAGTGACAAAGATTTCAACATTTGGGATGGGGAAGGGAGGGGACTAAATACATTATGACAGTCTTCCACAAGCTAGAGTTGCTACCAATCAGTGTAGAAAATCATGAGCTAGATCGGCCAATGGTCCCACTAGATTTTTATCGAGTTGGGACCATTGGACGGCATCTGTTTGAGGATGTCCAATGGATGACGTCCATTTGAGGATGGTTGAATTACGGCAACAGGAAAGAACAGCATTTCAGTGCTGTGGCTTACCAAAAGAAGAAGAAGAACTGGTATTCCCATCATAGTTCACGTCTGAAGAAAATGGCACCAGCATCTAACAGTCTCCAAAGGAATCTTAAATCCAACCTGCTATGAAACAGGGAGCCTGCATAATGCATAACCATTATTGTGGCTAAATTAGCCACTCTGTAAACTGTTGCGAGCTGCATGTTGGCTTCATTACGATTATCCAGAATGGAAGGAAATATAAAATCTTTCTATACCCCCCTCTATGTCCTTGGTAGCAAAACACACTTTCTTTCAGATGGCACCGAGCAATAATGCGAACAGCAGCTTCCTATAAAAAAAGGGGGTTAAAAAACCTAAGGGAGGACTGTGGAGAAGAAACAAGCCTTTAGAGAAAATTTAAAGGCCCACTGAGAGTGCTTCCCTGCAACAGAAAGAGGCAGCTTGTTCTATAATTGGAGAGCGTAATGTCTTTTCCTTCCAGACCTTATTAGTCTGCACTTGCAACAAATGGCTCAGCGCTGGTTGTTTTAATCACTTCAGCCTTTGTAAAAAAAAAGTCTGCCATTATTATCCCTAAAATATGGGAAGCTATTTTTTGTGTGATGTTAATTAAGCTACATGGCGTTTTGTTGCTTTATGCGTCTGCTTGGTGTCCCGCGTCACACACTCTGTTGTGGTGCTGGCTCTAAAATCTATTAACTGTGCCCCAGCGGCTTACATTTCTTCTTTGTTTAGTGGGTCATTTGGAGCAACCCAACAATTCTTATATAAAGGTAAAGTACTCAATAATACGATTTGCATTTACACTTTCATCTGTTTCCTTAGGACAGTAGAAGCAAAGTTGTTTATGATACGCATTTCTGGGATAATAACTTTGAGTAGCAGTGTTTCCGCAGAGTTTCGGCTTCTGTTGCTTTTCTCCCCACCTTCCCCCTTCCAAACAACAAGAAGAGTTCAGATTAGATAGGCATCTTATTTTAAAAAGCTTGCGGAACTTCAAAGAGAACAAAATGGTCTTTTATGCATGATATAGAAACACAGAGATGCTCTAAAAATGTTGTAGAAATAACTCATAAAAGTACTCAAAAAGGAGTAGGAAACAGGCCATGTTGCTTTTCTGCCATGCTTTATATACTGAAGTTAGTAGAATTACTACCAGCATGGAATAGTGTAACTGAAGCAGGGCTGGTCCTGCCATTAGGTAGGATGAAGCCACTGTCTCAGGCAGCAGAAGACCCTGAGACAGCACCCCTGTGGACATTTCACCTGCCCCGCCACCTCCACTGGTGTGAGAGAAGCGGCGTTGGCATCAACACTGATTTCCAGTGAGATCTTCCAGAACATGAGAGATCTTGCCAGAAATCAGCAAGATCTCACTGGTGGAAATTTTTTTGGCCCTGACTTCTTCACCTTTGGCAGTGGTGGCAGGGGTGGTGGCGGGCTGGTAGCAGTGGCAGGACAAGGCAAAATGGGATGCACTGCTCCTGATCTGAAGAAGATGTACAAAGTTGTTGGGTGCTTGTTTTTTTTAATGCTGTCAAAGAACAAAGGAAGATCCTTGCTCAATCAGACCAAGGCAATCTGCTCCAAAATCCTGTTTCTATCACTAGCCAATCAGATGCGTCTAGTGTTCATATGTAGAGCAACCTTGTATGGCCTTTTCCCTACCACTGGTATGCTACGTTTGCTGAATCACGCCTAGTGGAACTTGGCGCTTTTCAGAAAGCTAGTTCTTATAGGAAACAATATGGGCAAAAGGAGCGTTAAAGATAGCAGACGGACCCAGGACATTCTCCTTGGGAGTTCAATGGAAACACTAGCGATTAAATAGGTTTTTGACTTAGGTGCAGTTCATATAGCATCACGGACATGTTGAAAAAGCGAGTGGATAAGTGAATGTTGGTTTCACAAGTTTTCATTTTTTTTCTATTCTTCAATTCGTCACATTTCATCATTTTGCTTTTTAAAAACAACCTTGATGAAAATTCAGCAGCATTTTGGTGTACTTTTCCCTAATGTGCATGCTTTAAAATGCACATTTTAAAATTTCAGCCAGTGTATACATTTTTATTGCAGTAGATCCTTAATATAATGCACATCTCCCTTGAACAGTCAGCTAACACACACACATACAGTTTCATATTTGTTTGTTTGTTTAAGAACTGCATTGCAAAATTCAGAGAAGTACAAATTTCAAAGCAGAGCTTCATTTCAGTTCATGTATTGTTCCAGGAAGTGCACAATAAGGTAGGATCCACATTTTAATTCCAATCCACATAAAATTTATCCTGCTTCCCCACTGGATACTCACAATGTGATTTCTAAAATAAATAAATAAAAATAAAGATTATTTGCAAGCATAATATAAGCAGAGAGGCAGACAATATTTACATTTGTAGCAGGCTACAAATCCTCTGTCCCACATGAAAATCTTCACAGAGAGACACCCAGCACCCAGAATGGATGGAATTATGTGTGCAGCAGCACTGGTTTTCAAATACAGATATAGAGCTGTATTCAGTTCTGCAGCTCTGTAGGTGCAAGGGAGTTGGGTGTATGCAGTGAATCTTTGTCTCCAGTCCCCTCAAACCTCCCACCTTCAAAATTGACTCTAGAGTGTTAGATGAATTCCCCAGTGCAGATTTCTGGAGCACACAGGACAGAAGAGGAAACAGAAGTCTCACTGGTACAGCATTAGAAGTAACCCATAGAAACAGATATCAGTATGAACAACTGCAAATATTATCGAAAGAAAGAACAAATGTCAGCTCACATGGACCACAAGAACCATTAATCAATACTAATTTAAACATATATACTAATGTGAGATTTTCTTAACAGCTGTACAAAACCTCAGAAAGAGTATGTAAAACAAACTCATTTAAAGAGGAACCTATCAACAGATACAGAGAAGAGCGATCCCATTGGATTTTTCTGCTTGGGGAAAAATAATAATGCTTCAGAACATTCCATGGCCATGCTCTTCTCAGATGTGAATCATATCATCAGATAGCTTGTTCTCTTTTTTAGTTATGTAATTCCAATGCATAATTGAAATTTATACGCATCTATCGAGGTCTCCAGCAGGAGCATTCGTTTTCAAAATAGTTCAAAGGGGTTGAAAGCAATCGTAAATCAAAGGGAGGAAATCAAAATAAGAAAGCAGAAAACTTGTAAAAAGTTTATAATGCCTGGAACATTGCCAGTATTACCATTAAAACTGTAAATTTTGCCACTCAATAGATAGCAATGTAAAACATTGTATAAATCAATTAATATGCTTATATAAACCTGAGTAACAACATCCATTTACAGCTCCTCGCAGCATTAAGATTCTGGTTTTTATAGAGACTCTCTCTACAAGGTTTTATAGAAATGAATTGGCAGAGGCAGATTAGGAACCCAAAGAAACAAGGCTATCTACATTGTAATGCTTTTGGCGTGTTCATAACTATTCTTTTTCTCTAAGAGATGTTACTCGCCAGAAATTACTGAATTCTTTTCACTCTATATGTGGCTGCAGGAAGATGATAACCATCCTTTTTACAGTGTTTTCCTTTAATGTTATCAGCATGGTTGGAAGAAGAAAAAATGCATAATGTGCCAGAAACCTGAACATACTGCCTGTGAATCCTGACTTTTGTAAGGGCAGATTAAAGTGACATTCTGTCATGGTTGACAGAACCAAAATTGAACCTACCCTTAAAAACAGTTTGTATGTGTAAATGTCCTTTGATCCTGAAAATGCCTATCACCCAGGGTTGGAACACAGATTAAATGCTAGCTTCTCATATGGCCAAACCATATCAAGGAACTGCATAGGAAGGCAGGCTCCTTTCATAACACCCTCTCCCACTACAACTCCTAGCGCTTTGTCTTAACAGAATTAACCCACAATCCATTGTGAAGTGGACAGCTGAAACTGGAGATGTACATTCCTTAACTTGATAATGATTCCTGTTTCTGCAGTTGAGCTTCCATTCCCTCTCCTTCCCTGTGCAGCCCCTGAATCTGTTCTGGGTTTCCTCCTAACCTTCTGGAGAAGATTGGGTGGAATGCAGAAAAAGGCTAAGGATGGGAGGTTCTGTCGCACAACCAGAAGTCCTTCCATGAATAGATAGAAAATAATAAAGTAAAAGGTAAAGGACCCCTGGACTGTTAAGTCCAGTCAAAGGCGACTATGGGGTTGTGGCGCTCCTCTTGCTTTCAGGCCGAGGGAGCCTGCGTTTGTCCACAGACTGTTTTCTGGGTCATGTGGCCAGCATGACTAAACTGCTACTGGTGCATGGAGGACTGTGACGAGTGCCAGAGCACACGGAAACGCTGTTTACTTTCCTGCCGCAACAGTACCTATTTATCTACTTGCACTGGCGTGCTTTCAAACTGCTAGGTTGGCAGGAAGTGGGACAGAGCAACAGGAGCTCACCCTGTCATGGGGATTCAAACTGCTGACCTTCCAATCGGCAAGCCCAAGAGGCTCAGTGGTTTAGACCACAGCGCCACCCGTGTCCCTACATAGAAAATAATAATATATTCATTAGAACATAAGAAGAGCCTGCGTGTTCAGGCCAACCAGACATCTGTGGGAAACCTACAAGCAGGACCTGAGCATAAGAGCAGTCTCCTCTCCTGTGGTAGTAATAATAAACTAGAATGAGAAGGAGCAGGAGGAAAGAGATGATGATGATGATGATGATGATGACAAAGCGGCCATGTGAAACTGGCCTGATGAAAGCTTTTTACATCAATTTTACCATCATACCCCCTTCAACCATCAAGACCTTCCCTTTCCCCCCAAAAAAGCCTCTTGTCATGTGCCATGGTGAAAGAAGAGGAGCTCCAATTCAAGAAAAACAGCTGGTTTCATAAGGATTTATGTTTGCACAATGGATCCCCCCACCCCCTGGGTTCTCCTAAATTTATTTTGGGGGCTCTCCCAACCCTCTGGATCAAATTTGGGGAGAGTGTGGGGGCACATGTGGCGGAGGAGGGGGAAGGATTTCCATCGCACAAGTGTAAATCTTCCTCCTAATTAAACAAGTGCACTAGATGCCACCCACAATTCACAAGATTCCTTGGGCATGCAGAACTAGCTCTGCAGTTCTTTGGATCTTAGGCACCACATCTATTTGCCCAAAGGGGGAGAGGGATTGAGACAATACAGTTCTAAGAAAATGAGGGGTATGCTTTGAGAATTACTGATGTAAATAAAATTGAATTCTGTACATGCACCTGTGCATAGAAGAAGAAGAGTTTGGATTTGATATCCTGCTTTATCACTACCCGAAGGAGTCTCAAAGCGGCTAACAATCTCCTTTCCCTTCCTCCCCCACAACAAACACTCTGTGAGGTGAGTGGGGCTGAGAGACTTCAGAGAAGTGTGACTAGCCCAAGGGCACCCAGCAGCTGCATGTGGAGGAGCGGAGACGCGAACCCAGCTCCCCAGATTACGAGTCCACTGCTCTTAACCACTACATCACACTGGCTCATTATGATATGCATCTATGTTTTTATATCAGTGGACTGTTGTAAGCAAAATGGTACCTGAATATGCTAAGAGGTTGGCAGCCATACCTGTCATCAGTGTTGGAACTGATAGTTTTACAGGACAATCCTATGCACTGTAAGAACCATTGAGTTCAATGAGGCTTACTCCCAGGGTATTGGATTGCAGCCTTAATTAAGTTAGTTGTGCTGAGGTTGGGATGATGTAAACTATTCAAGGACCTAAACATCTCTTCTTCTTCTTCTTCTTCTTCTTCTTCTTCTTCTTCTTCTTCTTCCTGTTTTCTGTTTTCTGTTTTCTGTTTTCACCATTTTCCATTCCTGTACAGTAGTTCTTTTAGACTTCCCACCCAGCATTCCATGACAGTTCTTCACACATCTTCCTTAGCTGCATATACATTAATTCCTTTACCTTAATTTCCACATTCTCATAAGCTTTATATTGTCAGCTGTTGGTCACAAGATATCTCCTACCTGGAATTTATAATTGAGATAATTTTTTTGGTGATATGCCCCAAAATACTCCCACTCACTTCTCGTCTGTTTGTCATCTTGGTTTCTTATTTTAGATGTCATACTTGCAAGTTATGCATATTTAATTAGTTTATTTAACCATTGTTCTTTCCCTGCTTCATCCAGTTTCAGATTTATCAGAGTGAGGCCCACCTCAGGGTCGTTTCCAACACAACCATTTGCTTGCACAAACAACAAATTCCTTCTTTGTATCAGAATGCATGCAAGTCACACCATACATTTGCAGAACAAATGATAAATAAATTTCCCACTCTCCATCAGAGCACCATTTCCTATGTGGGGAGTGAGAGCATGCCCCAATCAAAACTTTCTTTACCCTTGCAGGTATTGTTTCAAGTGCAAACGCTGGTCCACAGATGAGCTACCCATGAGCCCTAACAAAAGAAATTCATCTCAATACATGCTTCCCTTTTATTCATGCATTTGCTAATGTAACACCATTAAGGTACAGAAGTGTCCCATTTCCTTTTGACCCTTTATCTCATTCCAGGCGTGAATGCCAGCACGCTATCTCCATTCGGACCACTGACTTTCTTGTGCTATCGGAGCGTTTGATGAAGCTGGCAACGGGAAGAAATTCTTTCTCATTTTCTTTCATGTTCTCAACAGGCTTGAATCTGTTGCTTTGGCTGTTTCATGTATTCCGACACGTTCATTAATCACAGAGCAAGACACTTCCCTGTTTATGTTTCCACTTTACTCCAAAGAGCACCCAGAGAGAAATATCGCAGGAATGCAGGGCTGTGAAGGTTGGGGGAGAGAGAAAGGGATGTCCACACTTAGTGTTCAGCCTCCCACTCCAGTAAGCTTATCCTGGACAATTTTACACACGAGCAGGAGAGCTAGAATAATCATTGGGAAGCTTAATCATCCCTGATAATGTCAGCTCTGGTTTTCCATTGATAATGTGTATGTGAAATATGCCTGTTTTGTTGGGCCAGATATTTCAATGTCTTTCCCAGAATCAGGCAGCACCACCCATGACATGATGCTCTCCTGACCAAATATGACCAAATGCAAAATGGTGGTGGGCAGTCCTCTATTTGATCACTAACTTTTGCAGGAGTTTCCTAGTGTCCAATCCTCATATTTCCCCTTGTTTCCTCTACCTTGTGGTGCAGGAAATCTAGGCAGACTTAAAGAGGCATAAAAGAACAGCAGAACACAAGAAGCCCCATCTAGTTCAGCATCTTGTTCTCCCCAGTTGCCTATGGGGAGCCCATAAGCAGGACATGAGAGCAGCACCACTTCTGATTATTAGCAACTGGTATTCAGAGGGATGCTGTCTCTGACAGAGGGGGTAGAACACAGTCACTATGACTAGTAGTCATTGATAACTTTATCCATGAATTGTAGAATCATAGAATTGTAAGGGATTGCAAGGACACTTAATCCAATCTTCTGCAATGCAGGAATCTCAGCTAAAGTGTGCTGGCCCCGTGGGTTACCCGAGAGGCGAGGTCCAAGTCTGGTCTGTGGTCAAAGGTGCAACATGGAGGCAGTCCGTAGTAGCTGAAGCTGGGTGCAGGGCAGGGTGTTGGGTGAAGTCAGGAACAGGCATGCAAGCAGGGAGCCAGGGCGGGTCTGGAGCTCAGGCAGGAAGGCAGGACAGGGTTCAGGCAGGAACTAGCAACCAACAATATTGCGTCCGCAACTTGGGACTGGGGCTGGCCGGCTTTTATCTGCCCCGAGGCATAGGGCGGCACCGGTCCACAGGTGACTCACCTCTCCTGGCCTGAAGGCGAGCACTCCTCCTGCGGGAACTTAGTTCCCTCCGCCTCTCTGCCCTGAGCCTCTGCAGCTCAGGAGAGGCTGGAGGGTTACTGGACCCAGAGGCAACTTCAGCTTCCTCTGACGGAAGTGGAGCACCTGCAGGCAATGGGTCCTCCATCACCTCAGGAGCCAGAGCAGACTCAGCTGGTGCCTGCACCTGAGGATCCAGCACAGGTGAGGACCCTTCAGGCTCATGCCCCAGCCCCGGCTCAGCTGGTTCTGGAGGCAGGGAATCCTGTGCAGGCTGGGATTCCTCAGCTTCAGCCTCCGAGTCTGAATCCCAGGCCATCACATAAAGCATCCATGACCATCCAACCTCTGCTTAAAAACCTCCACCCTTATAAGAGACCTCCACCACCTCCTGAGGGGACCATTCCACTGTTGAACAGCTCTTACTGTTTTCCCGTATGCTTATTCAGAATCTCCTTTCTTGTAACTTGAATCCATTGGTTCCAGTCCTACCCACCAGAGCAAGAGAAAACAAGCTGGTTCCCTCTTCCATGTGTCAGCCCTTCATATATTTGAAGATGGCTATCCTATCTCCTCTCAGTCTTCTCCATGGAAGTGGTTGATGGCCCACTTTAGGCATCACTTCAGCAACATGGTTACTTTTGGAAAGCTGAACAATCTCTATGTGGTCTAGTCACTGAGGCATGGGCAGTATTGGTACAGACAATACAACTGCCACTTCCTACACATATTGAACTGGGCAGAGAAGCATTCATGCAGTTCAATCTTCCAGGGGCAATTATGCCTCTCTGAAGCACTTTCTGAAGCAGGCCTCAGCATCCTTGCTAATGTTCTCACTTGAAGCTATTGACAGGAAATTTTAGAGCAATAAATAGAAGTTACATTTGATCAATAAGTAGAGTAAAGAGGGGTTAATTAATAACAAGGACCTTGACTTGCATAATTGATTGCTCCCTTTTTCGTGCTAGAATAGGAGGTCTTTTAGGTCCAAATATTGATATATGTGGCTGTGTTTCATTTAAGCTTCTGTATATATTACTGAGGGTTGCCATCTTTCAAGAAGCGAAAATCCGGACAGGAAAAAAAATGCTGAGCTCAAAGTTGAGCCTTTTTAAAGGAAATAGCCCCCCAAATGCAAAAAAAGTCATACTCAGACAGAAGACACTTCTGGGTCCTAGAAATTTTGCAAATTTTCCAAAAAATCTAAAACCGCGGACACTATTTCCACCATTGGAAAATCTGGATGTATGGCCACCCTATCTTACATTTGATGGTAGCAATTCATATTTTAAGAGACCTAGAAGGATATGTTCGGCAAATGTCCAAATATCATCTGAATTTCTGTAATTTACTTATAAGAGACATTTATCAAGCCATTGATAAAGCCATTGATAGCCCTATGACACCAATCCTATCTAACATTCCTGACTCATTGGTCATGCTGACTGGAGCCAGAATTACAGTCCAACAAAGTTGCAAGGTAGGCGTTTGAAAGATAGGAGTTCCTAGGTTGCTTTCTCTGAAATGAACAGGAAGCAAAGTAGTAACAAATGAGCACTTGTCACAGTGGAGGGATGTAAGGAGTAGAGTTCTCACAAGGCTCAGTGTTGAGACCTCTGCCTTTCAACTTGTCCATTAATGACCTGCAGTTAGGGGTGAGCAGTGAGTTGGCCAAGTTTGCAGACTGATCCAACCAGAGGCAAGATCTACCCACATCAATTCAGTTGAGTCCAATTTGGAATCCCAGTAGGGCAGATTCTTCCCTCATTTTAAGATGTGCAGACTAAGACGCACATCATAGCTCTCATGTATGAAGTACTGGACATGATTCTTCATGGTGGTAACTTTATGTGGAGGATTTCACTTAAAAAATAGACATTTCCAAAATTGTGTAGCAGATTCATACCGGGGGAATTCCATCAGCATCTCGTCTGGATCTTCTATAATGATCAAGAAGGTCTAGAATGTGTTCTTCCACTTTTTAGAAAAAACATTTTCAGTTAATTAAGTTTTTGAAGGATCTTTTCAAAACCTCTGGCACATGACTGCAGTGAAATGCACTTTTCAGATTGAAAATTGAGAGAACTCTGAACATCTTTGTGTGTGTCTAAAACAGGGTAGCCAACATTTTGCCCTCCAGACATTGCCTTCTGCGTATTGGACCCCCAACTCCCACCCCAGCCAGACAATGGCCAATGGCTAGGGATTATGGGAATTGCAGTCCATCAGTATCTTCAGGCACCATGCTTACTGCCTCTGTCTAAAAAACTTGGTGATATACCATCACCTAGCTATATATGTCTGGGTGTCCTTTAAAAAAGGGCTAGAAAAGTCTTAGAGGCAACGAAGACAGGAGGATTATTAAAGCATGCCTGCGGTGCAACGTGGCATACTTCCTGAGAATATTTAACAGAAATAATGTAACGTGTTAGTGGTAAATTTGAAGTGG
Organism: Podarcis siculus; assembly: GCA_034642415.1. Classification (NCBI taxonomy): domain Eukaryota; kingdom Metazoa; phylum Chordata; class Lepidosauria; order Squamata; family Lacertidae; genus Podarcis; species Podarcis siculus. The sequence goes on from JAXCMG010000012.1 coordinate 56,682,053, forward strand.
CAGACACAGTATGGGTTTAGAATGTTTATATAGTCTCTGATTGATTCTCATGGAGCTCAAACTAATTAGAAATAAGGTTTATGTGAGGTGAGCAGTGAAGCAGTGATATGGTGATACTGCAAATTCCATTCCCGCCTCTGGCAAGGAAAAATTATTTGTACCTGCACCACTCTGGAATTGTTGATAATTTCTGCTTATTTAACTAACTGGAATAAATCATTCAGAAAATGTATTTGCCTTTCACAAGATTGCCAATACTTTGTTGTTGTTCTTTTTTTCTTTTTCTTTTTTTGCATCACGGAGAAAAGTATTGCACTTATTCGAACGCCAATTGGAAGGGGCTTTTTATTCTTATTTAAAGTTTGCAAATAAAGTTGTTGTTTGTGTGATCCTGGTTGCTTTCTGAACTTGCTTATTATTCATTAATTAAATAGATGTACAATCTGTTGTTCAGGGCGCAATGCCCTCAGAAGGCGGTTCACTGGAAAAGTAAAAAACAAAACCACGATCATAGGAATACCAAGTGCAGTTTTAAAACTTAGGAAATTATAAACCGCCAGCAACTAAAACTTCTTCCAAACACAACATATGAACCAAATGCAGAATGAAATGAAGCCATTTGCCATGCAGATGAGGACTGACAGACCTGAACAAGATCTAGAAAAGGCAGTGTCAATATGGTGATTTCTAAATGTTGTAAACTACTAGTCTCTGGTCATTGGCCATGCCTGCTGCACTTAATGGGAGTTGTAGTCCAACAATATATTGTGAGCAACATCTTGGCGACCTCAGATATGGAGGACCACAGGTTCCCCATCTTCTGAAGGAGGTGGATCTGAAGGTGATGGAGACAGATAACAACTTTATAGAGAGGTGAAGGTTGTATGACAGAACCTCAGTTGTCCAGCATGTATACATTAATTTCCTTTGCTCTCTCATCATTTCTGGCCAGGCAAGTTTTGCAGGTTTTTGAAGCTCGGTTTAAAAGAAAATAAAAAATGGAAGAGAGACCAAGTGCTGAATGGGCACAACAAGGGTAATGGCAGTTCTATCACAGCACCATCAGTCTCTAGCCTTTGTCACTCACAATACTTCCACACTTGGGTATCAAACTCCAACATCAACCACAATTTTTAGCCTGCTCCGTCTCTGGGAGATGCAATAGCCAGATATAGAGAGAAGAAAAGAGGATAAACGATAATGTGCACTTATCAGCGGAGAAAACAAAATGGGAAAAGGATTAAAGAAAGGCACAGGCCAGAGAGAGAGAATCTGACACAGAAGTACTGAATTGTTGTGACATATATACTTACAGGCCAATAGCACAATCACACGTGTGTATGCCCTGTCCTATTATGATGTGATCAAATGAGGATGAAAGTATAACAAATGTGTATTAGAAACCTAAGATCCACATATATTCCAAGGGAGGTGATGAGGATAATACCAAGAGAAAGGTCCTTTTGTGCCCCTGCCCGCATGCATGGAATGCTCTCCCCAACAAGGCATTTGATGGTAAGTTTTGCACCACTGCTAATAATAATAATAATAATAATAATAATTTATTATTTATACCCCGCCCATCTGGCTGGGCTTCCCCAGCCACTCTGGGCAGCTTCCAAAAAAATATTAAAATACTATAATACATCAAACATTAAAAGCTTCCCTAAACAGGGCTGCCTTCAGATGTCTTCTAAAAGTCTGGTAGTTGTTTTTCTCTTTGACATCTGGTGGGAGGGCATTCCACAGGGCGGGTGCCACTACCGAGAAGGCCCTCTGCCTGGTTCCCTGTAACTTGGCTTCTCGCAGTGAGGGAACCGGCAGAAGGCCCTCGGTGCTGGACCTCAGTGTCCGGGTAGAACGATGGGGGTGGAGACGCTCCTTCAGATATACTGCTATTTGTGTTAATATTCTTGTGTTAATAATATTAAGGAAACACTAATAGGTTCTCTATCTTTCAGGTAAGTGTAATGGTATTTTCTCATGTTTCCACCCTCTGGACCTCTCACAGAGGCGACACATGACAAAGGGCTTGGGAAGGTTCAGGTTGGTTCATATGAGGAGAGGTGGTCGTTGAGGTATTGCGGCCCTGAGCCATGCATAGGAGTCTGCTAAATATCCTGGTTTTGCTACCCATTTGGGATTGCCAAACACCTGAAAGGGCCACAAGACATGACCTTGGGCTGCGCTTGGGCGTGTGAGCCACTGGCTGCCTTTGGCTGGTGGTCAAACACATCATGGCAGAAGAAGGAACACCCAGGCATAATATATATATATATATATATATATGCACTCTATCGCATTCTTAGGGGATGGAAATGTAAAATTTGGCTCAAATTTCAGGAATGGGAGTAGGGGTGTTGCTCCTTTTATGGCCACCATGTCAAAGCTTTTTAAAAAACGCTAACTGACTTCTAGATCTGCTAAACCTTCACATTTGACAGCCATTGCATGCGCTTTGTACTTGGGTGACCCTTAGCTGAGTACACTGTGCAGAGTATGCAACAGAGTGTCAGCTTTGCTGTGTGTTCAGAGACCAGCAAAAGAGCAGACGTTTCCCTTGTAAAACTCAGCAGTTTGGGTACGGTAGTTCTGCGTGAACTACTTTAAAGCTCCAGGTCACTTGAGATTTGCTTTGAGGTTTCTGATCAAACAAACCACAGAACTGAAGACTAAACTCTCCCTAAATGGCTTAAGTTTTTGCCTGATTATAGGTCAGGATTCTACGAAACCACAGCCTTTCCATCCGAAACCATCCATCGCCACGGTTCACTGGAAACAGCCCAGGTTCACTGGAAAGATATGTGAACCTTGACCAGTTATTTGGCAAAAGCCCTGCCAAATGGAACATTTATGCAACTTCCTCTGAAGTCTCCCAGCCCTCTGTATTGGTTTCAGGCAAGCTTCATCTGAAATTTGGTTTATTGAAGAAGTACAGAGGGATGGGAGAGGAAGTTATGTAAGGCTTCTTGTTTTCCAGGAGACTAGTCAAGGCTTTCAAACTCCCAGTTCATCATTCCAAATGCAAGGAAGCTTAAGTATGGCTAACTTAGGTTGGTTATAAATACTTTCTCTCTCCTTTCCCCATTTCTTCTCTTTCTACGTGTTTGGACTGTAAACTCTTCACATCAGGAATCAGTCTTAGGGGTTGTTTTTTCTCTCCATGAAGTGTCATATACGTTAATCCATAATAACATGATATTGGCAGGTGTGATTTGTGAAGATGAGTTGTTAAGCAGCTGAGGGTGTCCAGATTCCATGCATCTTGCAGTATCTTCTTCCACCCCAAAACAATTACATTTTTGTCCCACTGTTCCCCCTGATGACATTTTTGTCCTGCTGTTCTTCCAGGGAGCTCAAAGTGGTGGTTCCCCCCCCACACACACCCAATTTCCCCTGGTCCCCTGATCCAAGAAAGCCACTTCCAGAGGTGGATTTAGGGATAAATGACTGGTTTGGTGACACTGTGTCATTGGGGTCATTGGGCCTTGTACAATATTTGAATAGATAGATTTTGGGGAGCAGTGGGAAGGAGAAGCATGCAGGCTGCCTATGTATATCCCTCGTCTCCTGGCTATCAGCCCTGGAGCACTCTGGGTGGAGCCGATCATTGGGGCAATCTAAGGCTGCCTCAACCCAATCTGGTCAATTCCCGGGTTGACCCAAATTAGCCTGATTCAGTTTGGGTTCCAGGATCCTGCCAGATCCAGTGCACAGCCCTAATTCAAACCATCAATGGAATTTAGAGTTTTGACTGCAAATTGACTGAATAAAACTATAAGATCCCATCTGAGATCTGAACTTATGCAGCCATTTGATCCACTCTTCTTTATTAGATTTTAAGGATTTTGCCGTTTGTTTGATGGAAATGACAAAGGCAGGTATCATGTCAACCCAAATGCTAATAGCCTGGTATCCAGAAAGCTCCTTGCTTTAACCTTGTCTGGCATTGTGATAAGATGATTTCATTATGAAAATGATGGTTTTACAGGACTAGGCAGATGATATGGAATTTCTGCTTGATTAGTTCCACACCTCTCTTGTACTCTTCATTAAAACAAGAGCAGGATGATTACTCCTGTGCTCTGAAGTGTAAGATTATCAGAAAACGTTAAAGCCTAAATGATCAGTGAGTTACTGAAACGAACTGGCTGTGATTCCTGGAAGACCTGTTCCCTGCCTTAAAAGCCTTTTCCCACCTGGCCTGGGAGGGTGGGGCCTGGACTGACCCCAGCTATGAAAGCTTAGGCTACTGAACAGAGTCTTGGGCTGGGAAGAAAGGAGGTGGTTGAACTGGTAGAGCAGCATGTGACTCTTAATCTCAGGATTGTGGGTTCAAGCCCCACATTGGGCAGAAAATACCTGCATTGAAGGAGCTTGGATGGAGTCGGTGACCCCTTGTGGTCTATTCCAACTCTATGAGTCTATGATATTGTTTGGGAGGTTTTGTTGGGCTGTGGCTGTTTTATATATATATATGTGTGTGTGTGTGTATAGTTTTTTTAACATACCATTTTCAACACACCAATTAAACATATTTTTACATCTTATTCAATATTTTGACTTCCATCAGTCCAGTCTGAAAATTTTCCAATCAAAACTGTGATGTAGTGGTTAAGAGCGATAGATTCATAATCTGGGGAACCGAGTTCGCGTCTCCGCTCCTCCACATGCAGCTGCTGGGTGACCTTGGGCCAGTCACACTTCTCTGAAGTCTCTCAGCCCCACTCACCTCACAGAGTGTTTGTTGTGGGGGAGGAAGAGAAAGGAGAATGTTAGCCGCTTTGAGACTCCTTCGGGTAGTGATAAGGCGGGATATCAAATCCAAACTCTTATTCTTCTTCTTAGTATACATTTCTTATTCTCCCTTTAAAACCCATAACCAATACCTCTATTCTTTATCTACTTTGTAGCACTTCATATATTTCTCCCTACAAAACTTATTGTAGTCCTACTAGCACAATTTGTTGATTACAATTGCTCTTCAAGTAATTCGTATACTTCTTCCAATCTTCTGTAAATCTCTGTTCCCACAGGTTTCGCATCCTTCCTGTCATTTTGCCAAATTCTCCGAGTCCATTATTTTCATCTGCCATTCTTCTTTCGTCGGAATTTCTTCTTGCTTCCATTTCTGGGCTAACAATACCTGTTTTATATATTTATTTTAGATTTTGCTGTTATTTATGTGGCAACTGTTCAGTTTTGCTTTGTTGATTTTTGTTGATAATTTATTTATTGTTTCTGACTAGTTCTGTGATACTATCGTTATGCGTATTTCATGTTGCAAGCCACTTTGAACACTGTTTCAACTGTGAAAAGGATGACATACAAATAAAAGTATGTATGCAGGTATATATGCATGTTTGCATGTAATCAAATCAGCTTTATCCCCCCTCCTAAAAAAGCCACGATGAATAATATTCTTTTATTTTCTTTCTGAAATTGCTAGCAAGCCTTTGCAGCCTCTGATTCACTTTGTCTTGTCTGGACTCATGGCAAATTAAAGTGCCCTTGCTCATTTCAAGCAGTGTCTTGATGTTGCACATGACAATGTCCGTTGATCAACTTTTGCATCCTGGAATTTGGATTAATGCCATCCCAGTTCAGACACTTGGCAGATCTCTAGGCAATTGCCTGTGGCACAGCAATTTATAGGGACTATGCGTAGGTGACAACTGTATCAACCAATGACTCTATACATGAAGCTGTCCCATACTTACAATGGTCCATGTTCTCAGATGAGGTGTGATAGTGACCTAACCATCCATAAAATATGGCTTGGCGGGGTGGGAGTTTGGATGGCTCCCCTAGGCTGCAATCCTGTATCCACTCACCTAGGAATAATCTCCATTGTGTATCCTTGACTCTCCAAGCCACTCAGCTACCATTGTGCTACAGGGCCTGTTTTGAGGTTTGTGGTGGGCTGTCAGACTCTGTAAGTTGGTCCTGCTCACATAAAAGGTAAAGGCAAAGGACCCCTGACAGTTAAGTCCAGTCGCAGATGACTCTGGGTTGTGGCGCTCATCTCGCTTTACAGGCCGAGGGAGCCGGAGTTTGTCCGCAGAGTTTTTCCGGGTCATGAAACCAGCATGACTAAGCTGCTTCTGGTGCAAAAGAACACTGAAACCAGAGCAGCACTTGGAAACGCCATTTACCTTCCCAACGGAGAAGTACCTATTTATCTACTTGCACTTTTTGGTGTACTTTCAAACTGCTAGGTTGGCAGGAGCTGGGACCAAGCAATGGGAGCTCACCCTGTTGCAGGGTTTCAAACTGCTGACCTTCTGATCAGCAAGCCCAAGAGGCTCAGTGGTTTAGACCACAGCGCCACCCAGTCTTCCAGTGCCACCCCAGCCTTCCTGCTCTCTCTCTCACACACAAATAAGGCTGTTTTAACCTGCCAAATGTATTTTGTGCTTTGATTATTTTTATTATGTATTTTGTGCTTTGTATATTGCAACTTTGTGTTGTGAACTGCCCTGAGACCTACAAGTATAGGGTGGTATACAAATTTAATAAATAATCACAATCACCATCAAATGTGGGATATATATGTGTGGATTATTTGTGACGGAACACACTGGCATGGAGTAACTTCATCTCTTTTTTGTTGCCCATTTTGGCAGCCATTTTGTGCTGACGCCCACAACACTTTTATCAATATATGAGTTTCAGCACCTCATTTTTCAAGAAAGAAAGAAAGAAGGAAGGAAGGAAGGAAGGAAGGAAGGAAGGAAGGAAGGAAGAGAGAGAGAGAGAGAGAAAGAAAGAAAGAAGGAAGGAAGGAAGGAAGGAAGGAAGGAAGGAAGGAAGGAAGGAA
>JAXCMG010000012.1:56688882-56699085 GCA_034642415.1 Podarcis siculus
GAAGGAAGGAAGGAAGGAAGGAAGGAAGGAAGGAAGGAAGGAAGGAAGGAAGGACTATGATATAGGTCCAGCCCTTAGATAGGTGTAAATATCTGAGCTTGGCTATCTTCAAGAGCATTTTAAGCACCAGGGGCTGGATTTTGGTGGCACATAAAAGCAACAGATTTTTTTTTTTTACCTTGCTGATATTAAAAGAATGCAAATAATGCTAATGAATTCTTACCTCAAAGGCCATAGCCTTTGCAAAGACCGTTTAAATTGAACTCAAAAGGGGAGGGTAGAACTTATTGTCATTATAGACAAAAGGAGGCCTTTCCTTAAAAAAAATAAATCCTTGATATTATTTACCTGAGAGACAGTTACCCCTTGTCAGGTCGATAATTTCATTTCAGAAGCGAAATTAATCCATTTGTTTCCTCTTAAGGGTTTGAATCAAGCTGAACCTTTGAAATGCTAAGCAACTTTTGAAAAAGCAATTTGTAATGCAGGTACATTTTGATTATGCAGGAATAAATTTTTAAATAGCCCAGGTCTTCAAGATTATATATTTTTTTTCACCCAAAGCAAAAACTACAAAAGGCTTTGCCCACCATTAAAATGAACAGCCTCTGCAGATGGATATACTCTGTGTTTCGGTGGCCCTGTGCTCTGCTTTATGGAAGAGAAGTCCTCTCTTTGAAGGGTTGTCAGAGGACAGTCCTCTGAAGGTACCTGCTGTATTTCGCTTCTTGGTTTGGTTGTGGTTTTGTTGTTAGGTTGTGCTTCTATATAAGTTGCTTTGTGCCATTCTGATAAAAGGCAAGGTATAAATTTCAGAAATTCTCCAGTTAAACCAAAATTCAGGAAGAGTGTTGAGAGGGGACATCCTCCGACAAGCATTACTGCTGCCTGCAGAACTCTGAAAAGCTCCATAAAATAAAATAAAATAAAATAAAATAATCCTCTACTGCTCTGCTTTAACAGCAGCAGCAGCAGCAACAACAACTCACCCATATCTTGCAAAACCCAGAGGTCTAGAGTAGATAAACATAGAGATGTAGAAAAACTTAGAGATTATATTAGCGGACAAGGCGTGAGTAAAGAAAAACAGAGTGATAGAGGGATACAAAACTTAGTGGGGGTTTTGAGCTGACTCCAGGTTGATTCAGGGTGGGTGAAATCACCCTGAAACACCCCCATCCACCTTTTTGTTCAACCCCAGAACAGAGCGGTTGCACACCCCCTGCCGATTGTGTGCTATTTCTATAATCCGTCCACAAAGCTTTCAGCTGTGAGACTGTGATTTAGGAAATGCTTCCACTACCTGCAATGTCTCCTCCCCTCCAACTGGCCCTTGGTGAACCAGCCACTTTATGACCTATGACCACTGAGCCTGCTAATATAACGATAATGGCTCACGAGTTATGTTGTGATTAGCAGGACTATTATATTTGATAAAAATGCAATAAAAATATGCAATTAGCTGGGAAAAAGGGGGCTTTCTGCGTTTCATGTTTTCTGAGAAACAAATTTCCTCTGGTGAAATCGCTACAAATAAACTGACAAACGGTTGGGCAGCAAAGGGCCTTTGTTGTACGCTGTCTTTGTTTAAGCCCCCTCATAATTCATCCAAAGAAATGCCCTTCTCGGTAATTAGTTACCTTTAATGTCTTCATTTTCATTTAAATGCTCAGTGATCAGGATAATTAGAATTAATTTGGCATTGTCATGTTATGTTAATGACGCTTCTGCCACTTATCTCCAGCATCCTGCAGGCACAATGTTATCTGAGTGTTATAGAACTCCCTCTCTGCTTTATCCGTCCATTTATACTCGTTGGTTAAAAAGTAATAACAGTAAAGGCTGGCAGGGTTCCAGTTTAAATATATGCAATTTTCTGATGAAGAACTGAAACGGTGCCTCATCTCATTGGGCTTATAAATTTCCTCGCAGTGTGCATGGGAGAAATGATTTGCATTCTCATGCATCTGTGTATAATCCCAGCCCAACCCTTACAAAATGCTACGTTGAATCTGCTGGTTACAGGACCCAAAGCAGAATGAGAAGCATCGTTTAGGGGTGGTCAAGGGCCTCTGTCCCATTTGCCTTGAAAAAGGCCTTGTTGCCCTACCTGCTGCTGCCTTGAGGCCTCCTTCCACTTCTCGCAAAAACCTGAAAGGCAATGGAGAAGATTGAACATTCCTTTGGAAGCACATATTGTCTTATGTTCATGGCAGACCTGACCTGGGACAGTCATCCATACCATACACTTACAGCACTAAAGGTAAAGGGACCCCTGACCATTAGGTTCAGTCGTGGCCAACTCTGGGGTTGTGGCGCTCATCTCGCTTTATTGGCCGAGGGAGCCGGTCATGTGGCCAGCATGACTAAGCCACTTCTGGAGAACCAGAGCAGCGCACGGAAACGCCGTTTACCTTCCCGCCAGAGCGGTACCTATTTATCTACTTGCACTTTGATGTGCTTTCGAACTGCTAGGTTGGCAGGATCAGGGACCGAGCAACAGGACGGGAGCTCACCCCGTCGCGGGGATTCGAACCACCAACCTTCTAATCGGCAAGTCCTAGGCTCGGTGGTTTAACCAATGCTATATGATACTAATTTTGACAGCCATGGCTTCTCCCAAGAGAATTCTGTGAGCTGTGGTTTGCTACAACTGCTGAGAGTTGCTAGGAGTCCCCTATTGCCCTCCCAGTAATGGGGCTAACAATCAAACCCTCTTCACACAAATGTGTGGAATTTAATCTTCATGGCTTCTCCCTATCAAGTTCTGCATTGTATTTAAGCGTTCCTTCACATGGTGTAAAAGTGACTTTGGGAACCATAGTGGAATCTAGTGCAAGTTAATGCCAGGGGAGCCAGCTTGGCCCCGCAACTGTGGGTGCCCGGGGGGGCATGGGTGCTATGCAGTATGCATGGCCCTGGCCCTGACATTTGCCTGGCCCCTTCATGAGGAATTTTGTGGGTGCTCGGGCACCCAGGGCCCCAGGGAGTTGGCACCTATATTTAGTGCTAAATAGCGCTAAATTTGTATTATAGTCATCTGCAGTTCCACTATAGTTTCAGAAGTGGTTTTTTACATTGGGAGAAAGCTCACATACAATGCAGAGCTTAATAGTTTGGGGAAAGTTGTGAAATTGGAATGAACTGCCATGTGAATGAGGCTTAAGTGTAAAATTTGTGATCTTGGGACTCTGTAAAGTCATAGAATCATAGAATTGTGGGCCAGCATAGCCTAGCGGTTACTTCAGAAAATCTTTGCAGATTCACCAATTGCTTAACGGCAGTTCAATATTCTGTGGGCGCTGTATGGCTTTAAAATATATATATATCATAGAATCAAAGAATTTTAGAGTTGGAAGGGACCACGAGGGTAATCTAGTCCAACTCTCTGAAATGCAGGAATCGTTCACCCAACGTTGTGCTTGAACCCACAACCCTGAGATCAAGAGTTTCCTAAAGCCCTATTGGGACACGGGTGGCACTGTGGGTTAAACCACAGAGCTTAGGACTTGCTGATCAGAAGGTCGGTGGTTTGAATCCACGTGACAGGGTGAGCTCCCATTGCTCGGTCCCTGCTCCTGCCAACCTAGCAGTTCGAAAGCATGTCAAAGTGCAAGTAGATAAATAGGTACCGCTGCTGCGGGAAGGTAAATGGTGTTTCCGTGTGCTGCTGTGGTTCACCAGAAGCAGCTTAGTCATGCTGGCCACATGACCCAGAAGCTGTACACTGGCTCCCTCGGCCAATGAAGCGAGATGAGCGCCACAACCCCAGAGTCAGTCACGACTGGACCTAATGGTCAGGGGTCCCTTTACCTTTTAAAGCCCTATTGGTGAGCCTGTAGTTCAGTGGTAGAGAAACTGCCTTCTGTGCAGGTGGTCCCAGTTTCAATGGTTGGCATCTCCAAGTGGGGCTGGGAATATCTCCCCACTGAAACCCTGGCGTGGTGCTGGCAGTCAAGTGTTGAAAATACTGGGCTACAGTCAGACTTTGTGCAACACTGCTTCCTATGTTCCTGTGTCTTTTTCAAAGGGAAAACGAGTTGCGGTTTATCAAGAAAGGGTAATGACTCCAAAATAGAAACATTATTCAGTGTTAATGGAAACCTTTCAGCTTTCTCCTGGATAACAATTTGAATTCTTCAATAATTATATATTAACTTCAAGTGGGCTTTGTGCCTGCTATTTTTCCCAATCTTTTTTTTTTTTTTAGTTGCAAGATGGAAGTCATCTTTCACCGCAATAGAAACAAAGTCAATCAAATCAACTGCAGCCTACTTAAAGTTGTTTGGGAGGTCTTGCCTTAACCAGGAAAGCAAACATTGGATATTTTTAAAAGCAAGTCTACTGGGACAAGGCAGCTTTAGTCAATAATGTCGAGAAAGATGTTTCCTTCCATGGAAGACATTTCTTTTCATTTGCCAGAAATTACAGAAACAATGTTAAAGTTATTCATTTAGGATTTTCAACATGTTTAGTGGCTGAATTAATAGACATCATAGTTCATAATAATAACAGCAAATGCATGATGCCTGGGAAGATAAAATCACCATACTTCTCTCTCTTTTCTTATCTTTTTTGTAGTGCAGTACAACATATCAGAAGTAACCAATAATTAGGTTTACCATATTTCAAAAAGTGAATATCCGGAAGCCCTTTTAGCTATTTCTTAGGAAATTCACCCCCAAATCAAAATGCTAAAGACATTATTGGTAGGGTCGCCATACGCTCGGGTTTTCCTGGACATTTTTAGAGATTTTTGAAAATTCTGACTGGACGCTTATATCTGATGAGAAATTCCAGACGTATGGCAGCCCTACCAATAATATCTTTAGCATAGAAATTGTGATAAATATTCATTAGTTTCAACATTAGGCAGGAACTAGAAATTCCACCCCCTTTCAGTTGTGACAATACTAATATTTTCAGGTTGCCATTGCAATTGATGCTTCAACGCTAGGGGCAGGAAAATCCAGGGGGGTGGATTCTCACCTTCCCCACCTCCCATTGACCATTTTGACCATGTGGGCAAAGGAAAAGGCATCACGTGATTGTTCACATGCAGTACCATTTCTGATAGCCCTCATGCCTCCAGTCTGAGGTGCATCCAATCAACCTGACTTGGGTCACCCTAGGGACAACAAACCCTGTTCTGCATCCAGTCCTGAATCTGCAATAACAGCAGCAAGAATATTACTGGCCCAAAAAGGGAAGCAAGAAAAATTACCGACGATTGAAGAATGGAGGATGAAGTTAATGGACTATGCAGAACTAGATAAACTAACAGGAAGAAATTCATGGAAGACTGGAGTAAATTTATGGACTATTTGAAAAGTATTTGTGAAGATCAGATTGCAAGAAGTTCTGTGAGGAGTATTATGGGAAGTATTGCAAAAATAGATAAGGGGAAGGATAATTTGTTAAGAGACTTAAAGGCAATATAAAGTTAAGAAATGTATAAGAAGTGGACAAAATGGTGGATTATCAGAAGTGCTGATGGAAGTCTAAAAAGATTTAAGTGATGTTTAGTGGTACATTTTATAATTTATATGGTAAAATCAATTAAAATTATTATTTTAAAAAAAGAATCCAGTCCTGAATCAGATTAGAGATGGGGCTAAAATGTGTAATTAGGGTTTTAACATTCTATGTCTTTTAAATGTGTGTGGGGAGGTTATTGTTTTGTTTCCCGTTTTTATGATGTATTTTGTGCTCCGCCCCCCCCCCTGTATTTTTATGCTGTGAACCGCCCTGAGATCTTCAGATGGAGAGTTTAGGATCAGAGTTTCCTTCTCCTACATGGGCTACCTTCCCAGGTTGACAAGCTCCACCTGCCCTTCGCTTCCCTCTACAGTACATGCAGAAACCGCCTTCTTGACCATTGGACCTATTATTGTTCTCATCTGCTCAATCTGCCAGAGCTTGACTTTGCATGCAGGGGAAGTCCCTAACTCACTGAAGGCTTGAGACCCATTGGCTACCCTCATTTGAGCCAGTCAAAGCTAGTCCATGGTTATGGCCGCTGTCGCATGCTGATAGCTTCTAGTAGCCACAGGTGAGAGCTGAGTGAAGGATGGGGGATAAATTACCCCAGACAGCATATGACGTGTCCCCCACCTGAGGTACTATCCCTCCCCTAACATCCCACACAGCTCTGTGAAATCATCTCACTTTCTGTGCTCTCAAGGCTGACATGTAGCCCCGCATATTGTAGGGTAGTCCGATAAAGGATTCCGGGGGGCGTGGCCCTGTCCGAAGCCTATGGAGGTGAGGGCCTAAGGCACGCCCCCGAGCGGTGACCCCGGGGGAGTTCCTAGTTGATGTGCATCAGCAGGACTCCCCCTACTGGTGGTTAACCCTTCCTGGACTTCAAGCAAACAGGTTGAAGCCGGATAGTCTGTTAGGACCAATGCCTAAGCCAATACCGCTCATCACCTGTAACCAATAAAGTTGTGGCCAATTTTGGCCCATTAACCTTAAATAATTGTGCCATGTGTCTTTATTTCCACTGGAGGGGGGAGGGAACTCACCACACAAATCATCTCACTTTCTCTGCTCTCAAGGCTGACATGTAGCACAGGCCACAGGTAGGCTGCAGCCATTTTGGGGAAAAGAAAAAAGCAACACCTCTTTCTTATGTCCAAAAAGGTCCTGCACAAAATTTCTCTTGCTGTAGTAGATTATATTCCTTATCTTTTAGCACTGCTCTGCTGAGAGTTGGTCCTGCCATTAAGGCAGAGAATTTTGAAGATGCCATTAAATAGTGGCAAATGGCCATTTATTGAGTTTATCACCTTTTTTTAAAATTGTGGTGGCATGAGTGGTGAAGACTGTCTTTTAGATTTCCTGATGTAGGGACCGAAATAGTTTGGGCAGTCTCCAGCTTTGCTTTTGCTAATGATGCCCTAATCAGGAATTGCTGATAAGAAAGCTTAGGCTTTTCATCAGAAATTGGTACAGAGAAAATGTAACTTAAAACAGCCACCTCACTGAAAGCAAAGAAATTACTCTGCACTGGAACGCCAACCTTCAACTTGGATGAGATAGGAGGGAATCTATCATTTATTTATTTATTTGTCCTTCCCCGCTACCTCACCACTATCGCATGCAAAATGGCATGTGGCCTCCCACCTGCTTAACTTATTTAATAATCTTTGGTGAATGCCTTTTGAAATGCAAAATAAATCATGCTAAATTTTTGTCAGCTTCTCAGGAATGGGTTCAAAGAGGCCTGTCGTGTGACAGGTAATATTAAAAGTTGCTTATTACCATGGTGGAGATTTGGTTCCCTGGAGTCCTCACAGTGCCACAATATTCTCTAGGTGGTCTTGGGCCACTGTATCTACCTTGCAGAATTGTTGCTAGGATAATATTTGGGAAACATTGCAAATTGATCTATACAAGGCTAGCTTTTTATTTATGTGTTGTTTTCCCCCTGTGAAAGCCCTCCAGCAGATTAGCAAAATACCTTAAAACAGTAGTCATTGTTCATTTATATTTATAGACGATATGTTCTGTTATCTATAAATATATATAAAACCCATTGAATGGAAATTAGGAGTGGGAGAGAAATTTAATTCAGTTTGCATTTGAAACTGAATCTATCAAATTTGCACTATCTGAGAACCAAAACAGACCCATTCTTCAAAATTTGCCCTTATCTGAATTTTGCGATGCAGTCGGCCAACCAGTGTTTGCAAATGCAAAGTGAATGTATTAGTGAAAATAATGTATTAAGATGCATTATATTAGGCTAAATGACTTATAAAAAGGGGAACATTAATCAAAAGTGCATACAAAAATGTGTTTGTTGGGAGAAATTAACAATAAAACATTGAAGAACAACAATATGTGTATTAGCCTCAGCCATCATTACAGTACTATATAATAATAACCTCCATGTAATAATAATTTTTTAAAATGTCATGAAAATTAACATTATTGCCTGATGAAGTGGTCTGTCCTTGGACATGACTGCTGCTTTCCACAGGAAAATTCGGTGATTGTGGTAGGTGGAAAATCTGCTACAGAAATCATTGAAATTGTTAGAGTGGCTGCTTGGTCTGTATATAAATGTGTTTCCAGAAACTCTTGGGGGAGTGTCATGTAGAGACATAACTGATTGTGTGAACTAGCCCACAGGAAGCAGATATGAGAATGCACATCAGGGGGTGGAGTCTATCCTAATCAATCAATAAATTCTTTCTTCATTTTTGCAACCATCTTATGATAAATAGGACTTCTCTAACAGTAGCTATTGTGTGTGCAAGGGTTCCAGCTCCCCCCCCCACAAGCTGTTGGCAGAAAGCCAGAGAGAAATAATAAACTACATTGTTCTGTCCAGTGCTAAAAAAAAATATTAAATGAATTTACTGAAGTATTAAATCAAATTAATGAGGCTGCTATAAATCTGATTCTTTTATGGTCCAGTTCCCCTCCCTTCCCCTCCCTTCCCCATGTTTTGAAGCTTAACAATACAGATGTTGTATTTTTATCCCTTCCAAATTCTGCTCAATGATCTCAGCTTTAGAAAGGATAGTGAGAAGAGAGGAGGCTTTGATCAATGTAGCATTCAAAGTTAAGAACCTCTTTGTGAGAGTCAATTCGACAGATGCGTTTTTAGCTGGTTCACAATGCTATTCTCCTTCTTTTTGATCACACAAACCCACAAGGATTTGTATTATTCTTTCCAGCTAGACCGCTGAGCATCCTCTCTTACAGAAACAAACAAACAAATGTAGAAGGAGGAGCTATTCCGCTGTTAACTTACCTGCGTGAGATGGAACATATTGTGCTTGCAAACATTCTGAGCAGAAGTGAGATGTATTCATTTATCCTGTACATACCTACATCATTTGATATACATGTTGTCTTTCCATAGTTGGAACCATGCTTGAAGCAGCTTACAACACACACAAAAACTGCATAAATAACATAAGTGGTCAAATAACAAATCGAAAGGTACAGAACCAAATCGAACAATTTCCACACAAGTCATAATAAGATCAAGAATAACGATATAAAAATATAATTTCAATAGCCGTTAAACCCCACCAACAAAACTCCCCAAACAATATCCCAGTCTGTTCAGCAGCCTCAGTTTTTGTAGCTGGAGTCAGTCAGGACCCGTCCCTCCCACGCCAGGTGGGAAATGGCTTGCAAAGCAGGGATCAGGTTTTCCAGGACTCACAGGCAAGATGACAGACAAGGAGTGTATTTAAGACGGTGTGACATATATAAAGCATGACACAATGTGTTGTGTTTATGTAGTCAGTCTGACAGCAGACTATGAAACACAAGAATTGGGATATCTGCAGGGACAAGAAAGGGCCCATATTGAAGGTAGAGATGTCATAGAAGAACATTTCTGGTGTGCAGCTCCACGCAAAACAAACTCAATATATATAGAAAGCAGATCCACCCAAGGACCTTGGTGCCTCTTTAGCAGAATGAGAAATGGGGGCAGGAGGATGTAGATATGGAGCATCCAAATAGCTCAGAACAGGCTTGACAGGACCTTAGGGCTGGGTGGGATGAAGTTGTTTCTGATAGGCTCCCCATTCCAACTATTGTTTATTATAACAATCATTTATTATCATTACTGAATTGGCACTTTTTACACCAACTTTCAGGATTTAGAAGGAATAAACATTAAAACCAAATGAAAAGATGAGCATAAAAAGAGACAACTGAAAGACACTGGTATGCGGCTGCCAAGACCACATAACACCAGTTCTGAGAGACCTATATTGGCTCCCAGTACATTTCCGAGCACAATTCAAAGTGTTGGTGCTGACCCGTAAAGCCCTAAACGGCCTCGGCCCAGTATACCTGAAGGAGCACCTCCACCCTCATTGTTCAGCCCAGACACTGAGGTCCAGTGCCAAGGGCCTTCTGGCGGTTCCCTCATTGCGAGAAGTGAAGTTACAGGGAACCAGGCAGAGGGCCTTCTTGGTAGTAGCACCTGCCCTGTGGAACGCCCTTCCATCAGACGTCCCCCCCCCAAAAAAAAACAACTATCAGACTTTTAGAAGACATCTGCAGGCAGCCCTGTTTAGGGACGCTTTTAATATTTGATGAATAATTGTATTTTAATATTCTGCTGGAAGCTGTCCAGAGTGGCTGGGGAAACCCAGCCAGATGGGCAGGGTATAAATAAATTATTATTATTATTATTATTATTATTATTATTATTATTATTATTAT
>JAXCMG010000012.1:56699095-56729583 GCA_034642415.1 Podarcis siculus
ATTATTATTATTATTATTATTATTATTATTATTATTATTATTATTATCATCATCATCATTATTATTATTCCTAGTTAGCCTCTCAATTAAGGGGGGTGGACTGTGTAAATTTAAATTGATTTTCCTGGTGCCTAAAGACATGATGGTGCCAAGCATACTTCCCTGGAGACAGCATTCCATAAACGGCAAGACCCCCCTCCCCCCGAAGAGGCCTGTTTTTGTGGCGCTACCCTCTACACCTTCCTCAAAGAGGGCATGTGGAGAAGGACCACAGTTGATGAACACAATGCTCAGGTTGGCTCACGCAAGGAAAGGAGACCACGGAGTTATTGGGTTCCTGAGCCCCATAAGACTCAAAACCAGCACTTCAAACTGATTCTGGAAATTAACTGGTAGCTCCTTTATTTTTACTTTTTACTCAGCACTAATTATAGTCTGTATTGTGGACATTCTTGTAAATGGCTTGAACAGGCAATTCCCTTGCCTACCTCACATGGGAGCAATGCCGGATCTGCATTTTTGGATCCCCGAAGCTCGAACTATTATGGGTGCCCCTTCACAATGAGGTCTGGGTAACCACTTTTATCTTCTTCAGTGGGGTTATTCCATGACCGGTCTTGAAAGACCTACATTGGCTCCCAGTACGTTTCCGAGCACAATTTAAAGTGTTGGTGTTGACCTTTAAAGCCCTAAACGGCCTCAGCCCAGTATACCTGAAGGAGCATCTCCACCCCCATCATCCAGCCCAGACACTGAGGTCCAGCGCCGAGGGCCTTCTGGCGGTTCCCTCATTGTGAGAAGCAAAGCTACAGGGAACCAGGCAGAGGGCCTTCTCGGTAGTGGCGCCCGCCCTGTGGAACGTCCTCCCATCCGATGTCAAAGCAATAAACAACTACCTGACATTCAGAAGACATCTTAAGGCAGCCCTGTTCAGGGAAGTTTTTAATGTGTGACATTTTAGTGTATTTTTTAGTGTATTTACAAATAATAAATTATTATTATTATCATTATGATGATGATGATGACAGCTCACCACACCCTTACAACATCTTTGCTTCTGGTTCTGGAACTTTGGGATTGTTGAAATCTATACAACAAAAGAATTAATCAATTTGAGTCGTGTGAGTCAAATTGGGTCTACTAGACCCAAATTTGTTAAGCAATGTGGACTATAGTCACTTCTGGGGCCCCTCCGGGATTAGGGGCCCTGACGCTTAAGATTCATTAGTTTGATAGTGGATCCGCCCCTGTGTTTTGCATTGATGCTACAACTACTAAGGAGACAAGGGAACAGTATGGGATTGTTGAGAAGCTCCCATTCCAGTCTTTGAATGGCAACACAGCTGTGCTAATTGCTCGAATGAGCATTGCTTAAGCTGCTCAACACATGAAGGCCACACACAGACATAAACCATAGTTCGCTAATAAACCAGAATGTCAAACCACAGTTTGAAGCCTGGTTTGACGTCTTGCTTTGCCAAATAATATGGCTTCCACAAACCACAGTTTCCTGTTGTCATAAAACTGTGGCTTGTTCCATACTGTGAACAGAAGCTTTAAATCTTCTGCCCACATGTGCTAAGAAGGAAGGAGAAGGTGTGGGAGCACACAAGCACAAGTCTCACAATGGCATATTCTTATAATAAGAAACCATGTGTGGTATTCAACTAAGTTTTACATGACTAAATTTGGTCCATTCATTTCAGTGTATCTGATGCGAATAAAACTTAGTTGAATATCACCCATGGTTTTCAAATAAAACTTAGTTGAATATCACCCATGGTTTGCAGTGATATTGAACTGCTGGCAGATTCTACAGCTAATGACTAATCATTTGTTTTATTAAGGAAGAAATCCTAATATTTATTAACTATGATCAGGATCCAAACACCCAAGAAATACATGAGTGAAAGGGGGATTTATGTTTGTCTTCCATGAAAATAGCGGTTTAAAAAAACAAAAACTGAGGGAAGTCATGGAAGCCAGCTCTTCAAATGAGAGAATAAAAAATCCTACTAGCTAGCAGAATTTTCATATGTGAATCTCAGCCCTTTTTCCTATACAATGGTATCTTGGGTTACAGGTGCTTTAGGTTACAGACGCTTCAGGTTACAGACTCCGCTAACCCAGAAATAGTACCTTGGGTTAAGAACCTTGCTTCAGGATGAGAACAGAAATTGCATGGTGGCTGCACGGCGGCAGTGGGTGGCCCCATTAGCTAAAGTGGTACCTCAGGTTAAGAACAGTTTCAGGTTAAGAACGGACCTCCAGAACGAATTACGTTCTTAACCCGAGGTACCACTGTATAGAGATTGATGAAGAATAACATTCTGTATAGCTGAAGTGGTATGAATAGTTGTGGTGCATCTTGGCTTTTTCAGGGATGGAGTATTTGTGACACTCTGATCCAGTTAATTAATACAATATTTTGCTGCATCTTAATTCAATGAAGAGACAGTCTTACCTTGTGTAGGTCTGTGAACATGTGTTTAAGTGTGTGTGCTCCCTCCCATTCAGTGCTTTTCAATCCCAGGTTTTAAAAAGGAACAAGAGTGCCAAGTGAGCATGCTTTAATTGATTTTTTAATACCTTAACTATCTGTTCTGAAAAAATTCTTTTAGCTATTTTCCCAGCCCAAGCAAAGCCCCCCTCAGAGATATTAAGCTCATGTTTCATCCCTCAGATGTTTTTGCTCCGGGGCTGTAAAAACTATTTTTAATCTCTCTCCTTTTTGAAAAACTTCCCATAACTGAAAAGCTTAGGGGAAGTTGCTCAAACATAAAATGCATAAATAAATAGAAAGAGCCACTTTGAAAGGCTTACACGCAAAAAATCCATAATGAAATTTCCAGTAATATGTGCTGCTCCTTGCTATCTAAAAGGTTGTGCTTGCTTTGAACGTTTGTGCTTCTAGAATGCAATCCTAGGTATGTGAGGAAGTCCCGCCATTTTCCTCACAGGTAAGGTGTCTATCCATCATGAATCACTGCCTTGTAGTGGCGAAGGGGCTCGAATAACTCCAAGAAGCTGTGAGCTATGCTGTGTAGAGCTACTCAAGACGGACAGGTCATAGCCGAGAGTTTAGACTAAATGTGATCCACCTGGAGAAGGAACAGGCAAACCACTCCAGCATTCTGCCAAGAAAACTCCATGGACATAAAAAAAGAGATGTTTTGAGGAAGAAAGTGAGTGTTTCCATGGAATGCTCTGGTTCATGGGGTCACGGAGAGTCGAGCACGACTAAGATGACTAAACAACAACAAAAGGTGTCTATAGGGCAGCACCCTTAGGGAGCAATCCTATACACAAGAATCTGGCATAAAGCAAACTGGTATAACTTAAGCCAACATAAAGTTAGACCAGATCCAAACATCTTTCGGTCAACTACTGCTGACTGAACCTTTCTAAACCTGGCATATAGAAATCAAGCCTTCAGCGTTGTTTTGAGTTGCACCACTTTTGGGTGTCTTAATTTAGGTCAGTTTTCCAGGGCACAAGACAAAGATGCATGGGCTTAGGATCCAGCTATAAGGCCGGAGAGACAAAGGGAGTGGGCCTAGTGTGTCTTATCAAGCTGTGCTAAACCCGAACCCCTCTCCTATCCTTCCAAATTTCAACTTTTCCGAATTTTGCGATGCAGTTCGTCACACAGCTCCTCTGTGCCTTTGGTGTGGCAGGCGCTGCCCTGTGGAATAGCCCTACTAGCAGACGTTCAGCAGGAACCATTTCTCTCCCTTCAAAAACTGAGAAAGGGGGTGAAATTGAAATGGACAGATTCAGCCATCCCTGTTTGTGGCTGACAGCAGGCTCTCCAGATGCAACACTCAGTTCACTGCAAAATAACCTAGTCCTTCCTCTAGCTCTGTTTGTAAAAGTATTAATATTGCAAAACTGGCTAAGGTAGGGGTGTGTGTGTGTGTGTGTGTGTGTGTGTGTGTGTGTGTTTAAAGGAGAAAAAATTCAGGGATTAGGGTTCCATAACTGCCATTTGTAAACTGCAAGTATTTGAAGGAGATAATCATTTCTAGCCATTCAGCTGCAGCAAGTCTAGCATATGTGTCCTGCATGGTGACTAGGATGCAGCACAGGAACCAGGAAGGGGTAGCAAATTTATGGCAAAAGGACAGGTTGGTCATTGGTTAAAACAGGGTCAATGAAAAAAGAGGGGTGGGGCTTTAAAAATGACTTTGAAAAAATAACTTATTTCATAGGCGGTCTATTTGTATATTTTAGCTCTAGCTACAACTTTAGAAATATACCACAGAGCTTAAATTTAATAAAGTGTCTAGAGAGAGAAAGGGAGAGAGAGGTTTTTAAAAGTTTTAAAAATGCAATTATGTATAAAAAGGGTGATATCACATTTTTAGCAGTTAATTTACAATGTTGAAAATAATAATTCTCTATAGGGGTGTTAATTACCAACTGCAAATTAAAAATAATTCAGAATACCATAAAATATGAAATGCCTGAAAATGGGGGACATTTTTTTATTTGTCCTGTTGTAGATGTGTTCATTTCAACTGTCACCAATGTTAATACCTGAACAGATGCTCATCTTACAAAAAAAGGACCTTGGTTGGTAGTGGAGTGAAATGGCTTGGACTTCTTTTCCTACTGGGATTCTTTGGATTAATATTGGCATAAGAATCAAAATTATTCTTCTGCCAGTTAAATATGCGTAACCAGCTGTGATTTCCCCCCCTACTATAGAGTATGAAAAAAGTTTTTTTTCCTTTGCAAATATAGGTGTTAATTGGTGCCTTTGTATCTTGTTAATTAACTTCTCGTAACACCTTTTACTCCTTCTTCATTCGGAATTTAATGAGCTCCCTTGTTGTACAATTTTTTATATATGTAATTAGCTAAAACAAAAAGAAAGCCTTAAAGAAAAGGGAGGGGGGAGAGAGGGAGAGACAAGAAAGGGGACAGCTTTGAGAAAAGTAAGCCTAACAGATTTTACTGCGACAATTGTGAAGAGGGCTTTAAAAATAAATATGATCCTCAGTTCACAAAGAGACCCCCCCCTCATATTAACGCATAAACATGTTCAAATAATATTTTAATTTGACACATACAAACAAGCGCAGGTAGCTTCAAGATGGAGACAATTAACTACCACCCATCATGCTCTGTTTTTAAAAAAGCAGCTGGTGGAAACATGATACAAACATCAGAAAAGTTCACTAAAATTAGACCTTTTTTCGTTAATCACAAGTTTCTCTCCCCCCCCCCCCCCTTTACTTAGATTATATATGTGTGTCTTTTTAAAAATTGCAATCCAATAGTAATTATTATTCCACTGGATTTAGCACTAGGGATAGTTTACCAAAGCAAATGCCTATCTCAGTGGGGCTTCCAAGCACAGCTTCTTTTGCTACCATGCAATGGAATATATGTGTGCTGGGTGACGTATTTGTTGTTTAGTTGTTTAGTTGTGTCCGACTCTTCGTGACCCCATGGACCAGAGCATGCCAGGCACTCCTGTCTTCCACTGCCTCCCACAGTTCGGTCAAACTCATGCTGGTAGCTTCGAGAACACTGTCCAACCATCTCGTCCTCTGTCGTCCCCTTCTCCTTGTGCCCTCCATCTTTCCCAACATCAGGGTCTTTTCCAGGGAGTCTTCTCTTCTCATGAGGTGGCCAAAGTATTGGAGCCTCAGCTTCAGGATCTGTCCTTCCACTGAGACTCAGGGCTGATTTCCTTAAGAATGGATAGGTTTGATCTGGGTGACGTATACGTGAGTGTTTTCATGTGCTGCTTTGAATGCCACTTTGAGACATGCACTTTCCAGTTGTGATGGTCACTACTGAGTTTTCTAAATAAGTAAAAAATGATTTAGATGGGATACATCCAATCAAGCTGTCCCAAACACACTTCATGGTGCAAATAGGGAGGCATGGAAATGCAGCTGAAAATCTGTGTCTGTAAGGAGGTGAAGGTTTTCTGGGAAATGATCTATAATGAACTTTTAAAAATGTTGAAATATACATTTATAAAACAAACAAACCAGAAGCCTTCTTACTAGGCATTGTAGGTAACGAAACACACAAGCAAGATAAAAGACTGTTTTTATATGGTACAACTGCAGCAAGAATATTATTAGCCCAACAATGGAAGCAACAAGAGATACCAACGAAAGAAGAGTGGCAGGCGAAATTAATGGACTATGCTGAGTTGGCGAAACTAACAGGGAAAATTCAGAACCAGCAAGACCAGACTTTCCTGAAAGACTGGAATAAATTTACAGAATACTTGAAAGACAATTGTAAACAACTAACTTCGCTCGTAGGGTTGCAAGAAGTTTTGTAAGGTGGACTTTATCAATTATTGCAAAGTATAATTTAAAAATTGTTGATTTATTATTAGGATTTTAATAGTAATAATTGCAATTCCAAAGTGCAGTATTAGATAATAAGTGAGGAAACCATTAGTCGAGGAGGAGGGTAGTCTCAGACTGTTGTAGCCAAATGTTTTCTACATTATATATATGTTGAATGTTATGTTTAAAGTATTTGCAAAAACTAATAAAATTATTATTATTATTATTATTTTAAAAAAGGAAATGCAGTTGAAAATCCATAACCATTATGCTGATTGCAGTGCTCAGCTATTGCTGAATCTCAGGCTGTTGTGCTGATTCAGACGCCCAGATGCCCACTGTGGAGGAATTAGCACAGCAGAGCTTTTTGGTCCAGTGGCTAGTTACTTAAATGTTGCCATTTGGTTAGATAGCAGTTCAAACCTAATTGTCCGTCTTCTGTGAGACAGGAAGCTGTGTTGTTGCCATGTTGCTTTGATGTCTTAGAAAGCATTCAAGTGATTGGCTGTGGTGAACTTTGTTTTCATGTGTGAGCAGGGTGGGTCTTTTTGAATCAGGTTAGCCGTATTGATTCGTACGCTGTTGGTGGATTCTTGCCATTGTCTTGTTGGGCTGTGTATGTGATAAAAGGGAGCCATACCGGGGTGAAGGCGTCTTCTTCCATTTGTCCCCATGTCAGTTTCAGTTTATTGTTTAGTTAGTTTTTCTAATAAGGCTGTTTCTCATACTGTTTGGCACCATTGGTCCATGCTTACTCCTGACAGGTCTCTACCTCAACCTCTCTCACCACCAAAGGAACACAAGGGAATAGTAAAGAGAACCCGCACAAGTGATGCTGACACAAAACCCCACACATACATTGAGTAAAATAGACTCCACCCCCACTCACCATGGCCCCCTCCACCTCTTTCCTCCTCTTCCTCCTAATGTAACACTGATGCCTCAACAAATGAACCTGATCTGTAGAAAATATAACTTGAAAAAAGAGACATTGCACATACAGTTGTACTTAAGAACTTAAGAACTTAATTCGTTCTGGAGGTCTATTTTTAACCTGAAACTGTTCTTAACCTGAAGCACCACTTTAGCTAACGGGGCCTCCCACTGCCGCCGCCCCACTGCTGCACAATTTCTGTTCTCATCCTGAAGCAAAGTTCTTAACCTGAGGTAATATTTCTGGGTTAGCGGAGTCTGTAACCTGAAGCGTATGTAACCTGAAGTGTATGTAACCCGAGGTACCACTGTACTTTTGTAAACCAAGAAATCTTTAATTAAAAATGTGTTTAAAAAAGAAAAAAGAAAGCATTCTAGTGCCTACAGTGCTGTTTCTCCAATTTCTTAAATGTGTTCCATTCCTTCACTCTGCTTTTCTGTCTAATTTGCAGGTTGCTTTACTACACACACACACACACACACACACACACACACACACACACACACACTCTTATGGATTGGGGCTGAACTTACTTTATTTTTGTGAGGTTGGTGAGATGTGTTTCTCTGCTCCCTACTCCATCAATAATTTTCCCAGCACCCTACAGCCTCCCCAGCTGCCTGTACACCCTGATCTGAAAAGTGCCATGAGAGTTTCCGCTGAGATTTGAATGAAGTGGAGGAAGCTGAAGAGGCTGGTGACCAGGCTGCTGATTTTGTTCCCAAGGGAATTACTTCCTAATTCCTGAAAAGCAATCTGCACTTATTTCATTAAAAGTGAAAAGACTTCCTTTAAACACACAAACACACACACACAACAAAACACCAAAGAGAACAGCCCTTAGGGGCATGTTAGGCAGCCTTCCTGGCATTCTACATTTAAAGGAAAGTCCAGTTGATGATATCAAGGGTTTTGAAGAAGTTTGGGCACCTGGGAGGGATGCATCTGCCTGTATATTTGAATGGGAAGCATATAAAGCATATATTTGTGGTTGAATAACTGCATGCTCATCATATAAAAATAAATTAAAGAATAAAAGGGGAAAACTGCCGTAAGAAGAACTTAAAGGCCTCTGGGCTGAAATGGTCAGGGATTCAACCACTAGGATATATAAGGAAATACAAAAAGGGAAATTTGAATTAAATAATATACTGTCTCAGCAAACAGAATTTAAGCTCACTTGTGTAAGACAATGGTAAAAGACAGGGGAAATTCTGGCAAATCGCTTAAAACAAAAGAAGGAAAAGGCCTTTATCCCAAGTATAAAAAGTGATAAAGGTGAAGTCTGTAAAAACCTAAAGGATCTTAATAACCAATTTTTAAAAATTTTATTCGCAATTATACACTAAACCAAAAGATGTCACCCACAAGGATATGCAGGCTTTCTTAAATTAAATAAAACGACCTCACCTAGATGATCTACATGATGAGAGACTTGATAAAGGTACCTTCTCAACAATATTTAACCAAGCTGATAATACAGTTATTCCCAAACCAGATAAGGATCACACAAAATGTGCAAATTATCGCCCGATGTCCTTGATTAATGTTGATACAAAGATTTTAAAATTGACACTAGCAAATAAAATCCAACAGGTAATTGCAGCAGCAACTGAGAGGGATCAGATCGGCTTTATCAAAACAAGACAGGCTGCAGATAATAGATTAGTGGCAGATTTGGTTGACTTAAATAAAAATAAAGATCAATTTGTACTCATATCATTAGATGTCAGGAAAAAATGATAAATTTGATAAAAATTATAAGGATATAAGCACATGGAGTTAGCTTTAAATTTGGATTTCCCTTGGAGTTTATAAAATGGAGCAAAGTAATGTACGAGGCACCCACATCTAGAGTCAAAGTGAATGGTGTTATATCTGCCACCTTTTTTTGTGTGCGCATATTTTCGCTTTTATATGTACAGTGGTACCTCAGTTTACATACGCTTCAGGTTACATATGCTTCAGGTTACAGACTCCGCTTACCCAGAAATAGTGCTTCAGGTTAAGAACTTTGCTTCAGGATGAGAACAGAAATCGTGCTCTGGTGGCGCGGCAACAGTGGGAGGCTCCATTAGCTAAAGTGGTGCTTCAGGTTGAGAACACTTTCAGGTTAAGTACGAATTAAGTACTTAAACCGAGGTACCACTGTATTGTTGTTGTTTTTCTCCCTCTCACTTTTCCTTCTTTTTTCTGTATCTCTTTATTTCTTTTAATTGAAATCACTGTCATAAAATATAAATATTAAAAAAGGATGCAGAATGGAGACATTCAGAAAGATTATTTCTAAAGTGCCACCTCAAAAGTAAGGTCAATCTAACATAAAACTCTGTCTATGACAATTTCACTGAAAAAACAACATTAATCTTTGATGACTTTTTAATGCATTTTCTTTCCCCATGGAGAATGGTCAGAGTGGAAGAATTTTTTGGTATATCGCTAAAAAAATTCATATATCACAAAAAATAAATCTTCTGGTAGCTTCATCAACAGCCTAATCATCACAATCATGTCATTAGTTTCAACTGGTCCTCTGACTGTACTCAGGACCATGGCTTAGTGTGTGTAAGTTCAATGCCCATTCAAATCCTCCCCTCAGAATCTGCCTGTAGCTTTTACAGAGACCCAAAAGAAGGGATGAAAGTTCTCAGAATGCTCTTTCATTTATACAGAGAGTTTTGCTTTCCTATTTGGCTGCAGCAATCCCCTCTGCAGAAGAGCGATCGGGTGAGTAGCTTCTTGAACTGTCTATTTATTTGGAGAATCCATACCGGGCTGCTTCAGGTGGCTGCCTCTCAGAGTAGCTTAACGTGAAGTTTAAAAGCAATCAAAATCCAATTATCAACATTAAAGAAGGAAAGCAGGCTTGAACAGAAAAAGGAGAAACAGCTAGATAAAAGGATGCATGAAACCAAAATATCTAAAAGGCATCAGTGAATAGAATTATCTTCATCTGACATTGAAAAGGCATCGGAGTTGGCTCCAGGTGAGCATCCCTGGGAAGTGTGCTTCAAAGTCAGGGTACCACAAACAATAATGCTGTATGCTGAGCCATCTCCCACCTCACCTCTGAAGGCCAGGCACCCAAGACAAATGAGCAGATATGTGGATGCAGATTTAGTCCTTACTGTGTAGAGGAATGTTTGTTTGGTATGAAGAACATCTCCAGTTAAATCACAAACTACCGATAAATGTCTAGCTTTGCATGTGGGTCCTTACTGAACATGCACGTCTTTGCCTTAATAATAAATAATAAAAAATTTTATTTATACCCTGCCCTCCCAAGCCAAGACCAGGCTCAGGGCGGCTAATACCACGTATAAAAACAATTGATTAAAATACATCTTAAAAACAAGATTAAAATACAACATTAAAATGCAGCCTCATTTCAGTAGAAACTCAAATCAAAAACTTTTTGGGGATGAAAATGTCAAATATACACCAAGGCCAACTATCCAGACTTAGATCCTATATGCAACTTATTTGCATTGCTCGAACAGTCAAATGTGTCGAGTGGTTCAAAACTCAGGGAACTAGGTTGCTTTAAGCCAGTCCCCTCCCCAATAAAACTGACACCATCTAGATGTTTTGCACTGCAACTCTTATCAGCCCCAACCACCACACCCCATGGTCCAGGATGATGGAAGCTGTAGTCAAGCAACATCTGGTAGCATTAGATTGGATAAAGATGCTCGGAGTCTTATGCCTGGCCACTTCAAACAGCTGAACTTTCACCTGGCTGATCATCAGTACACACACACACAATTTGCATACACAGTACGCTACCTTACACATCTACACAGAATCCAAGCGTTATGTTGCAAGCCTAATGTAAGCAGTCTTAAGTGTACCGCTGAAGCTATATATCCTTACTTATAGGAATGGTTGGATCAGCCTATTTCTGCTCACATATAAGTCCTTTCCATCTTGTTTCCAAGTTAACCTGCACTTGGAAACAAATTCAAAATTTAGAAAATTTACATACCAAAAATCATATTTAAATAGTATATAATTACACACAAACATACATATTTGTTCCCACATTATTATTATTTTTTAGAAAACTGCAGTCCTATAGCTCTTTACCTGGAAGTAGGCCCCATTGTACACAATGAGGCATACTTTTGATTAGACATCTCTAGGATGCATTGTGAACATATTTTCTCTCAATATGTGCACTTCGGAGCTTTTTTTGATAAACTTTTAAGAAGTGCACCAGAACATTCAGAAAGTGCAAACTGAGATAGATAGCTAAGCTCCAATCTGCTTGCTAGTCCAAGAGATATAAATCAGGTTGGTTGCTGCTTACTTGGATGTGGCAGAGATTGGGGTGGGGCAACAGCAAGGTTGGTGCTATGTGAGTGCCTCAATGGGAGAGGTGCCACCAGTTTTCTGCTCCTGCATTTGAACGCACATGTTTCTGACCTCACCACCACCACACCCCATCCAGGTCAGCAGCAGTGATGCTGGTGTCAGGAAGCTGGCTCCACTGCGCCACCCCACAATCCCTGCCACAGCTATTTCTAGTCTGGCTCACACCATCAGAACAATGAACACAATGAGAAGATATCATCAACTGAAGCTCAATGGCTTTCCTCTAAAACTTTATGGAATCAGACAGTGATTTGAAGACCACAAAAGGAAGAGGCTAGTCTGACCTCCCCAGGAATATACAAAAGGTGCTGGGCATCTCTTTGTTGAGGGCATTGCCTCCTGCACAATTTCACCAACCATTAGTTCGGCCATTTAGCTGTTTTTTCTTTGCTTTGGTACCATTTAGCGTGGCTTATAAAAGGGACGCAGGTGGCGCTGTGGGTTAAACCACAGAGCCTAGGACTTGCCGATCAGAAGGTTGGCGGTTCGACTCCCTGTGACGGGGGTGAGCTCCCGTTGCTCAGTCCCTGCTCCTGCCAACCTAGCAGTTCGAAAGCACGTCAAAGTGCAAGTAGATAAATAGGTACCTCTCCGGTGGGAAGGTAAACGGTGTTTCCATGTGCTGCTCTGGTTCGCCAGAAGCGGCTTAGTCATGCTGGCCACATGACCCGGAAGCTGTACGCCGGCTCCCTCGGCCAATAAAGCAAGATGAGCGCCGCAACCCCAGAGTCGATCACGACTGGACCTAATGGCCAGGGGTCCCTTTACCTTTACTATTCTGCCCTGGCCGCTGATCCAGCCTGTGCAGATCACCTGCCTTGTGGCAATTGGCCAATCCTAAACTCTTCAGTAAAGTCACCTCCCAGCCATGCCGTCCTTTTCATGTTTAGTTAGGTCTTTTCTTCTGACCTTCATGATCTAATGAATGATGAATGCTTTTTTGTCCCTGGCCAGTCATTGGCAGAGATGAATGGGCAACTTGTGTATCATATGCTAATTCAGCTGGATGGAAACCAATTGCAACCTCTGTGCTGACGCTCTTCAGACTGTTAGTCTATAGATCCTTCTCTTTCTCCTGGTAGCTTTCACGTTTTCATGTTTAATCAAATTCTTGGGCTTCTGTTAATCATCATAAGGGACGTGAAAACAAACAAACAAACAAACCGAAGCACAATTTATTTATTTTTATGCGAGGAGTATCACTGCAGACTATGGTACTAGTATTGAGTCTTATAGTATTGGCTGTTCCTATATCTATTAAATATACAGTGGTACCTCGGGTTAAGTACTTAATTTGTTCTGGAGGTCCATTCTTAACCTGAAACTGTTCTTAACCTGAAGCACCACTTTAGCTAATGGGGCCTCCCGCTGCCACCGCGCTGCCGGAGCACGATTTCTGTTCTCATCCTGAAGCAAAGTTCTTAACCTGAGGTACTATTTCTGGGTTAGCCTGAAGCGTATGTAACCTGAAGTGTATGTAACCCGAGGTACCACTGTACTTCCTTTAAATCAACTGTGAAATGAGGATCAGGGCTGGCCCAAGGTATTTTGCCACCTGATGTGGTGCAGGAAATGATGTGAGCATCACCACCAAGTCAAAGTGCACAGTACACAAGACTAGCTCACTTATTCTGCACTTAAGAAAGAGAAATCCCCTGCTCTCTGGCAGTAAAAATATAATGATAATAAATGAAGTGACTCAGAATGTGCTGCCTGTTAACGACACCCAGAATCAATTATCTGTGATGAAACCTTCACTCTGTCTAATGATAGGGCCAGTCCTGATGGGACGGACAGAACTACACATTCAAAGGGCCACAAATGCTGCCTCATCTCCACAATGTGTGTTTCAGCTTACTTACCCAATAAACTGACATAATTATAGCATGTTTCTCGCCCTTACACCATCCACTGTCAGGAGCAGGGGAACACAAAGCCTAATGATATATGCCAAGGTGATTGGGGACTTCATTTTCAGTGTCAGCTCCATGTCCTCTTGTAGCATCTACTTCACCTTCAATGCAGCGCGTAGGTGAATCCATGGAACTGTTTGCCACAAGCTAACCCCTGAGATAAGGCTTCAGAAAGGTATTTCAGAAGGTAACAGGCTATAACACGGGGCTACCTTTGAAGGTGACCCGGAAATTACAACTAATCCAGAATACAGCAGCTAGACTGGTGACTGGGAGTGGTTATTGGGACCACCAATCCTAAAGGATCTACACTGGCTCCCAGCACGTTTCTGAGCACAATTCAAAGTGTTGGTGCTGACCTTTAAAGCCCTAAACAGTTTCGGTCCTGTATACCTGAAGAAGCGTCTCCATCCCCATCATTCAGCCCAGACACTGAGGTCCAGCGCTGAGGGCCTTCTGGCGGTTCCCTCACTGTGAGAAGTGAAGTTACAGGGAGCTAGGCAGAGGGCTTTCTTGGTAGTGGCACCTGGCCTGTGGAACACCCTCCCATCTGATGTCATGGAAGTAAACACTATCCGATTTTTAGAAGACATCTGAAAGCAGCCTTGTTTAGGGAAGTTTTTAATGTTTGATCTTTTATCATGTTTTTCATATTCTGTTGGGAGCCACCCAGAGTGGCTAGGGAAACCCAGCCAGATGGGCGGAGTATAAATAATACATCATCATCATCATCATCATCATCATTATTATTACTACTACTACTATCTGGATCAGCAGATTTATCCTTTGAGATGTTAAAATCACCATCAAAGCAACCTATATACACACACACATAAACCCCATAGCTTTTACCTTCCTTGGCAGCTGCCTTACCTAGCTAGTACTCCTGTGGTTGGATTGGGGAGTCTCATGGCTCATGGAACATGCAGTGTTCATAAATGTACCTGAAAGTGCTGCTAAATGACAACAGCATGCTTAGAGCCCGATAAACACGATTGTCATGAACTCTCTGGTGGTTGATACACTCTAGTAAAATACACTCCAGGGAAGGTTAAGCATGCTTAAGATCTTAAGGATACATTCACTCAAATGGTATCAATTTCTAAAGTGCTTACGCTCTAATCCTTCCTTGAATTTAGCTCCTTATTACTATTTCAGTGCATTTCTCCCCCTTATACTCTTATTCAATGGTTTGTCACTCAAGTAGCAATCAAAAACACAGGACTGCTAGGACTACTGCAATAGTTGCTTCTTAGACTCTTGCCACCATTGTTTTGTGCTGGCAACCCAACACCAGCCAGCACCTTTCTCTTTTCAAGAAAACCAGATAAACAAAAAACACTCCTGTCACCTGTGACCTGATTCTGATAGCTAAATAACCCATCCCTCCAAAAAATATGGAAGCATCCACAGTTGATAACATTGCATCAACTTGAAAACCCAAACATATGTTGTCCTTTAGACATTTGGTCCATTGCTAGAAAGAGGGAGGAGGTAGAAAAAGAAGCACTGGACCATTCATTTGGGTTTCCCCCAATACAGTAGTACCTCGGGTTAAGAACTTAATTCATTATGGAGGTCCGTTCTTAACCTGAAACTGTTCTTAACCTGAGGTACCACTTTAGCTAATGGGGCCTCCCACTGCCGCTGTGCTGCCGCTGCACGATTTCTATTCTCATCCTGAAGCAAAGTTCTGAACCTGAGGTACTATTTCTGGGTTAGCAGAGTCTGTAACCTGAAGCGTCTGTAAGCCGAGGTACCACTCTACCTTGAAATGCACAGGGATTCCAATCTGTACATAGATTGGAAAGCAGACAAGTGTAGAATTACTTCATCCACTGTAATGAATTGGAAAACCTACTCATCCAGTAGCTCTGAATCCACATAGATATGCACATGACCCTGTTTGGTTACTCCAAAATACTGACGATATGCATTGAAAATAGTTTCTGTTTCCTAAATATTTTCTTGAGTCATGGTGCTCCATTCTGAGGCCTTTTTAAAATTGATATTTTCTTTAAAAAAACCAAAAAACACACAACCCTGGTATTTGATGAAGTCCTTGTCAAATAGAAGCTATTGAATATATATATTCAATATGACGAGTGAGACCTCGTCGAAACGTCGCCTAGACACCCCAACTTTTACACGGGAAGACACCCGAGGACACCAAAACCTGCATTCCTGTACCCGTGAAAATCTACGAAAGCAAATATATATATATATATATATATATATATATATATATATCACACACACACACAAATTCTCATTACCATCTTTATTATGAGCACTTGGTGAAATTTTTGCCACTTTCAGTTCTCATTATAGTCCCAAGATTGTCATGAGAATGGATTCATTTTCGGCAATTTTTCTCATTTAGAATCTTTCTTCTTCTTCCCTTCTTTTTTTCATGAACATGGATTTACTTGTACCAATCTCTGCTCTTATACTATTTGGCAGAGAATTAGAACATGATGGATTGGGCTTTAGAAATGTGATACTTTGAACTCATCTCGAGAGTATAACAAGAATAGAACTGAAACGGAATGAATATACACATAGAGGCACCAGCTGAAAGACAGCAGCGAGAACAGAGGAGAAATATATTTATATAGTCATGTCGATTATCCCAATATGATTTTTTAAACCCCTCTTACACTCATAATTGAGAATCACAAATTTAAGGCTGTTTAGGTTTCAGCTCTAGGTTCTCTTCACTTTTTAAAAAGAAAGAAGTAATGAGCAATGATGGGTTTTCAGCCTGAAGGCCACATTCTCTTGTGAACAAACTTCTAGTGGTGGGTGGAGCCAGTGGTGGGTGGAGTCAGAGGCAAAAGTGTGGGGAAAATGGAGGTGACCTTACTTTAACAGGAATATCATTCCAGACAGGCAGAACTTGGGGTTTTCCACACCACACTACACACCACACCATACCACACCCCTATTGCTACCCAAGAGTCATCATTCAGTCAGACAAAAGCACTTGAGCAGGACCAGTGAGGAGACAATCCCATGAACCACATAGAAACACCTGAAGGAACACATTTGGCACTGGCCACTGGCCATGCTAAGTTGATGCTGATGGGAGCTGGAAGCTAATCCTGTTCTAGACTTCCTGTGCTTTCAGTACTTGCATATCCCCTTCTTCCAAAAGTATGGGCTTGCTTCTCCATTCTCCACCCCCTTACGGCTTGTCCTACTTCAATTCTGACCAGCATAATTGAGACAGAGCAGGCTGTGTCCACCTAGATATTGTTCAAGCCTCTTATCCATCTCTCCACCACTGCCTCAAGGGTCAAAAATATTCCCTTCATCGGAGGTCAGGAATGGAAATCATTCAAGTGGATACAAGCGGTTCATAAACATTTATCGTCCACAAATGTTGTATACATAATTATGCTATTATCTGTATTGTTTTTGGCATTTCCCTTCATGTGAAGTGCTTAAAAATTGATTAGACAATAATTTTAGTTTTGGCCACCATAGGTTTTAACAGAAGACAAATGGTAGCAGAACAGAAACAGGGCTGGTTGTGGCAGACTCAGGGTGGGACAGGAATGTCTCTCTCCTAAAATCCCTACTCCATGCTGGGTTAGGAAATTGTGACTGTTCTGAGCAAATGGGCAGAGAGTGTATTGTTGGTGGCACTTACACAGCAAGCCTACGCATGTCTACTCAGAAGTCCTTGCATTCAGTGGAGCATACACCCTGGCCCTACTTTCAGAAAGAAAGTCTGAATTCTGGCTAAATGCCAGGTCATTTGAAAAAGCTCATTCACCGCACCGTATTCAGATTTTGTTTGCAGCTTCTCGACACCTACGGCAATGAGTGACTCAAAACTTATCCCAGTACAAGGTAGGTGCCCTCAGGAGAAAATACTGAGGAAGAAGGTCAAGTGACTCATCAAATCCTCCATTCTAAAATGAAATGATGCTCCTCATTCAGTTAAAGTGTCCACCCTTAAGCTTAAGCAATGGAAGACCATGAGCAGATGAGCCAGGAGTATAATTGGTGCTCGTATAACCCATTTCCACTGTGCAAGCAGGTCCCCTCAAGCAGCAAAGGCTCATCTGGAGCCATTAAAAACTTAAGGAGTGCTTTGCAAGGAGTGCTCTCCGCTTGGCCTATAATTATGTGCCCTCCCTCTCTCTGCCAGTTGCCAGAAAGAGTTTCGCAGGGATGCTTTGATGAAATCGAGCACGTATACCTTCCAGAACAGTTTTAGTTTGTTTTCTCCCCCTCTTTTTAAAAATTGCTGCTGACCAAACACTCTGGTTGTTCTGCTAACCCCCTGTAAGCTTTTTAATAGCCTCGCAAGAGTAATTGGATTGCATAAACGGTTTTCATTAATATCAAGTGAACTAGGCTGCAAGCCTCTGCCCACTTTCCCAGGAGTAATTGAGCTTGTTGAACTCGATGGGAGTTGCTTCTGAGTAGACATGGGTAGGGTTGTGATGCTAATGTATGTCCTCACTCACCAGGCAATATTTTAATTCTTTGCCAGAGGCAAAGCATAAAATGCAAGAGTAGACGGCAAGCATGAAAATCAGACGATAGCATCTGAAGGAGTCTCATCTTTCTCTCTCTGCTTCCCCTATAGATAGCTGCTTGGATTCCCCGCCCCCGCCCCATTAAAAATGAATCCACTTTCATGTGTGGATGAGGAAGAAATCTGATTCCATTCATACCTACTGTAAAGGTGAACATAATTGCACATCTGAAACAATAGTTGGATTGAAACAAAGCCCTTTGAAATATGCACTTCTCTGAATTTTGTCATGCAGTCGTGTGCAAAGATGCACACCCTAGTTTAAAGTGTGCACAGCGAAAATAATTTACAACAATGAAATAGCTGTAGAGAAAATTGGAAAACAAAAAATGTGCATATGAGGTAAAATAGCATGCAAGAAAGTGGATATTAGAAGAAATTCTGACTACGCTGCAAATGATTTTTCATGAAGATTTGTTCATCTTTCTTTTTTAAAAAGCAGCAACTGCAAACTGCAAAACGGCAATGTGGAGAGCTGAACTTAAGTCAGGGGGTGGAGGGAGAAACCAAAATCAACATACTTGTCCATCCCCACTCCCATGGTACTTTAATTTAGGAGCAATCCTATCACAAGATTCACTAGGATGAGCAGATTATGATCTAGCATACCTCTGAGTGTGTCAGGAGGTTCTTGGCACAAAGCGTGTTCTCCAATAAATGAGAGCACGTGTTGCGGTGTGGGCCACCGGGCCAGGCCTCTTGTTGCCAGGCAGATTAATAGTTGTTGCCTGGCATTGTGATTGGATAATCGGGTTGCTGGGGCAAATTGTATGTTGCAAATTGGGTGGGTGGGACCATAGTCTTTAAATATTGGTGCACTCTGGTTTCTCTTTCTCTTTGCAGAGTGCATCGGATCACCCGCCCGCCCACCCTCTTTTCTGGTTGACCTTGCTTTGCCTGTCATGGGGTCGTCTGCCTTGGCGCAGGGGCCTAGTAGGAATTTTGCCATTTGGTGATTGGCTGTGCCATTTGGTTTTTGCCTACTACTCAGCAATTCGTCACAACTTGTAAGGTTGCGGTTAGGCATTGGTTATAATATGCTGGTGGTGGAGGGGTCAGTACAGGCTGGGCCTGCCCCTCCTATTGCACTGAAGGGAATTCCGTTCAAGGAATCCTGGGGCTTGCCACGATTTCCTCCAATCCCTGTCATGGGACCAGGGCCGCCCAATCCCTGTCATGGGAATCCTTGTCATAGGACCTGGGCCGGCAAGCTTTCGGGGAGCTGCTGGGGTGAGCGGCGTGGGTCCGACGCTCAGCTCAAATGACCCCCAAGTTTGACTTTCCCTTCTACTGGCTACCGATCGGACCTCGGGATGCCAGTTCTGTCCCAGGCGGGGGGACAGATAGTCATAACCAATGTCTAAACAACCACTCACTGATTTTGTATTTTAATAAAGTTGTGGCCCAAATAGTGCCCAAAAAACCAAAACTAAATTACGTCTTATGTGTGAAGTTATTTGAGGGGTGGCCTGGGGACCTACACACGCAACTGAGTTATGCCAGCATAACTCCCTCATCCTTGGCTAAGCCAGAGATATGCGGAGGTGTCTCCCCATCCCAGCTGAGCCAGGACCTAGCCTATTGAGCTGAGCGCAGCAGATCTTAATCTAGTGTAAGGAGAGAGAGAGAAGGGGTGTTCTGGGAACACATTGGGGTGGTACTAGACAAGAGACTTAGCCCACCCAGCCTGGTCTTGTAACCCGGTGTGGCTATCACACCGGGTCCCCGGACGTTTAGCGGTCTGTTGATCCCTGTGCCACCACTGTGCTCACTTCCCTCCTGCCACCAACCCGTTACTCTCGGGTACACACTGAGTCCAGACAGTTGTTAAAATTGAACCGAATAAACAAGTTTATTTTATAAGTATTAACAAGTTTATGGTTTCTCAGATAATATTCTTGTCAGTTTCTTAACTTTAGTTTCTTTACTAGCCTATACCTTCCTAATACCTTCTGACTGATTATCTCAACTGTTTGACTGACTCCTCTTAACAGATTCTCTCACATCAGACTGGCCCAACCCACAGACTTATCCTCTCCATCTCTTCTCTAACTCCAGACTGACTTCTTAACAACTCTAACTCCTCCCCTTGGGTTCCTATTGGTTAGTCGTTTTACACTTAGTTAACCCTTTCATTATGAACCCAGTATGATGTCACACACCTAGGAGGGCAAACGCCACACCCGGTGACCCAGAGTAAGTTTTTTTCTGGCAAAAAGGGGTTGTAGGAGTTCAGGTTTCAGCCAATCATCCTTGGGCTCCTCAGCTAGTGAGAATGTTCAGTCCTCATTAAGTTGGGATGTTTGGGTTGGGTTTCTATTTTCCCCTTAGGGTTTTGTTTTTGATTTATATTTTGTACTTCTGGGAACTTGGAGGTCCCCCTGAGCATGCTAATGCATCCCTCGTGTTTCTCAGTGGTCCTGCTTTGGCTACATAAGGAGATCCAGCTGGATCATGTCAGTGGTCCATCTAGTCCAGCATCCTATTCTCACAGTGGCCAACCAGATGCCTGCGGGAAGCATGCAAGCAGGACATGGGCATCTCCTCACCTGTGAATGGAGGTGGAATATAACCATTGTGGCTGGTAGTTCTGCTAGCCGTGTTCTCCACGAATACCCTCGTCCTTCATGAGTCTTGTCAGCACTCACCCTCTGAGTTTCTTATTAGAGGAAACTGTTTTCTATGAAACAGTATGAACATCTAATCATCTAACACAGGAATCAGGAATTTGTGTCCATCTAGTTGTTGTCATTGTGCTCCATTTCCCGTAATCTCTGACTGAATCTTGGCCATGCTGGAATCCAACAACATCTGGAGGACCTCAAGTTTCTATGATGGACCTAAAATATTTGCAAAATGAAAGATGCCAAACACCAGCACTGCACTTTGCTACGCTTGCATAAACCACCAAGGTAGAGGCTTTTCTAAACATCACCGGACACAAGGCTTTCAACAGGCAAGAAGTAAATCTTGCCAATGGTGCTTTAAAAAAAAAAAAGGAACAAGGGAAAAATTAAAAAAAAAATTTGGAGGGCCGGGGGGGGGGGGGGGGGGGGTTGAATAATGGGATAACAGAACTGGCTTGGAGAAAAAGTATGCTAGGATTATTAAAATTCATTTTAAAGTAAAGCACATATCCTGGTTAGAGCAAGATTAATTTGCTGGAATTCTCCAAGTACAAAAATTTACTGAACGGATGAACAAAGATCTAGTAGTGGAAATAATTAGTGTAGACTTCAGAAGCGCTTTTTAAATAATGCAGCAGTTCAAAAAGGCTACTTTGGTATAAAAGGTATTTTGCAAGCATGATAATAAGATGAAGTGATTTTTCTTAGCTATGTTGGAAGAGAGTTCTGACACTTCCCTTTCAGAGAGCAGGGGAACATCCCTGTCCCACCCCACACCCCACCATTTCTAGACAGGTGAGTCTCCTCGCCTCCAGAAGTTGCAGCCAATGAAGAGCAGTATATATGTAAATACTCACAATGTGCTCAATAAATTTCTACTGAGAGTAGACCCGTTGAAATGAATGGACCCAAGTTACTCACACCCATTCATTTCAATGGGTCTATGCTGAATAGAATGAACATTAGAGACACATCTTACTTGTTATTATAGGCACGCTTTAATAGCAGACATAGCTCAGAGAAAATGCCATGGTATTTCCCTGTCTTTCGTTGTTTCCACTGCATGCTGATTTTCTGGCTATCTGTGTGCTTGAGTGTGGCTGTGTATTAGCTAAAAATAACCACCTATTTATGAGATTCCATTATGTACTTCTGCACATAGAAAAAATATATATTGTGCAGTCTATTTTGTCCTATGCCACATATGTTGGGTGCTTTTTGTAACTGCTAGAGTATTTGTGTGAAGTGAAATGTTTAAATGTGATGGTGGAATAGAAGGAAGCGAAATGGCACCGATAAATTATGTGTTCGCAAGCATGAATCTGTTTGATAATTTATGTGCTTTTGCGTAAAACTATTAAATACACTCAATAGTATTCTTCCCCCATGTCAGTGTCTCAGAACACTCATTGGTTTATTCAGAAATACAGATGCAAATAGCAATAATTTGTTGTAACAGAGGTGAAATTATGGCAAGTGTGAGGTGCTTCTGCCAATGCTGGAATTATTAGGGAAATTCTTCTTCCGAAATGGAAGAAAGGTTGAAGGAAATCTTCAGTGGAAAGGAACCTGGCTATAGTAATGGAGGAGAATGGTGTCTCCTCACCCCCAGAAAAAGTCAAACATTCTAGGCTTTAGTGATGCCTACGGTTTCATACTGGATCCTCAAGATTGGAAATGTGATTGTAGACTCAGCCTGGAATGAGATCTCTCCTACTTTCATGAGGCCCCAGGTCTAATTTCTATAAGCGGTAACTTCACTCTTCTGAGAAGAGTTATTCATG
Organism: Podarcis siculus; assembly: GCA_034642415.1. NCBI lineage: Eukaryota > Metazoa > Chordata > Lepidosauria > Squamata > Lacertidae > Podarcis > Podarcis siculus. Next base: position 56,721,600 of record JAXCMG010000012.1, read on the forward strand.
TCTTCCTGGGCAGCTAACTTGGTGAGGCAGAAGATGAGAGATGAAGAGGAGGAGGTCCCCCACTGATTTGGGGCTCTGGCTCTTCATGAATATGCCCTTCCAAAAACATTACTCAGTCCTGCCTTGGAGTAACTCATGGGAGTCCAACTGCCACTGCAAGCTTCAACTTATTGCGCTAAATGACAAAGACGAAGTAGAAATATTTATTATGATAAAAAATTAAGGGAACAATACATCACAATGGCATGTCACAAAGGAAAAGCCTGAAATATGACGTCAGAATATCTAAATACTCCTTATTTACCCAGTATTGAAGCTGCAGAGTCATATTCATGGGTCTGGTCTATCCAAGTGAGTAATTGAGTACCATTAGCCCCAAAACATCATCTATCAATATCAAGCTCCTTTTTAATATGATTAAAATTATTTATTACAAAAGTCTTTTGGATTTACTAGGTGCCAATCCAGCAATATTAAAAGTGATGTTGTTCGAAAGGTTTCAAAGCCCCAGATATCCCCAGTGAGATAATAAGAGTAGAGGAAAGTTGATTGGAAAAACAGAGATGGAGTTCAATGAGGTATCTCAAATCCTGTTAGTCCAGGTAATTTTCGCAGGCTGCATTCTGAAATCTGACAAGACAGGCCTGTTATTAGAGCCGAGTGAATAATTCATAATAAATAATTTATTCATCTAATTTGTGCCTTTCTTTTCCATATACATAGCAGAATGTCAGCAAACAGTGATTTCCATGCATGTATTAGTCGTAATTATTCAATTATGTTTGTATTCCTCTATCAGGATTGATATTTCAATGTTGTCGTTTTGTTCAGAATGGTCAAAATAAGGGACAAAGAATTGTTTTATTAGCATAACTCAATTGTTGTTCATTCTTCAAGTAGAATGTCTCTCTTCAATTACCACGCAGCACAAACTTCGCCCTCCATGCTCGGAGTTCCATGAATATTCAAATGCATTTGGATGGTCAGATATTTGGTTGTGTTGACGTAGAAACCTAGGTGCACAGCTGAAATTTAAATTGAATTAGTCGTGTCCTTTAAACTCTGAACTGGATGCATGGGAACAACCTTTACATGAGAAATGTACCCATGAAACTGGGCCGATGAATAACTCAAAGATGGAGACTCTCTGGGACTAGACGGAATGTCATCCTTGAAGCTTCCAATCTGATCCCTGGGGCTTCTCCTACTTGGCCCCACCCCTCATCCTCGAGCCCTGAATTGGCTGTAGGAGCCAATACAGTTTGACCCAAGATAGCCAGGCCAATCCTTGATTGAGGATTATATTTCTTTGCATTTTATTTGGTTTCCTTAGAAAAGGCAGAGGAAGAAACTGAAACTGTACAAGAAAAGAAAAATCTGATCTCAGCTAACAACCTGAGTCACCAAATAGTGGCAAAACAAGAGGTCATAGATTTGTGTGTGTGTGTCTGTGTGCACATACACCAGGAAAAAGGATCCCTGGATGGTTAAAGGTAAAGGGACCCCTGGCCATTAGGTCCAGTCGTGGCCGACTCTGGGGTTGCGGCACTCATCTCGCTTTATTGGCCAAGGGAGCCAGCGTACAGCTTCGGGGTCATGTGGCCAGCAGCATGACTAAGCCACTTCTGGTGAACCAGAGCAGAGCACGGAAACGCCGTTTATCTTCCCGCCGGAGCAGTACTTATTTATCTACTTGCACTTTGACATGCTTTCGAACTGCTAGGTTGGCAGGAGCTGGGATGGAGCAATGGGAGCTCACCCCGTCGTGGGGATTCGAACCGCCAACCTTCTGATCAGCAAGCCCTGGGCTCTGTGGTTTAACCCACAGTGCAACCAGCGTCCCCCCTGGATGGTTAAGTTTGACTATGGGGTATGGCACTCATCTCGCCTTCAGTCCAAGGGAGCTCACATTTGTCCACAGACAATTTTTCCAGGTCATGTGGCCAGCATGACTAAACTGCTTCTGGTGCAACGGGACACCATGACGGAAGCCAGAACAAACAGAAACACTGTTTACCTTCCTGCTCAGCTGTACCTATTTATCTGCTCATTCTTGTATGCTTTCGAACTGCTAGGTTGGCAGGAGCTGGGAAAGACCAACGGGAGCTCAACGCATTGCGTGGATTCAAACTGCTAACCTTACGATCAGCAAGCGGCTCAAGAGGCTCAGTGGTTTAGACCACAGCGCCACCACACACAATGGAGTAAAGTTGCAGGAAACTGGGAAGCAAACACACATTCAGAACAATGAACCAAGAGTACGGAGAAGCAAAATGTCAGATTAGAATGTCCATAGAAGGAGATAGGAATATTAAACAGCAGAATATTAGCTTCTGATTACTTACCTTAACTTTCCTCAATCATTGTTCAGAAGTTAAGACCAAGTAAATGCTATGGGTGCAGTGCACAAGAGACTAGCTCCCAGTACATAACTTCAATCTTTCAAAGTATTTCGAGAGGGTTGGTGCTGTCTTCCCAGCCTATTGAACCCTATTGAACTGGATGGGTAATAAATAACTAGTAACAGTTTGTTGGTTTGATTCCCGTGTTTGGTCTGAATGCCAATTTGACTTCACTGCTTTCTCTTTTGGAGAAGTAATTCAGTGATCTTTTTCAATACTAAAGGGAAATGGCTATGCAGGCCATTATTTACACACAAAGAACACTACAGTAGCTATCTTCTCTTTAAAAGACATCTGAAGGCAGCCCTGTTTAGGGAAGTTTTTAATATTTAATGCTGTGTTGTTTTTAACATTCGATTGGAAGCCACCCAGAGTGGCTGGGGAAGCTCAGCCAGGTGGGTGGGGTATAAATAATAAATTATTATTACTATTATTATTATTATTATTATTATTATTATTATTATTATTAAGTACTGGACTAAGGAACCTGTGGCCCTCCAGATGCAGGAAGACTCCCAACTCATATCAGCCAGTGAACAGGGATGATTAGTCTTGATCCATCAATAGATGGAGGGCCACAAGTTCCCGATCTCTGCTGTACTGCTTGGATCCTGTAAACTGCCCTGAGGCCTACAGGTATAGAGCGGCATACAAATTATTATTATTATTGACAAATTTGTCTTAAAGTGTTACTTCCCATGGCCAAAATGATTGCTTAAAGATTAGTAATGCTGCTGAAATGTATCATTATTTGCTCTGTGCATCAACTCTAGGTTGTTCATAATTCGAAAGTCACAGCCTTGAATTTGATCCACCAAAATTGGGACGTTTTTTGGTAATTAAAACCGTGGAGATGTTTAAAAACATTGGCAGACAGGAGAGCTTCCATCCATATTCATAATGTTGGGCACATTTGCAAGATTCAAAATTGCAGCGGGATCAGTTCGCCCATCCCTAATAATCATCATAATAGATTTTCTGCCGTCTTGGAAGGTACAGTCACTCCTGACTCTCTTGATTCTGGGTACCGTAGTTCATTAAGGGATGTTGGGAATTACAACTGTGAGGAGTGAACTACAGTGCCCAGAATCCTTTGAGGGAACAAATGTAGTTTGAATGTGCTTTGAATGCACTTTATAGTGTAAACAAGGCCTCAAAACGGACCATATAAGGGCCACACAAACCTGCCTAAGAAGGTAGTGCCACAAACATTTTAGTCTTAACCAATCAGTGAATAGATGGATGGTGTTATTTGTTTTTCATTGATCTTTTAGCCTTTCCCTTGAATAGCAAATTGTCAGTAACCAACATCTTCCCCATTTGCAAAATCTATTCAGTGACTGTTTATGAATAATTACATTGGTGAAATTCATGCTTTAAAAGTCTGCCTTTGCAGTGAATAATATTCACTGTGAATAATTTTACCAGCGCTTCACTGTAGCAGGGAGATGGGGTGAACACCACCACCCAAAACACCTATGTCCCACTTCTAATTCGCTAGTGGAAAAGTGTGACTGACTTATCAAGACTGTGAAGTGGAAGCCACTGCTGGGCAAAATTAATTTACACTGATAGTAGTGAAGATGGACTGTGGTTGAGAAGTAATGTTGGAAACCTGTTTGCTTATTGTGAGTTCATCTCCCCTCATCTAGCATGTTGAAAAAGGACAAATTAACCAATATTGCCAATCGTACAGCAATAGCACAACATTGTCCATTCAAAAATACCAATATCTCTATATTTAGTGCAATGCAGACCAAAATCATTGCCATGCATAATATACAAAATCTGATTTTTTTTTGGGGGGGGGTATTGATAGCATTTATCTCCAGCCTTTCAAATAAAACTTTTGAAGTCTTCTTAAAAAGCTTATTTCTCTTGTGTACCCTGCAACCTGTCTTACTCCCATGGATCTGATAATACCATAAGGTGGTTCAACCCTGCCAAGATTCTCAAATGCATTGTGGAAGTTGGAGTGGCTTCAATAGTCCAGTTCTGGAACACGTAGAAAGAAGCTACTGTAAATGAACCTTGCCCTGTGCAGAGCAAGCAAAGTGTGGCTTCCATGTATCATCAGAGGGAAGCAGAAACATGGCTTGCTTCATATGTGAGGCACAAGGTGGCCTCACCCAGCATGTTTTCACTTCCTGTTCCCTGTGTTACATATGATCAGGGCATGTGAGGTAGCCTGCTAGAGCTGCCCAGGACAGTCTAGGAGAGATCTCATGTGCTCTGCTCACACCCTCCTCAAACATTTGTGCCTGGCTAGAATGTGTCCTTGAGCTATGATAGTGCTGTTTCCTTGACTTGTTGGAGGTGCACTTGCATAGAAAGCTCTGGTTTGGGTGTTGGCTGGAAAGTAATCTAGTGTTCAAAGGTAAAAATCATATCTGTTGCCCTGCACATTTTTACCTCTGGCCATTTCCCATCAACAGCATGTGGCCCCCCAGAAGGTAGATCATGAGGTAGCTTTCCATCCCATTCCCTGTTCTAGGAAGCCATTTTGTATGCCCCAGTTATGTTGTCTGCAGTGGCAAGGTGCAAACATCACCGGTTCATCACACTATAAGCACATAGTGCTTGTTCTCCCCATCCCCTCAGAAAGGACTCGGTTGCTGCCACTTCCTGGTCCCACAGAGAAAATGATTCTGCCCTAGTCAGCCACAGGAATTTAACTCTTTGTGGTGCAATTTGGGGGCCATTCTCAATAATATTCTCAAGCAGATCACCAAAGTGATTTTGATGGTGTTTCCTGCTTGGCAGGGGGTTGGACTTGATGGCCCTTGTGGTCTATTCCAACTCTATGATTCTATGATTCTATTATTATCGGTCTCTACACAGGGAGTTGCAAAATCATGGCTATTTGAAGCCTGTCTACCTGTGGGTCGGTTTGTAGCGACAATTCCAACTCTGAAACCTGTAAGCCAGCTGTTTTAGCCTGTTATGTCAGTTTGAGTGCTGATTGCTCCTGGCATAAGCATTTGTGGACCACAGTCAATGACATTAGATGCATTAAGTGTAATATTGAATTGACAAGCATATAAACACATGGTGGTGAGGAATATATTGGAGTACGTCAAGAAGGAAATGAAATGTGAATGTGTGGCGGGGAGAAAACAACGATGATCACCTGAAAACAAAATAGTTGCAGCGATAAATTAACAAGGCAGCAATAAACAAACATTCTAATTATCACTTGTAATGTGATTTTTAAAGAAACACAACCATAATCTTGATTAAAGCCACAGGTGTCAGAATCGAATTGCCTAATAAATTGCAATTTGACAGTTTCCCCTTGTAGTTCCCATCTGAAGTTTCCTTGTTCAAGTATGGCCACCTTACAGTCAGTTATAGTTTATTACTAGGTAGAAATGTTTCTGTTATGTACTGAGTTGAATAGGATCCAAAATGCAGAAGTCTGATTGTTCCTAGAACAATAGGATTCAGAATGCAGCAGTCTGTTTGGTCCTAGAACAATAGGATTCAGAATGCAGCAGTCTGATTGGTCCTAGAACAATAGGATCCAGAATGCAGCAGTCTGATTGGTCCATAGGAGCCACCCAATCCAGCTCCAGGTGGAAGTGAATCTGCAACCTGATTGGCCTACAGGAGAATCCTGGAATTAGCCAATCACATGGGGCCCATTGTGTAAATAATGTATATAAAGCAGACATTCTGGGGGAACTCCCATTCCTCCTCACCACTATGAGCTGAATAAAGAGCATGAAATCCACTCTTGACTCTGAGTATATTTCAGTTTCCTACTCCTTTCTGGATATTGCCATCTTATACGAGATGACAGTCCTGATCTGATATGGGAAATGGTAAAACCCAGAAACTGCACTTCATGAAAGCTTAGACCATGATATTCATTTTATGGCAATGAATGAATGAAAGAATGTTCTCATTTGTAATTTCTCCATTAAACCTGTTCCTATCTTATCTCTTTTAATCCAAATTTCTCCTACTCATGAAACAACGCAGTCCAATGTTAAATGCATCATCTTCTCCCTGTCTGCAGCAAAAGAGGTCCCTGATTTACTTAGGCAAATCAAATAATCATTGCTAGTGGAGAAAGCTCTGCGTCACAATATTCGTAGGAGCATAGAGCGGCTGCATTTCGGATTAGGATATATGGCTTCAGAAAAAGCAAATCAGGCAAATTCACTTTTAAATTCAAACTGAATTTAACTGCTCACCCCACCCCTGCAATCCCCGTCCATGAGCGGATGAAGGTACTTCAGAGCTTGATCCATTTTCTTATGAGTATCTCTGCCACACTTGACAGTTAAGGTCCCACAGTGAGTCTTTCTGTTGCCAGTGTCCCTTGCTGGGTAGCAATATGGCTTTGCTCAGAAGGTATATAAGTGGAGGAGACATTTGAGAGCCTGGAGTTCCCTCTACCGCAGAGGTCACTGCATAGATTATGGCAGCTTTTGCCAGCTTTAAAATGCCATTCCCAGCTTTGTGTCACTGAACCGATCTGCACAACACTGCGAGCCATATCACGGCTTACCAAGATTCCATAATGTGCAGTTTCCTAGAAAGAAGCTTGAATCTGCTTTGCTGTCCCCCATCCTTTTCTACTGCCACGTTGCACTGTGCTAAGGCTTTTGTTAGCATGTTGTCTGAACCAGAACTTGTGGTTACACTCTGTCCTCGCTAACTATGTACTGTAGCCAAAAAATTAATGATTCAAGCGTCTGGGGGGTTATCATCAGTTAATTGTGATTATAATGCCTTAAGTTCCCCTGTCTGGTGTATATGATAGTGGTAATTGTGTTTCCCCCCCTCCTATTAGATTCATAATGAGAAAGAACATGATATTAGCTCTGCTGTTGTGCCATGGTAGTTGCTGGACCTGTTCGGTTTGCTTATTGGTATTTGTTGTTGTACACAGGTAAATAATGGTGTTTGTGTGCGTATCCAACACACACACACACACACATACATATATATATATATATATATATTATACACACACACACACACACACACACACACAGTGGTACCTCGGGTTAATAACTTAATTCGTTCCAGAGGTCTGTTCTTAACCTGAAACTGTTCTTAACCTGAAGCACCACTTTAGCTAATGGGGCCTCCTGCTGCCACTGCACCACCGGAGAACGATTTCTGTTCTCATCCTGAAGCAACGTTCTTAACCCAAGGTACTATTTCTGGGTTAGTGGAGTCTGTAACCTGAAATGTGTGTAACCTGAAGCATCTGTAACCCGAGGTACCACTGTGTGTGTGTGTATACAGTGGTACCTCGGGTTAAGTACTTAATTCATTCCGGAGATCTGTACTTAACCTGAAACTGTTCTTAACCTGAAGCACCACTTTAGCTAATGGGGCCTCTTGCTGCCACTGTGCCGCCAGAGCACGATTTCTGTTCTTATCCTGAAGCAAAGTTATTAACCTGAAGCACTATTTCTGAGTTAGCGGAGTGTGTAACCTGAAGCGTATGTAACCTGAAGCGTATGTAACCTGAGGTACCACTGTGTGTGTGTGTGTGTGTGTGTGTGTGTGTGTGTGTATATATATATATATATGCAGGTTTTGGTGTCCTCGGGTGTCTTCCC
>JAXCMG010000012.1:56729983-56783971 GCA_034642415.1 Podarcis siculus
AGCTGTGGTTTTGTGGCCTGTGCCAGCCAGATCTGTGTAGGGATTGCCTAGACACCCCAACTTTTACACGGGAAGACACCCGAGGACACCAAAACCTGCATTCCTGTACCCGTGAAAATCTACGAAAGCAAATATATGTATATATATATACACACACACACCCCTTTTGTGATATACACACACACCCCTTTTGTGATATTCCTGCGTGTGTATGTCCAATACATGCTATCAATAAAGCCATCACATTTGTATGACAAGAAAAATGGGGGAAAACATTTGTAAGCGTATCTACTGAGATGTGATTCGCAGCAAATACAATGCAAACGTTGTTACGATGACTAATACAGCTTCTAGTATAAAAGACCTCAAAATTGATTTTAAAAAAATCTCTCTGACAGTGCAATACTAAGCATGTCAACTCAGAAGTAAGCCCTATTGAGTTCAATGGGACTAACTCCTAAAAATATGTGAACAGCAGGGATGGTTTAACCACTTGTCTAGGGTCCTGATGCAATCCCTGAAATAATTTTTCTGCCCGCATAAGACAGCAGCAGCGAAAAGGGGTGGTAGTGGCAAATAAAAGAGCCACAGTGTTGGGGTAGACAGAGAGGTTTAAACTTCTCTTCCCATCCCAGTACCCTGATGGGAGTATAATCCCCTGCTCAGCCAATCTACAGTAATCAGCTGTGTGCTTACTTATGTCTATGTTGTGTGTGTGTGAGTGAGAGAGAGAGAGAGAGAGAGAGAGGGAGAAGGTGGATCACACCAGCCACCAGCTTGCAGTTCTCAGAGCGCTGGCCAAGAGTGAATGTGAAACATGAAAAACAGGAAGCATCCACTGGGAATGTCAAAAAAGGAGAATCAATCTTAAAGACGCTGAAGAGTAATTGAGATTGATTCTCCTCCTTCCCCCTTCTTTTCGTCATCTCCAAGACTGAATGTGCCCCTTTGGCCAAAAAGTTAGCTACCCTTCATTTCAAACACTGCAGCCTCCCCTTGCCACAAGGAAACATTGTTAGCTAATGTTGCAGCTTTCCATCTGTACTTAATAGTGACTTAAATAGTAAATACTGAGTTTGGAGCACACAAAGAAGATCAAGCCCATCTCAAGGCAAATAAAGAAATATTTGTGCTTTCCTACTTTAAACTGTCAAATTTCTTTCTGGCCATTTTTAAAGGACTCAGGATGGATTTTAAATAAATTTGTCCCTCTGTTTCTGTAAGGTGTGCTGATAGCTAGTGACTCACCCCAGGACTGCCAGCAATCTTTATGCCTTAGCAGGGATTTATATCTGGGTTTCCCTCAAGCTATACCACACATTTTTGTCTTCAGTTTTTTAGAATCTGAGTTTATGCTTTTTATTATTGCTTAAAGAATCCTTATCCATGACTGGATTTCATGACATTGAGTGAAAAAATCAGGTGGCTTCAACTTTATTTATGAGCCGCACGGTTGAAAATCCATCTAACCGGCATTGACAAACTCCAGCTCTGCGGCTCATTTTGCAACGTCCGCTTGAGAAAGTACATGCCCCACCATCTGCCATTTGGTAAAGGCATCCTTGGAGCATGTACATCAGCGGCCTTTCAGACTTACCTTTCATCATGACCCAGAATGTGTCCTGAACTCCCACAATGAAAGCTGAGATGCTCCTGCCCTTGACCCTTCCTGAAAGTTGCCCATCATTCAACTGAGTTGGTGGGAAACCTTGCCTTCCAAAGGAGGGGGGCTGGGGCTGGCTGGGTGGCTAACTCTAGTGTCATGTTTAGCATGAGATCAATAACTCATAGTCTCTTCCTGAATGGGATTGTTTTCCTTTGTATATTCAGGATGAGCCTGGTTATTGCATCAAAATAATTGAAAGCTGGGGGAGAAAATTGCCTGATAAACACAAACTGTGCTTTATCCCCTTCTATCCTGCCTCACCACACACAGCTCCTTTCTTTTAGCCAGTGTGTTGTTGTTTTTCTAAAGAAATGTTTAGGGGTACTCTCATTTTCTACTCATATTGAAATACTGCCCCTCAATGAGAAGAAGAGAGTTTTGTTTTTTGTTTGGATTTGATATCCCACTTTATCACTACCCGAAGGAGTCTCAAAGCGGCTAACATTGTCCTTTCCCTTCCTCCCCCACAACAAATACTCTGTGAGGTGAGTGGGGCTGAGAGACTTCAGAGAAGTGTGACTAGCCCAAGGTGACTAGCAGCTGCATGTGGAGGAGCGGAGAAGCGAACCCAGTTCACCAGATTACGAGTCTACCTCTCTCAACCACTACACCACACTGGCCAAAGTTAGATTCACAAAATGTTTAGGAGTATGCGTACCCCCAGAAAAAAAACCACTGCTTTTAGCCAAGTACACCCCCAGGGAAATTGCTCACTACACTGTGCTGTGCAATTGTGGTGTCTCTTAACATGAGCATATATTTCATCCCTGGCATAAAACTCATTGTGTAATACCTTCTGTAATCTGCAGGCACAATGGTGCCGACAGGACATTTGTGCAGAAGATCTCACTCGACTGAATGAACAAGAGAGCTCGCAAAAGCATCAGTGAAGTAAGCCATCAGTTTCTTGAGCACCTTGCCCCAGAAGAGGATGCTTGTGACTGGGCAATAGGTGTCATATGTATGCTACTAGATCCATGGAGGTCTTTTAAGTGAGAAGGTGCACCATGACCTCTTTGAAGGCCATCAGCACCATGCCATCCTGCAAAGAAGCATTTACCACTCTCTGGACCCACTCAGTCAGTCTTCTCCAGCTGATATTGATAAGACACAAGGGTTGCAGATACATGTGGTCGGTGAGACACCTTCACCCAACTTGTCCACATCATCAGGTCACACCAACTGAAAATAATCCCACTCAACATGCCCAGATATTGCTCAAGATGCTTTATCCAAATTTGCACTAATTATGGTGTCAGGTTCAGCTTGGAGGCAAGTGACTTAGCTCTCACAGTGCCTTGCAAACTTGTCACAGCACGCCTCTGATGGCTCCAAGGTATCCCCTTCTGCCACAGCTCCTTCAGCACCCAAAACAGCTCTGTTGGATGGGAACCTAAGGCACAATGGTGACAGAGAGACAAGCCCTATTTGCTACCACCACTGCCACATGTTTAAGTGTGCTAAACTCTTAGCTGTACTCAGCACCATTCAATGCAACACTTCTGCCACCTGTGCCACTTGTTTTAGCAAGATGACAAAGATCTGAAGTAAGTTAAGGAAAGGTGCTTAAGTAAATAAATATATAGCAGTAGGCATGGCAAAATCGCACTGGAGCAGGAGAGCTGAAGCTCTTTGATAAACGTCAAATGCAAGTAGATTTTAGACAAACTGAATTAGCGAGATAATTCTGACTCCTGTGACAGTACAGTTGTCTGTTTCTTTACTCTGTGCTGTTGGCATCCATCCAAGGTCATTTGGTAGACAACTACAAACACTCATCAAGAAAAGTCCAGAATGAGGCATCTAAATATAGGACATGCATACCTAAAGGCTTAAAAGCGAATATTTGTAATACTTTACAGCTATGGTTAGTGTCTTTTGCGAAGGTAAGCTGGTGCTTGCATTCAGGTTGGCATCTTCTACAGCTTTCAAGTCATAGCCTGGCTCATGCTTCGGTTAAATCCACTTTCATGCTGTGAGTATTACAGTACAAAACTTCTTAATTCTGTTTTTAAGTGCATCTCGTCTTAATGGTGTATTTACATGCCTCAGTGCAGTAGATCAGCTTTGCTTGTTGACCATCATCCCATTTGATTTGCATAGTACAATTTCTCCATAGTACACTTTTTCAGGGAATCGTAGAATTAAGTTAGGTGGCAAAACTAGTGCTAGGTTGTTAATATGCTATAAGCAGTGCTTTTTTCCCTTTAAAAAATGTTTAGAGGTACTCTCATTTTGACTCAAGAAAATCACCATTTTATAGTCAATCAAGAAAAATAAATACAGTAAATGGACAAAAGTACAAAGATTCACAAAATGTTTAGTGGTGTGCGTGCCCCTGTATACCCCGGGGGGGGGGGAGCACTGGCTATAAGGTAGGCAAAACCTTCCATGCTGGCCAATATAACTGCTGGAGGAAAATCATTCCTGGCCCTGAATAAGGCAACTGATTTAGTCCTTAGCAAGGTCAAATACCAACCTACTACCAGAAGTGGATAGGTCCACCTCAACTACAGGGAGGGAAGGTGGGAAATCTAAATGAGGTCTGTGGTGCCCTGTGAGAGGCAGAACTGCTTTTTATCCCTGGGGGGCAAACCTGACCCAATCAGGTCCATCCTTACAGTGAGCCTACCCATGAGCCTGCCTGCCATTGGTCAGTCCAGTAGCTGGGCTTGATTCAAACTTTTTCCATCTAGGAGGGAGAGGGTTGTTACATCTCCCTCTGGCTGGAAGACCCAGTATTGAGGCTGCAGTGCAGGAAAGCCCTATATGACTTGATGGGACACAGGTGGCGCTGTGGTCTAAACCTCTTGCGCAGGAGCCAGCAAGGTTTACCTCGCCTGGGCTGATTCACTCCCGCGGAGATTGCTCCATGGGTTGGATCATGTCTGCGCAGACACAATTTCCGGCATCTGCGCCTGTGCAGACGCAATTTACGATACTGCGAAAGTGGGTCCCTGGTGCCTCACTCCATGCTGCGCCGAGTTAGCTCAGCACGCGGGGACTCGCCGAGCAGGCGGCTCAGTTCGGGGCGGCATGTGGGCCGTTTAAACGACCCCCATGGGCCGCTTGTGGCCCACGGACCGCAGTTGGCGACCCCTGCTCTTTGCTTGCCAATCGGAAGGTTGGCAGTTTGAATCCATGAGATGGGGTTAAGCTCCTGTTGCTCTGTCATAACTTCTGCCAATCTAGCTGTTCTACAGCATACCAGTGCAAGTAGATAAATAGGTACCACTGCGGCGGGCATTTCCGTGCACTCTGACACTCGTCACAGTCCTCTGTGCACCAGTAGAGGTTTAGTCATGCTGGCCACATGACCCAGAAAGTTGTCTGTGGACAAACGCCGGCTCCCTAGGCCTGAAAAGTGAGATGAGCATTACACCCGATAATCACCTTTGACTGGACTTAACGTTTCAGGGGTCATTTACCTTTACCTATATGACTTGAATGGAAAATATACTCCTGTGCATGTACAGCAGTTAAATTTCTAGAAGAAGAAGAAGAAGAAGAAGAAGAAGAAGAAGAAGAAGAAGAAGAAGAAGACGACTGCACATCTGACTGGGTTTCCCCAGCCACTCTGGGTGGCTTCCAACATATATGAAAACATAATAAAACATTACACATTGAAAAGGCTTCTTTATACAGGGCTACCTTCAGATGTTTTCTAAAGGTTATATAGTAACTCATCTCCTTGACATTGATGGCAGGGTGTTCCACAGGCTAGGTGCCACTACTGAAAAGGCCCTCTGCCTGGTTCCCTGTAGCTCCACTTCTTGCAGTGAGGGACCTGCCAGAAGGCCCTCGGAGCTGGACCTCAGTGTCTGGGTTGAATGATCGGCGTGGATACGCTCCTTCAAATATACAGGGCTTTATAGGTCAGAACCAGTTACATCACATCACCCTAGTCATTGCATGTCACAAGCAGAATGGATGAGGGAACTAAGAGCAAATGCTCTGAAGTATCCATAGGCAAAGGAATTACCTTAGTTAAACATGTCCAGGTGACTCAGCTAAGCAAGCTGTACTGCACACTAAAATGGAATCGATGAACCCAGCACCTCCAGTAGTCAATCCTTTGGCTCTCAGATATGATGTTCAGACCAGACCCTTAAATCATGACCCTTGGCCACATCAGATATTTGCTTTAAAAAAAATGTCTGCCAGATACGTTCCTTCTGGAGATTTTTATGTTGACTTCTAATGTCAGCCTTACATTATTTTTTCCCTCCATCCTATGATATAGCCCAGTATGTTGTATCCTCCTTCTCCCCCAGTTCCCAAATTTGGAACCCCTCCAATCCCAACCCTGAAATGATTTACCAGTCTGAAAAGTGACGGACTCCAGATTTTAGCCCAATAAATCACCCTCGGGGCCTCTTTGATTATTTGCCCTCTCTCAAGTTGATCCTATTTAGAGATGGTTGAACTCCTTGCTTGATTTATGAAAGTTTATAACTGGTGCATGCCAGCCAGCAGCGCTCAGCGGCAGGCAAACTCATCTCCTACCCAAAGAGAGTGTTTGCGAGAATCTTGGTGACAAAATCAGTTATGGTAAACATCACGAACTTGACAGAAGTGGCCTACAAATAAGATAAGAAGCAGACACATGTTAAATCATCCAACAGTAAAGGGGATACTTTATGGAAATGAACTCACAAGATAATAATTTGAATTTGACAAGGTGATAATTAAAGTCCCCAGATAGACTCTTTCCACATCTGTACTCCTTTCAGTAAAGTTGGTTAGCATATTAACTACTGCTGGGGAATGCTAAAATATATTCATGGGATGTTAAGCTGCATATTATTATGCATTTCAATTTGTATAATAAATGTAACAAAATGCAGCGCATACAATATTACAGAAGAGGCACTAATCTCTATTATGGACATATTTTTAAAGCACACTGATACCATACCAAGCCCTTAGATGCCAATTTTATCCAGAGAAATTCAAGATATTTAAATCATAATTGATCTCTCTGGCAGGAGGAAGGAAAAAGAGGATAAATTTCTAGTGCCTGCAAAATATTTAAGCTGAGATATTTTGAGAGTTGTAGCTGCAAATGTTACGTGCTGCAGTTAATGAATAATAACTACTGGTACTTTTTTCTTTTTCTTTTACTTCCAGTACTTTGTAATTAATTTCACATGACTGTGAAAAAGCACCACTGCTTGTCTTATTTAATATAGCTTTTGGAGTGTACTAAGAGAGATAAATTTCAATGGACACCAGTCTAAAGTATTCAACTGAATATTCTCTCATTTCAACGTGTTTCATTAGAAAGTAGTGCTAGTAAATATTTATATTTAGTAAATATTTAACAGCCTTGCAGTTATACAAATTTAATCAATCAATCAATTGATTGATTTAATTGATTAATTGATTGATTTAATAATAATAATAATAATAATAATAATAATAATAATAATAATAAAGTATTGAAATTTCCTGCCCTACCCTTCTGATGTCTATGCAATGCTCAGGGTCTCACATAAAACAAATAATACACACCTTCCAACTTGAACCTGATTTCTTTAAAAATGGGGAGCAAAAGCTTGTCCAAATCATGCTGAATGAGGCTGAATAGATTCCAGAAGAAAAGAATATTGCCGAACAAACTTCATTTTGTTTTCTCACCATAGAAAATTGGAAGGGACCCCAGGGGTCATCGTTCTAGTGCAACCCCCTGCAATGTAGGAAACTCAGCTAAAGCACCCAAGACAGATGGCCATGCTTAAAAACCTCCAAGGAAAATCCTCAACTGTCAATCAGCTCTTACTGTTCTTCCTAATCTTTAGTTGGAATTTCCTTTCTTTCTCTTCATTGCTGCCTTCTCCCTTATTCTACCTCCACAGACTGGAATAAGCTCTCCTGGATTTGAGGCAGGGAACTCTGCCAGCCCTACCTGGAGATGATGCGGATTGAACCTGCGGCCTTTTGCATGCAAAGGATGCGTTCTGCTGCTGAGCCGCCACCATTCCCCTTAGAAACACATAGCAATTTAGCTGTTGTTTACGTGGTCACGGGTGGCGTCACTATTTCATCACAAGATCCCATGAATCACTGCAGCCCAAAGGAGTAAATGTCTGTATGACAAATGAGGCCAAAGTCAGCAGGGAACAAAGGAGGAGGGAAAGGGGACTGAGAACAATGTGGGGGAATAATGCAAAAGTGCTTCACCCCAAAAAAACTACTGTTCAAGGTGAACACAAGGTAGCATTTCTTTGAGACTGATGGAAGTGTAGAAACCATTTTGCATCAGCCAATAGTCACACAATGACTCCCCTTCTCCACCCAGACTTTGGCAACTAACCATAGCCCTTTGCGTCTCAAGGCCCCAAGACCCACCCCCAAATAAATACACACAGACACTTACAATAGTTTAAGTTTGGGGGCAAATTTTGGGCACAACTTTATTGAAATACAATCACGTGAGTGGTATTGGCTTAGGCATTGACTCCCCACTATAACTGACTCCACCTCTCAGGGTGATCGTTCAATGAGGTAAATCAAACGAGGGAGCAAGGTCGATGAGGACCAACCTAAGCTCACCCCGGGGTTCCTGTGGTCCTGGCATGGCCCTAGCCCCTCAAGCGGACTTCGGACGAGATCCAGGACCCCCAGATTCCTTTAATGGAATACCCAATTCCTGGAGGGGCAGTTGATGGCTGCACCTCCCCTCCTCACTATCCAACTGAGCCAATGCCTAACCACCACCTTACAAGTTGTGACGATTTGCTAATGGGTAGGCGAAAACCAAATGGCTAAAAGCCAATCTGCCAAATGGAAAAAAATCCTACCCAGCCCCTGCTCCAAAACAGGTGACCAAAACCAAAGCAAGGCCAGGCGACTCTACCTAAACTAGAGAGGGTGGGAGGGTGTTCAGTCGTGCAAATGCAAGTGCCCCGCTTGCATCACACTGCTGCTTTTAAAGCCCCTGGGATCACGCCACCTACTGGCTATTGGCTAAAACAGCCTGGCATGATCCCAGGGGAATGGTCAGGACTTCCTGCTCCCCCCCCCCATTTTAACCCTGTCAGGTGAACTCTTGGCTCGCGAGCGCAACCAGGACCCTCTGTTACGAGGATCCCATTTTCCAGCATTCAAAAGGTAACAAAGAATATATACAGGGGACAGAATGCCCCATCCCAGACCTCTGTACATCCATTAGAACAACTTTAGGAGGAATTCTAACTCAATATATTGGCCACCACAATAACATTCTTCCGCAGCTCCATCAGTGTAAGAACTATATAACTATAATTTCCATCTACCGCTGTACTGTATATTCCTTGCTATCATTTACCAGTTTGATAAGCACACATATTTATCAAACTGTTTGATAAGCACATATATTTATCATTCGCATATATTTATGTGTGTGTGTGTCTAATATGTTTAATAAATTAGACCTTTCTGCTCATTAATCTTTTTTTATTGCTTTCCCCGCAATTCCTTCTCTCTTCCATCATATTCACCACCACCAGCCAGCTTGATGTGTTTCTTATAACTTGAGCACTAGGCTATTGGATAATGCCACATATTTTTTTGCAGTGGAACTCAGCTAGGCACCCGAAAAGTGGTTTTAAACATACTCACCGGAAAGGTGGTTCCACTGAAATTAGGCTACGAAAGCCTGTGTTAGATATTCACAAACCTATCCACATAAAAAGTCATGACTGGGGAGGGAAATGTCATCACACTGAACACCAGGAAGTGGCAGTTTATCTGCAAACATGCTGGGTCAGACATTACTTTCCATCAGTTGGTGTTCCTGGAGATTTGTCATGTGTTTGGATTTATGAGCACCTGAAATGGTGTGTGAGAGATAGAGAGAAAGAAAGAGTGTCGGAGTGTTTAGGATTGGCATATCAGACTCCAACAGGATGTCTGCTCCAAGCAAGTTAAGAAAAGAGCATCTTCAAGTGTAAAACATGAGGAGCTGAAGGTGCTCTGTATTTGGATAGGAAACCAGAGAGACAATGCATGGAAGTAACTGGAAGTGAAAAGGGGATCAACTTTATTTAGAGCTTTGCAGGAGATTACGGGCAATTGTGGCTGAACAGGCATGAAGCAGTACAGTGCTTTTATCCTTGCCCTCAGCCTTGCAATGTATATTTATTGACATGCAGCTGGGAATGTGCTTGTGATCCCAGATGAGCCTGTGTTCCCTAGAGCTATACTATGTATATGATTTTACTTGCATGTTTTATTTTTCTATCTCTGGCTCTCTCTTACTTACTCTCTCTCTCTCTCTCTCTCTCTCTCTCTCATACACACACACACACACACACACACACACACTACCATCAATATAATGCCAGGTTTCTGCTGGGGGGATCATTTCTAATGCTCCCAACTGTCCCCTGCCTCCTTTTTAAATGATCTGCAATCAGAAAAATAACACGGCAGACAGTGGGCTAGGATAATGCCTTCCCCCTGATGTGCTGAGCTTTGCTGTGTGTTTTAACTTACAAGATACTTGGTACATGGGAGAGCAATCATAAATGACACCCCTCACCCAGCAATCTTAAGTGGTACTGTCTTCTTCCAATCTCATTCTAACAACAACTTATTTATACCCCGCCCATCTGGCTGGGTTTCCCCAGCCACTCTGGGCGGCTCCCAACAGAATATTAAAAACAGAATAAAACATCAAACATTAAAAACTTCCCTAAACAGGGCTGCCTTCAGATGTCTTCTAAAAGCCAGGTAGTTGTTTATTTCCTTGACATCTGATGGGAGGGCGTTCCACAGAGCAGGCACCACCACCGAGAAGGCCCTCTAGATGTCTAAAGTTTTCCCAAGTTGTCTCAGTGATTTCAGCAAGCTTCTTAGGTTCTTTGTCTTTCTCCAGCTGTTAGGCTTGTTTGTTATCTGAGTCATTTTTGATGTCAGGGTATTCTAAAACCAGATACAAGTTGCTGAATTGGCTGTGTAGGCTCCTGAGAAACTGCTAGGACCTCAGGCAGGTATACTGCAGATAACGCCTGCTGTGACCCATCCCTGGCTAGACTGAACTTAGTGAGCCACTGGTGGCTACTAGGTGGAGGGAATACAACATTTAGAAGACTTCTGAAGGCAGCCCAGTATAGAGAAGGGTTTTTTTATGTTTAATGTTTCATTGTGTTTTTATATATGTTGGAAGCCGCCCAGAGTGGCTGAGGCAACACAGTAAGATGAGTGGGGTATTATTATATTGAATAGGATGTCCTAGTTTCATTGGGGAAATGTTGGAGGGTATTTTACTGTATTTTATGGGTTGATATGGATGCCTTTGCTCTTCTTGCTCCTGGTATTTGCTTATGGCAGGCCAGATACAGAACTGTATCCATGAGGCTGCAACCTGATACTTACTCACCTGGAGGAAAGTCCCACTGAATTTGGTGGCACTTCTTTCTGACTACTGAGCAGAGTAGCAGAGGATTTCACTCTCCGTGGTTGATTGGAGTCATATCTGGCGGTTGTTAATTTACATTCACTTAGCCTAAAATGCATTTAAGAGCATAAATATTTATTGCGCTGTTTAGACTCACATTGCGAGCTAATCGCAATGTGCATATGCAGAAAGTAAACAACGTGCCATATATATTTTCTATTAGGCCTTGAAAGATACGATTAGACGTTTGAAAACAAGGGGTTATTATGATGTGTTTTATTGTAATTGCTTCTATCGTTAAGGCCTAGGCTGCTCACTCAAATAATAATAAAAAAAACCCAGCACCCTCCCAGACAATTGTACAATGAAACAGTAGGGAATAATGGTGCACATTCTGCCTTTTTTAAAAAAACACACACACAGAGAGAGAAGGACACACATCTATCTGAGATGGTTTATCTGTAAATATTTGAGGAAAGGTAAACTGCAAAATTTTACTACCTAGTGGTGGGAAGCAATCACTGCTTGCTGAACTGACTGACTGTCGAACTGATTGCAAGGACACATAATCTGCAGTGCCTCTGAGCCAAAGATTCTGGCATTGCACACAGCAGAGAGATGCTCAGATGCAGGTTACACAGATGGATCTGGATTCATGCACCCATTAAACTGATGGCCAGCACTATCAGTGCGCCTCACCTGTTCAAAGTAGGAAGCTGATGGTGACATGCACGGTTCTGATCCACTACAGGAGCTCTGTGTGGGGATGCAAAAAGAGAAATCACTCGGCCAGCACCTTTGGCATCTACGGTTCCCAAACCGTAAAGAGAGGTGAAAAACTTGCTTTTCGGCACAGATAATCCTCTCTGCATCATGAAGTTGATCTCACAACAGTCAGTGAAATGGAGCTAGTCAGGTTTACTATTATGTTTTAAAATCCTGTCTCTCTGTATAAGAAGGGGAAAGTCCTTAATTTGGATATCAGCTGGAAAAATTCACAGTGTTGTCTGTCTGACACATATATAGATTAATGAGATCATTCCAAAGGTCAAAAACTGAGCTCTAGGAAGCCACAGAGATTATCCTGAGAATAACAATGACCAGGTGTTCGTTTTGAGAATTGCCTGCTATCCCTTACTGGGCAGTAGCCTGCAGATAGCAGCGACAGAAAACCTGTCATCGCAACAAACAGCTTCAATGAGAAATCAGGGGCAACCTGTTCTGTTAGATTGCCGCAATGGCCTCTGGGGCTAATGAGCTTGAAGATGCCCAAGAAATCAGAAAATATTGCATACACACACACACACACACACACGCACACACTATGGATATTATTGACCTGCAACTGTAATTTACAGGAGAGGGAAGCAACATAAATTGTATACATTGTGCTGTATACATTGTGTACAATGATGTACAAAATTGTCAATCAGCTGAAAGGTTTATTGGAGTTAATTCCTCTTTTATAAATCTCCATATAAGTTTTGCAATCGAAACAGGCATCAGCAGAGATCAGAAGACATCAGCCTAATGTTCTGCATTGCTCCACCTAATTTCAAAATTCCTCTGCAAGCAAGCCATTGACACCTCTGGCAAGAGTAATGTGGGCTTCCCCAGAAAACCAAATCAAGGGAGGGAGGGAGGGAGAGAGAGAGAGGACTTTGTGTGTCCAGGAGAGAGAGGAAGAGGAAGAGGAAGAGGAAGAGGAAGGGGAAGAGGAAGAGGAAGAGGAAGAGGAAGACTTCAACCACTTTTAGCTCAGTTGCTAGTTTTGGCACTCTTCCACTGTTGATAACGAACGCGTAAGAGATTGCCCCTAATGGGATGCAGTCCGTGGCATAGAAATGGTTTCCTGCCACTGGTAGAGACAATAATCAGCTAGAATTGGTCCGCCTTGGTGTAAGGCGGATTCTTATGACCTAGTGGGACTTTTCTTCCATATGCAGTTGAAAAAACAATGTATCAGCAAATATGGAAAAACAGAGTAAAACACACAAACAAACACACACCCACACACACACCAAGGGCTTACTTCATTAATAATGTCTAGATAAAACTATACCTTAGCATATCCCTCCTTTTGCACTTGCATACAGTGCTTACATTACAAGATTGATACATGACACTCTAATTAGTGGTTGTGCCTGGCATTTTGCCCGTAATTGCCATTAGTTGCACTATCCAAGAATTCCTGCTATTCTCCGTGACAAAGAATCATTTCCTCTAATAATAGGGATAGAGAGATATTAAAATGCTCTCACTTGATTATGTAATTCTGCTGCTCTCTAGGAAACGCTCAGTGCCAAAGGCAGAGTCATACAGCCACATTCAGTGGTATGTCGAAGGATCAGCACAGCAATTCATACATTTTTGCAAGTGGTGGTGGGGTAACAGACCTGAAACCACTAAAACCAAATAATCACAAGTATCTATTTGATGACCTTTGGGGCAGAGCGTATGTATGGCATCCCTTGATAAGCTTCTTCAAGTTAGCTATCTGTCTGTCTACCTACTGCCTGAGGGCCAATTGGCAGACAGGGAGGTTTTGACAGCAGAATAAATGGCCCTGGTTCTTAATATATTGAGTGCATAATGTAAAAAATTAAGTGAGGAATCATGAAATTATTACTGTTGTTTCATTATTCTATACTCTCCCAGGAAGGAGATTCCAGAGGTAACCTTGAAATGGCTTCTTTTCCCTCGTATGCAATAATACTGCATATTTTCTTCAATTAGTTTTTATTTAATAATAATAATAATAATAATAATAATAATAATAATAATAATAATTTATACCCCACCCATCTGGCTGGGCTTCCCCAACCACTCTGGGTGGCTTCCAACAAAATATTAAAATACAGTAATGCATCAAACATTAAAAGCTTCCCTAAAATAAAGATTTTATTGTGTTACAAAACAAACAAACAAACAAACAGGTGAAAGTACATCTATTGTCTCCACTTGAAATTGTGACTTTTTCACATTTCATTTGCCGAGAGACACTTTTGGCATAGACATTTTGTGGTTGGGGGAGAAGAAAGGTGAGTGAGGGAGGGAAGGAGATGAGAGCAATTGTTCTTTCATTCTGTTGTATAGTGTTAGTGTAGGGATTTGTGTCAGCATCATGTCACTTACTCTCAGCAGCTAGAAATATCATAACTAGACACTGGAAGGACCTATCAGGGGTGAACATAGACCGCTGGTACCAAAATGTATGGGAAACAGCCCTACTAGAAAAGTTAACCAACAAACTTAAATCAGCATGGGGACAAGCAAAGGAGGATGCCTTCACCCCGGTGTGGTTCCCCTATCCCCCGTAACAGTATACAAATCAATGTGGCTAACCTGACCCCAAAACCTAACCCCCCTCACACATACAAACAAGCCACACTGCCATCAACTGAACACAACCGACCAAGCCCTGAACCCCCTAATTTCTTGCAAAGTCATTAAATATAAATTAGTATATCTGGTGGAACACTCTATCACAAGAGACTAGGGCACTGTGGGACTTGACATCTTTCCGCAGGGCCTGCAAGACAGAGCTGTTCCACCAGGCCTTTGGCCAGGGCACAGCCTGACTCCCTCCTTTGGCAATCTTCACAGAACTCTAGCCCAATGGTTGCCATTAATGTGATTTGAATTAATTTTATAATGAAATGATTTTAGAATGTTGTATTATTTTATTGTTGTTAGCCTCCCTGAGCCCAGCTTCGGCTGGGGAGGGTGGGATATAAATAAAATTTATTATTATTATTATTATTATTATTATTATTATTATTATTATTATTTAAACAAAGGACTGGACTTGTGTTTTGAACTAATCCACATTTGCCACCTAAAAGAATACCCACACCATCCATTAAGACTATTAAGCGCTAATTGCATTCCTGACAGACAACATGGCAACTTGTGGGGGCAAGGGGGGGGGGGAAGCAGGGGATCACTCAAGCAGGTACTTCAAAGCAGCATAAGAGCCATAGAATCCTAGAGCAGAAAATCATGGATTTGGACTCTACCTCAACCCCTAGCAAAGTTTTTCCTTATCAATCGGGTGCTGGCAACATTTGGACTGCCAGAATGTTTGTCTCCCCACACAGCCCCACGATGCTCCATTTCAGCACCAGGGTCAGTTCTGCCCCTAGAGCTTCTCTCTGTGTCCACTCATCCTAAGGTGGAACGTGTTTTCAATAGCTAGTAGCCACACATTATTGGAAGCCATCAGTGCTTATTTGAGCAAGCATCTTCTAGCAACAGTGTCCGTCAGGCAAGTGCCATTGGCTACTACTGACTCAAAAGCTTAGGCAAAAGGCGATCTCACAATAATAATATTATGGGGCAAACAGCAAAGGAATGGTAATGACAGTTCTTATTTCCTGGAGAAATATCAATGGCTTTGCTTCCAATTTGTAAAAGCACATCCATTTGCTCCCCAAAGTACATGTGCTTAGGATGATTGATACGCTTGCGAGCTTCTCAGCTCCTATACATCCATTAGCTCTGCTTTTTCTTTCCCCTGTTAAAACTCAGGAGCTGTCAGATTGAAATGGCAAGATCAGCTAATGCTTTGCTAAATACCCATAGTGCCCCCAAAGGGAACATAGAGCCATCTATGTCTGAAAGAAATGGCTTCTACCATGCTGTCTATCGACACTGGACATCCCATTTGTGTTATGGGAAATTGCAAGCTAGTTAACCTGTATCTGAATCTTTTAGAATATATGTTTG
This sequence comes from Podarcis siculus, assembly GCA_034642415.1. Classification (NCBI taxonomy): domain Eukaryota; kingdom Metazoa; phylum Chordata; class Lepidosauria; order Squamata; family Lacertidae; genus Podarcis; species Podarcis siculus. The sequence continues at coordinate 56,745,760 of JAXCMG010000012.1, forward strand.
TGTGTGTGTGTGTTTTCGTAGCATTTTGTAGACACATGAGCATCATGAGTGAAGCAGTTCACTCATGGAAGTTTATTATTTACTCATTTATTTCATTTTGCATTCTGCTTTTCCTCTAGGAAGCTCAGGGCAATATATACACAGTTAACCTATTTATCCTTACCAAGCCCTGTGAAGTAGGTTAGGCTCTAAGCATCAGGGCTGGCAGGCTAGCAGCAAGGCAAGCACAGAAACAAGCAAATGGCATATGCACAGCAGTAGCAAGCAGGTAAGCAATTGAGCCACTCCAAGTCCAGCTTTTCTTTTACTCGAGCAATTATGTTCTCAGGCTGCAAAGCCAAGCTGAAGAAGCAGGACTTCCAATGAAACGTTGCAGTGTAGAATGTTCCTGTTCAGAGTGTCAGCCAGCCGGCCAATCCATTCTACCTTTCTCCTAGGCAAAATGGCTTTCCAGGTGCAACAGAACCACTATAGCAGTTCCCCAGCAGGTGGGGGTTGCGGTTGTTTACCAGCAGGGAAGGGGAAGAAGTGAAGTGGCAGGGAGGTTGGCACAGTGCAAACATGCCAGCAGAGTCAATCCAGAACTCCTGCCTGTGTGCTTGCACCTTGCCAACCCTTCTGCCACCTTGCCGCTCCCAAGGAGCAACAGTGACTCACCTGCCAAGAAATGATTGTTGTGGCTCCACCCCACCCCCTGATTCTCATGGCCACTGAATCACCATGCTCATTAGACTGCCTTAGAGGATTCCCTCTCCCCTTTTTAGGGGTCCTCCCCCCAAAAAGTTCTTTTGAACTTCTGCGAATCTTGAGATTTCTTGGGTGCCTTCCTCTTGGGCATGGATGGTGCCATTTTGGTTGCATAATGATACTTGGAAATCCGAGCTCATTATTACTCTATTGGGTTCTCTGGTAGCTCCAGAGGACTGCTGACAGGGACAGACTTTGGTAGTCTTTTGTAATATGGTCCCCTGTGTGAGGCCAAGATTGTCACCCCCAAATGAATTTTATATTACCTTTTGCTAAGCATTTTTATATACTGCTTTTGGGGCCAAATAGTGAGCAGTAAATTAAAATACAACAAAAAATACAATCAATCAAAACAATATAAAATAGGACCATCATGCAATACCCATCAGTCACACGGTTAGGAATGCCAGTTAGCCCTGTGGTAAAGTAACAGAAAAACCATCAATCAAGCATACATACTCCCTTCCATTTTGGCATATATATTTCCTTCCATTTCACCAGGGGGTGGGCGTGCGGGGTGGGTTAAGAGCCATCAACAGGCTTATTTGGGCAAATCACTGTGTTGGCACAGAGAGTAAGATACCTGGGTTTGTTTGTTAATATTCTCTGTCTGAACCTCCAGCACCTCCAGTACCAGATACAATTATTTCACTAGATATTTGAGACTATGCAAGACTTCTTACTTCAGATCTTACTATACCACTGGAGAATGGATAATGTGATGTACCTTTGATTTTAAGCAGCAATAGGTTCAACACCACAGCTAGTGTTATTAATTCAGCATGGCTTTGTATATCTTCCAGAGCATGTTTTTCAGATATATTACATGTCCATGCAAAGAGTTAGCTGATTACCCAACACATATCCATCTTGAATCATAGATGATAAAATGGAGTAAACGTTTGAGAATAAACGAACACCAAAATGAGCAAATGCTGCAAGAGAAGTCAGTTTGTACAAAGAATCAACAAAATTATCAGCAAAAGATTATTTGCAATAAAACTGGTTTAGATGTCTTTAAAAACATTTGTACATTTTATGGTTTGGCTACTTCTCACATATTTAATAACAGGCAACATTAATGCAGCCCCAAGTAAATCTGGATTCCTCTGTAGTGAAAATTCTGCCACTGTTCCTTTCAGAAAGATTTGTTTTGTGTTAACAGCTCTCTGAAGAACCCTCTGTTAACAAAAAAAATAAATGCAACTGTCCATCTGGACTCAATAATGTTTTCTTATCTCTGATTGAAGTCAAATATGTTTTTGAGTCTTCTTCCTTGCATTTCAATTAGCTTGTCATTTGCCATTTTCAGTTGTTATGCCCTCCCTCCTTCCAACACTTAAAAAAATTCTAACCTTTTCTTGTTTGGGTTAAGCCATCACTTACAAATTGATTGAGAATAATACACTAGCTACTTTAAAAACTGGGAGGCAAAAGATAAATGTAAAAGGAAAAACAAATCTGTCAAATTCTGAGTGAACAAGCCTGCTTAGTCAAATCAGCGCTGCATCAAGAAAGTCACGCTGAATGACTCAAAGCAAGTTTCATGTAACCGTTTGTAGTCATCCATCTTCCGGAGATAAGCATCTTCTTCATCCAACTTCCAGATCTTTGCCGGTATGAAATTGTGCCTGATGAGCCTGTTTGCTGCGAGTAACTTGGATTCTTTTAAGCCTATTTAGGAGGATACTAGTCTTTGCATCATTTCACAGCAATGCGTTCTACTTGATTTTCTTGCAGAGATGCAAGTGTAGTGATTAAACGGTTTAGTGGTGAAGTGCACAGAGGTTTATGCCCCTGGTGTTCCCAGACAGGGCTGGGATAGGTCCCTATCTGAGAATCTAGGGAGATGCCGCTTGCCAGAGACTTAGCTGGTTAATCAGTGGTTGGTTAAGTAGCTTCTTATGATTATGATGCTCTTTAGTATCAGGTTCCCTGAGGTAACTGACTTAAGTGATAGGCAAGGCCTCTCCCCTTGGAACACGGCACCTACTGAGCTAGAAGCTGAAGAATTCCATCTTCATTGGTGGTCCCTAAGTGCATCAGATTGCTGGCCAACTCTAGAGACAAGCCACCATAGTAGCACAGGACATTAGATCACAAAATTATAATGGTGGGATGAGTTTGAGGTCCTTGGACTTCCAGGCTTTCTAGAGATGTTATAACCTAGCTCATGGGTAGGCAAACTAAGGCCCAGGGGCCAGATCCAGCCCAAATCAGGCTCGCAGACGGTCCAGGAATCAGCGTGTTTTTATATGAGTAGAATGTGTCCTTTTATTTAAAATGCATCTCTGGGTTATTTGTGGGGCATAGGAATTCTTTCATCCCCCCCCCCCAAAAAATACTCCAGCCCCCCCACAAGGTCTGAGGGACAGTGGACCAGCCCCTGCTAAAAAGGTTAGCTCTAGAAACCAGACCAGCATCGAATTCAAGGCTAATTTTCTCATGTGGCAAAGCTTGTGGCTCCCTTCCTCTCCTTCCAAGAGTTGACAGAGAATCCACCTACTGCCTGCCAGTCTCTCACTGCAGCTGTTACATCCTGTTCCAGCTGTGGCTGCCTGGGCAGGCGAGAGGACCCAGGTATTGCGGTATTGTGCAGTGCTGGAAGCTGATGTATGGGTCACATGTAAATGTGCATCTGGAGAGGCTGCCATGATTGATGGACATGTGAGTGCTAAACACTTGAGTCTTTGTAATGTGTTTACCCAAGTGCATGAGATATTCTTGCACAGCATGATTTTCTTCATCTTTTTGAAAGGCATATGTTATGACGAGCCCAAGTTTATAATTTGATTTCACAGTAACAGGCCCTTTGGGAAGGGAATATTTGTTCAAACTTGACTGCTTTCTTGCATGAATCTATGTAGCGCTGGCACGTGTACAACTGCCACCCTCCGATTCTAACAAAGTTGGTTCAGTGCTCTCCATTGTAATATAAAAGGTCAAAGCACTGAACCAGCACAGTTTAATCTTGCTCACATTGCAGCCTGAATTGTAAGCTATACAAAAGAACCCAAAGTTAAGAGAGACAGGTATTAGTCAGTTAATACAGTCAGTTAATTACTGCACACTCCACGACTGTACTATCATACAGGGAAGCAGTTGCAGGATTAAGGGTAGCAAAAACACAGTTAAGAAGCTCAAATCATATATATGACTGACACCTTTCTTTGGAAAGTAAACCAATGTCCAGGCTTTAACATTCAAAACTTTACCTGCAGAAAGTTATAGATGAATTAAAACATAATATTTACAGTTACGTGCTTCCCCAAGCATGGGCTTACAGTCTCTTCTTCTAATTTCCAAACAACTGTTTTTTCCTCTCTTTCCAGAGCTCAGTGCTCAGCCTGCCACCTCGGTTAGGCCATGCCATGCAGCTATTATGAGAGATTTTCCCTTTTCCCTTTTCCTGCAGCTTTGCTCTCTTTCTTTCAAGCAAAGAAGAAGCACTCCAACACTCTATTCAACTTAGCAGTGTTCACAGTGGATTCTAAAAACACAGTCATCTTGCTTCATATAAAATAGAGTCTCTCCTTCACTAGATACCTCCCATGTTAGCCAATCACATGAGAACTACTAGAGAATTCTCTATGATGTAGTTACCAACCAATCAAATTTAAGCACATAGTAATGCATACAAGTGTTTACAATTTCAGTGAATTAAACGACTATACTTCACAGAAGTAATTCGCTGTACATGGTGTACAAAGATGTGGGGTGACCTTTTCCCATAAGCTCCATGCAGCCCAACCCCATATTGTTCAAGGAGCCTCCCAATCTCCTGGAAAGATTACAGGAGTTAAGAAAAGGACAGGAAACTTTCCTTCAGTGAACTTCCATTGGTTTATTTACTTTACGATCCAAGCCTATCCCGAGCCCATGCTAGCTCAGAATGGGTATGGGATAAGGCACTGCTTTCTTCCTAAAAAAAATTTAGGGGTACTCTCATTGTGGCTACTCCCCCTCCCCCTTGCCCCCTTTCTCTCCCCCCCCCCCACAACACCCGGACAAGGGACTCGAGGCGGTGGTGGCGTTGAGAGGATGGGAAGGCCCCCAGCGATGGCGGGGGCCGGCTTGAGTGAGGAGGGGCAAGCGCACGGCAACTTTCACTAGCCCAAAAAGAGGAGGAGTAAGAGGAGCACCATTGCCTCCAACACGGCCACCCCATACTCCCATCCTTGGGCACTGATGTGGAGAGTGACAGAGCTGCAGTCCGCACTGCTACTGCGGAGACAGCTGGCATATCGGTCCATCCGTTGGTCAGTCGGTTGGGGCAACACAAAATGTTTAGGGGTATGTGTCCCCCCATGTCCCCCCAGAAAAAAGCACTGGGATAAGGTATGAACTATGCTTATCTGTGCTTCAGCTTCTTCAATACACTCATGTGATGGTTACATACTTGCTTTTCCTTCCAGGATTTAGGGCAGGCATAGGCAAACTCCGGGCCTCCAGAGGTTTGGGATTACAATTCCCATCATCCCTAGCTAATGGAACCAGTGGTCAGGGATGATGGGAATTGTAGTCACAAACAACTGGAGGGCCAGAGTTTGCCTGTGCCTGATTTAGGGTCATATATAGTTCTAAACCCCTTTTTTTCTATTAACATGACACGTGCTTCACTCCACTATTTTGAATGGATTTTCCAATTTGTTTCACAGGGTGCATGTCAAAGCCAAGCACACCTTCAGTGGAGTCTACCCTCAGGTGACCTGCAGGGAGTGAGCAAATTTTTTCATAGCTAGGAGGTTTTCCTGCTAACCTCAGGCGCCTGCTGAAAACAAAGAAGCAATGCCAGAAAGCCTTCGCCAAGCATCCCAGCAAATCCCAAAAGCTATGGAAGGGAAAGCAGCTGAGATTTTGTTGTGGTTATAATTGAGGAAGGAATACCATCCCAAAAGGTAATTTTTTCCAATTAAAAAAAAATATACACAAAGGATAAGTGTGCACACTTTGTGATGTACTGTGAGTGATTCTACAATGCTTCCCTCAAATCAAACTCTCAGTTATACAAGGGGTTATTAATTCTACTTGGCTTTGTTTTGTTTTTGTTTTGTTTTTTTAAAAAAACCTAAAAGGTAAAGGAACCCCTGACCATTAGGTCCAGTCGTGGTCGACTCTGGGGTTCCGGTGCTCATCTTGCTTTATTGGCCAAGGGAGCCGGCGTACAGCTTCCGGGTCATGTGGCCAGCATGACTAAGCTGCTTCTGGCGAACCAGAGCAGCGCACAGAAATGCCATTTACCTTCCCGCTGGAGCGGTACCTATTTATCTACTTGCACTTCGACGTGCTTTTGAACTGCTAGGTTGGCAGGAGCAGGGACTGAGCAACGGGAGCTCACCCCGTCGCGGGGATTCGAACCACCAACCCTCTGATCGGCAAGTCCTATGCTCTGTGTTTTAACCCACAGTGCCACCCGCGTCCCCAAAAAAACCTACACACACCCTAAAATTGGAATATCAACTTCTTGCTGTAAGTGAGGGTTGGCAAACCTGCTGCCTTCCAGATGTTGTTGTGCTACAACTCCCAGCATCCCATGTGCCATTTTGACTAACGGAAGTCCCAGGCTCCCCATCCCTGCAGTATGATGCTTGCGTGTTCCTGGAAACTCTAAACAGAACTCTGATCTCAGAAATGCTACTCTTTGGATAGCTTTCTGGCAACAAGCCCTTTCTCCTCTCCCCTTCAAATGTCTCTGCTTATATCTTTTAAGTGACTAGAAAGAATGTCTTTTTTCTATTGACCCTGCTCTCCAAAGGGAAACATTCCCTGAGAGAGCCCAGTTTCGCCTTGGAGATAAGTCCTGCACAGAACAGGTGCAGAGCAAACAGTGGCAAGGGGTGTAAAATTGGAAGGCAATTCATCCCTGTTTATTTCTTGAGTGTTCATTGTGTGTCTGCTGGTGTTGTCGGAATTGGGCAGCTTCCAAATCGGGGCTTTACGTTTCCACAGGATATATCTTTCCTGAGGAAAGCCTTTTCTCCTTCTTTTGTTTCCTGGTGGCTACCGCTAGCGCAACCATGCACTTATCTTTGTTGCGATTCGCAAGCCAAGCCGACCCTCTTTTTTCTGTGACTGCACAGGATTGGTTCGTTCTGTGTTCTCATGCTATTGTTCAAGATGTTTCTATGGTGAGTGATTTAATTTCTCTAGATTTGTGGCTTTCTCCTGCTGCGCCTGTAGAATAGCATGGCTGCAGATTGTTGAAAGAGAGCGCCTTAAGCCAGGTGGAGTTAATTAGGATGAGGTAGGCCCTAAATAGCAAAATGAGAAACAAAGAAATAATAATAATCCTTGGCAGCCGATGAATATTCCAACAGAAATATATTTTTGATGACAGATTGTGTCATTAAAAAAAAGTGAATACAAATGAATGCTGAGTTTCAAAAGTTCTGACTTGATATTAGGGCAGGGAAAACTATTTGATTTCAAGTTCTGAAAATCTTTCTCAGGACTCGACTAAACATCCTCAAAATCAGCCCAGTCGCAGTTTGCCTACCCTTAATCCTAAACCAAGCCTAAAATATGACAAGTGGAACTGTGAAAGCAATAAAGTGCAGATTTCTGGAAGCTGGCTTTCAAAAAGTGGCAATGCTCAGGATCTGCTATTTTTGCTCACGTTCTTTCAGATAATGTACCAAATAGGGTGCGCTCACACTTCGCCATTTTTTTTGACATCCCCTGAGAATGGCACATGTTTCTGGGCACAATTCATAGTGCTCATGCTAATGTTAAAAGTTCTAAACATCTCATGCCCCAAATACCTGAAAGACCTCTTCCTTCCCTACAGGCCCCAACTGAGTATTAAGCAGAAGGGGGTGATAATAATAATAATAATAATAATAATAATAATAATAATAATTTATACCCCTTCCATCTGGCTTTGTTTCCCCAGCCGACTTCCGACAGAATATTAAACAGAATAAAACTTCAAACATTAAAAACTTCCCTAAACAGGGCTGCATTCAGATCTTTTCTAAAAGTTAGATAGTTGTTTATTTCCTTGACATCTGATGGGAGGGCGTTCCACAGTGTGGGCGCCACTACCGAGAAGGTCCTCTGCCTGGTTCGTTGTAACCTCACTTCTTGCAGTGAGGGAACTGCCAGAAGGCCCTTGGAACTGGACCTCAGTGTCCGGGCAGAACAATGGGGGTGGAGACGCTCCTTCAGGTATACTGGACCAAGGCCATTTAGGGTTTTACAGGTCAGCACTAACACTTTGAATTGTGCTCGGAAATGTACTGGGAGCCAACATAGGTCTGGGAGAGGGCCTTCTCTGGGGCATCCCCATAGTTGCGGAACTCACTCCCCATAGAGGTATGCCTGGTAATTACTTTATACAGTTTTTAGGGAATGCTGAAGATACATCTCTTCACCCTGGATTTTAATGCCTGAAATGTATATTTTATGACTCACTTTATTTCTGTGACTGTCAATTTTAATTTTGTTGCGATATATTTTGGGACCTTCAGGTGAAGGGCAGGATAATACTGCCACTACCAAAAATAGCAATAATAAAAGTGACAGCTATTGGCTACTCTACATTAATGTGAGGCTTTCACACAGACTTGAAATGATATTAACTTTGAAATAAAGGCTATTTGATTGTAACCAAAGGAGTTAAAATTTCTGAGATTCACTTTGCTGGACAAAAAAGAAGAAGAAGAAAATGATTGAGACATTTACGATAATGATTGGAAAAGGCTGCCAAATTGTGTAAGCTGTGAAAATATAGATGCAATTTTTTTTAGGCTGTTCATGCAAATAGAAGTAAGTGAGATGAGATTGTGCAACAACACAAAGGGAGAGGTTAAAAAGAAAGAAAGTTGTCTTTCACAGGGGCGGAATGGGTCTGTTTGCTTAGAGGATTACAGTTATTGACACCTCATCCTTAAGGCATTCTGTTGGTGCAAAGCCAAGCTGAGCTGCTAAATCTATGGCTCATGATAGAAACCTAAGAAAGAGCAAATTAGAGATCTGCAGTGTATTGTAATAGTCTGTGGAGGATGCCATGGGCTCCCCCCACCCACCCACTGCAAAGCACTGTGAGATCCATTTTCAAAGAGTTTTCTCAAGGGTAAATATTACAGTGTAATGGGCTATCTAGGAACACAGATCTATGGGGAAAAGGACCAAACAGGAACTGAGGATCCTGCACACAAATATCTATATCACACATGGATAGTAGACTACAGTGGTACCTCGGGTTAAGAACTTAATTCGTTCTGGAGGTCCGTTCTTAACCTGAAACTGTTCTTAACCTGAGGTACTGCTTTAGCTTAATGGGGCCTCCCGCTGCCACCATCCCGCCGCCACACAATTTCTGTTCTCATCCTGAAGCAAAGTTCTTAACCCGAGGTACTATTTCTGGGTTAGCGAAGTCTGTAACCTGAAGCATCTGTAACCCAAGGTACCACTGTATTGGGGAAAGCCAGGGCAAGGAAAATCAAGATGGCTGAGTTAGATGCTATGGGCTGTATCCAATGCTAGCCTTACTCAGAGCAGTCCCATTGAAATTCATGGGAGTGATTAACTTGGGTCCATTAATTTTAATGGAGCTACTCTGAGTACAACTTGGCTGGACAAAACCCTATGAATTCATTACTGGTTATTCAGAAGAAAATCCATACTTTTATATTCTACTGATGTAACATCCCCCCCCCCCTTACAGATTATTTTGTTACACGTGGAAATGTTTCGGGGAGACTGTAACATTCCCAGTGTGGAGCCCTATCAAGAGATGTATTTAAGCATATTTTCTTCCATCGGACCCCTGAAAAAGAATCTGGAGCCCCATCAAGGGATTTTTTTTTAAGCACAGGGTTAATTTTCTCCCATTGTGATCAGGTGCTGGACCTTGTCCAGATCACATCCAATACATTGTTATTTACTACTGTATTTTTCGCTCTATAAGACACACTTTCCCCCTCCTAAAAAGTAAGGGGAAATGTGTGTGCATCTTATGGAGCGAATGCAGGTTGTGAGGCTATCCCAGAAGCGAGAGGCTATCCCAGAAGCCAGAACAGCAAGAGGGAGCGCTGTGCAGTGCTCCCTCTCGCTGTTCTAGCTTCTGCTTTAGCTGCGCGAAGCCTCTGCAGGGCAGCGGGGAGCCTTCACCCCGCTGCCCTGCGGTGGCTTTGTGCAGCTATCCTTGGCTTTTGTGGGAGGTGGAGGAAGGGACAGAGCACACGGCTCTGTCCCTTCCCCCACCTCCCAGAAAAGCCCCCAAGAGCTGCGCTCCCTTTAAAGAGTGCATGGTTCTTGTGGGAGGTGGGGGGAAAGCCAGGAGGCTTGCTTTCACTGAAGCCAGGAGAGCAAGCAGTATCGGTGCGCACCGACCCCGCTTGCGCTCCTGGCTTCAGGGATAGCCCCGCAAAGCCTCCTGAGTGAAGAGGGAGGAGCAGTCGCTCTTCGCTCAGGATGCTTTGCATTGCTTTCTTATTTCTTGTTTTCCTTCCCTAAAAACTAGGTGCGTCTTATGGTCTGGTGCGTCTGACAGAGCGAAAAATACGGTAATTTATTTTACTTTGGGGTTCCATAAAGAAGTGTCAAACTTTCAATATCAATGAGAATCATGTTTATGTGTGTGTACTGTTTTTAATCCAAGCAATAGTGATTACTGTTTTTACATAAATTGTGCTCTGAAAAATTGGGGTGGAGGGGAGAGAGAGGGAGAGAGAGAGAGAGAGAGAGAGAGAGAGAGAGAGAGATTCCTAGGGTGAGCCTTTAACAATTAGAATTGTAATCAAATACGTTTGCCCATGTAGTTGATCTGCACTGTTTCGTATCCATTGCGTGCATTGCCATGGGAGCTGGGTAAATTACCATCAAAGCAGATTAGCAGGAGCCCTTAGTAGCCCATCTTGTAGGATGGAAGTATGATTTTTAAAACAAATAAACTGAGTATTTACTGAGTCATTCCAGCGTTGTTGTTTTTAAAGACAGCAAATAAGTGCAGACAAGTCTTTGCTTTCACTCCGAGAGTGGTTCGAGCAAATCATATTCATTTTTATTTATTTATTTAAATACTGTTTCTTTTGGAATGGAATTCTCTTCCCCAGGAACCCGATGGAGGCTCACAAAGCACAGACTTCTTAAATCTTCCACAGCTTACTTAAGGTTACCATTTCAAGAGTTCCCAATAATTTCATCCATTGTATAAAAGCAGCAGAATGTATAAAAGCACCAACCATATACGAAGAGAGACAGGAAAAATAGTGAATAAAAATAGGGACTTTTCTAGTTCCACAGGTTAGAACCACCCAAAACTCTTTCCAAAAATCTTACAGTTTTTGATGAAATTATCAGATGTGATACCCTCAGTGGAATGCTGTCATTCTTGAACTGAATGTATGTATTTATTTTGAACATTTATATGATTTTTTTTTTTTTCATGGAGGTACATTCAAGGAGCCATGTGCACTAGCTGCTCCTGGCTGCCGGGGGCTAGTGGGAATGGAAATTGTTTCCTTCTTATATCCCTATGAGAATGTCAGACAAAAACACTGAAAACCTTCTGTTCTTTCCTCCTCCTCTTCGAAAAGAGGTGACATAATATGCCCTTGACTGATCTTATGTACAGACGTTAACCTGGCACACTGGAAAGTTGGCACGCAGACATGCAGCAACAAAAATAAATTGCACAAAATACGAGGTACTCTTTGCTTTATTTATTTTTAAAAGACTAGAAAATTGTGTGTCTCTTAAAAAAAAAGGTTGAGAAATCATCAATGGTAACAGTAAGCCAATATTTCCATTTCTGAGCTCAGGGGACTGTTAAATAACAAGCAATTATTTCGATCAAAAATTAAGTGCAGGCCACGGTATTCATAAACCTGTGATACTTAGTTTAAAAGTGACTTTCTGTCAGAATATCTCCTACCGCTCTAGCTCTGGAGTTAAACGAACAAGATGATTTATTCTTTGGAGTTAAGTGGCTTTAATATTGCTGCACTCTCTGGGAAACAAGAAAGGCAGTGTTTTCTGACAGAACAAACCAAAGTGTATGGAAAAATGGAGAAGGGAGGGAAACATTTCGGTATCGAACGCAACAGTTAAACGGCTCTACCAAATGGAATATACTATATATTTCCGTGGTATAAGACAATATTTTCCCCAAAAACTTTTTAAGTTTAAAATGGGGGGGGGGCGTCTTATACGCAGAATGTTGCAATTACCGTATTTTTCGCTCTATAAGACGCACCAGACCACAAGACGCATCTAGTTTTTGGAGGAGGTAAACAATAAAAAAAATATTCTGAATCTCAGAAGCCAGAACAGCAAGAGGGATCGCTGTGCAGTGAAAGCAGCAATCCCTCTTGCTGTTCTGGCTTCTGTGATAGCTGTGCAGCCTGCATTCGCTCCATAAGACGCACACACATTTCCCCTTACATTTTAGGAGGGAAAAAGTGAGTCTTATAGAGCAAAAAATACGGTAAGTATATAAATAAATACATGCCACCATCCATATTCATTCCCCCCCAGCCTCCCCTCGCTATTGCCCTCGTGACAAACCCTGGTCTCGTACTCCCCCCCAGCAGCCCCCACCCCAGATATTGTCCCTTCCACCCGGTTCCCTCAGCCGTCCCCTGGCTACCCAGACCCCCCCCCATTCCCAAGCGCACACACTCAAGCAGCTCTGACAAAAGTGCGACACACAGGCAGGAGAGCCGGAGCTGCAGCTACAGTGGAGTTACACTGAGCTGACAGGAGCAGCCGCCATTACACAGCTCGCCTCACTGTTTGATGTTTAACTATACGGTATGAGATATACCGGTGTTTTGAATATTTAATAAAATATCAAAGTTGTTCTGTTTGGTGTTTAAAATATTTACAGTGGTACGTTGGGTTACATACGCTTCAGGTTACATACGCTTCAGGTTACACACTCCACTAACCCAGAAATAGCGCTTCAGGTTAAGAACTTTGCTTCAGGATAAGAACAGAAATCGGGCTCCGGCGGTGCGGCGGCAGCAAGAGGCCCCATTAGCTAAAGTGGTGCTTCAGGTTAAGAACAGTTTCAGGTTAAAAACGGACCTCCAGAACGAATTAAGTACTTAACCCGAGGCACCACTGTATTTCTTTATTTTGGGCTCAAAAAATAGGGGTTGTCTTATACATGGGGGCGTCTTATACACGAAAAAATACGGTATGCGTCATTTTGCTGGAAGTGCAGGATTTGATCCAGCCAAAGTGAAACACGTTTAAGTCCCATTTTAAGCTGAGAGCTCAGCTCATGCAATGGAAAAAGATCCCATTGTGAGCAAGGGGACTGAAAAGATAAGAACTGAATCGTTGTACTATCAGTCTTTAACTATAGCTCTACCTCTTTGTCTCTATCTACAGAGAGAGAGAGATTGAGAGAGATGTAGTCTTTTCATAGTTTTCATACAGGGGAATTGAATTTTTATTTTTGGATTCTAAGTTTTGAAATGAAAAATTCGAACTGAGATCTGGAACTCTGCTGCATATCTAGATGAGCCCTTATAGAAATATTTCTTATATATGTCTTTCCTAATTGACAAAAACCTAATGATTAATCACATTTAAATTAAAAGGTGGGACGTCTGCATGCACATTAAACCATAACTTGATGCGGGACAATCTTTGTTTTGTTTTTGATACTTTTAAATGGTTCAAGGGCCAGACTCACATTATTCACTTTATCAAACTGTTCATTAAATGGAAGGATGCCGGTCATAACGTGTTTCTATAAATGCTACCAAGCCCTGATAGGGTTTTTTTTTAAAAAAATCAGCACTTAAAATTTCTTTCAGAGTCAGACTTCATTGTTTGTTATTCCTTATTCTTTAGCTGCCATGTAATAACCACCCTGGCTTTTAAAACAAAACAAAACAAATAGCATCTACTCCTGGTCTGTAGACGCTGCTATGATTTTGATAATTAATGGTTTTTAAAATCCAGGACTTCCTGGGTATTTCTGAACATTTTGTTTAGATAAGCAGGAGGCAATGACTGGAAAAATAATCCAGTCTCCCCAAAAATGTAATCTTTGCAGGTATTAAGTGTGAAATGTAAATATATATATTTCACAAATAATACAGTGTGTCAAGACAAAGGAGCAAACCATAAGTCAATTAGGAAGTAATGCCGTGTAACGACCACTGTGTTGTATTAAGCACTGCACTGAAAATGTCAATGGTCCATCAAGCCCCTTTTATTTGAATGTCTTTCCCAGTGGCTTACAAAGCAGTTCTGAGATGCGCATGGGGAACTGCCATTTAGAAAAAGAAAAGGCAAGGTCCTGCTGGTCATGCATTTCCTTCCACTGTAGTCAATATTCAAGTATTTCTGTGGTGGAAGGCTATTCCACATAGAAGAAGAAGAAGAAGAAGAAGAAGAAGAAGAAGAAGAAGAGGAGGAGGAGTAGGAGGAGGAGTAGTAGTTTGGATTTGATATCCTGCTTTATCACTACCCGTAGGAGTCTCAAAGCGGCTAACAAACTCCTTTCCCCTTCCTCCCCCACAACAAACACTCTGTGAGGTGAGTGAGGCTGAGAGACTTCAAAGAAGTGTGACTGGCCCAAGGTCACCCAGCAGCTGCATGTGGAGGAGTGGGGAAGCGAACCCGGTTCACCAGATTATGAGACTACCGCTCTTAACCACTGCACCACACTGGCTTTAAGAAACAACGGATCCCCATGTTACCAAAGAATGTCAGCCATGTGCTTGCAGAAATATTTGAAGAAGCGCTCCTTCCCATCAAGTTGTGGATTTCTTTTGTTCCCATGGTCAGGATGGTGGGAGGAAGGAAGGGGAATAGCATGGGAGGAATAGAATGCTCCTTCTATTGTATTGTGGAGCTGAGCTAGTGAGCCTGCAAAGCTCTGGGTCTGCCTTCCCATTTTCTTCACTAATGTTATGACATGGCACTAGATTGGAGGAGTGGATTGGGAGAGTCAGGCCAGAGCTGGAACTTTGACTGTCTTAGCTACAGAGGTAGGGTCCAGAAAGAGTATCAGAATACCTGAGGTGGTGGCATGCTGCTAGGAATTCAGCAGCTGTGGTTCATTTGATGAAACAGCAGAGACAAAATAAATTGTTAGTGGCATAATTTGTAGGATGTGAAACACAAGAGCAGTCAAGTACAACATTCCTAGAGTGAACATGTTTGCACATGGGGAGGAATGTTTGTCCAGCCAGCAGGTAAACTTCCTGTTTCCTTCTGGCCTGGGACAGACTTCCTTTGCATGTGACTAGAGGTAGGTGTGGCCTCACCTGTGCAGGTAATGACAAAAGCACAGGGCAGGGCAGCCATCTCTCTCTCTTTCACCACATGCATCGAAGAAGCAACATCTACTAAGCCAAAGATGCCCTCTTGGCTTCCAGTCAAGAGAGGACAAAGGGACTGTCTTCTTATGAGATAGATTCCAAGTGTATGTTACTTCATTAAGCTAAGTCTGCCTTCTGGGATCTGATTGTGAACAGAATGTGAGTAAACTCTTTGTATACTTTTGTAGAAGACTATGCCGTGTCTTATCTTTTATGAGGGAATAAGGGGGAAATACCAGAACAGTTATTATAGAGGATTTAGCGAGCCTGAGCAAAACGTATCCGTTGCAAATTTAAAAGAATGTTACTCTGCTGAAATTGTGGAACTTGTTAACACAAGTTGGATAAGGATATCATCAGACAATATATCGTCTCCTGCATCCCTGAACATTCCCACATAATTGACTTTGGAGCAATCCTCGTTACATAAAGGACGGAGGTCACATTTGGAGATGCATCGCCCTAGAGGGTGGACCTCATTGATTTAACTAGGTGGCACGTGGACTCTAGGAGTAGAATTTTCTACTTGCTCTGAAAAGCCATAGCATGGATAAGTGACTCGTCAGACTACATGGTGGAACTGGCAAAAGCCATTCCATCATACTACATTGCTGCCACTAAGAGAGACTTCATGTGTTGGTTATGCAGCACAACAGATAGCACTGCAGTTGGCTATGCTACCATAAGGGCTGAGCATTGGTTGGCCAGTTGGGGGAAGGTGGTACTGCCTCATGCACATCCCTTAAAGACAGTGGGTGGTTCCATGCCTCTGGTTGTATTGTAGGAGCCTAGGGTGCTTGTCTGGGTTAATTCTAATCAAATACAGCTTGTTTTCCTCCAGCTCTGTGTTATGCTGTTCTTTGTGGCTCTTTGTTCTGTTGTGGGCACAAATGAACACATGGAAAACATATTCATTGCTATTCTTGGGAATGTGCTTCCAACAATTCTCCATATATGTATCTCTGGTCAACATGCTACAGAGTCGTGCGCACCCTTTTGAGTGGAGGTAAGAGGCCTTAAATGTTAAAGAGGCAAAAATAAATTATAAAGGAATGTATAACTTTGCTCAAGAAAGATTTTGTCTCCTGCATACCCATGCGTGTGTTTGGCCACCTAATGTAGTTCTGATCTGTGCAACTTTTGTAGACTTCTTTCATTCCCGTAGAGAAATCTTCAAAAGTTGTGCAGATCTTCTACCAGAAGAGAAGATCTGTTTTTAATTATCTTTATGGAATCGGAGTTTGATGAGATCTAGTTTTAAGTACATAATTATGTTCTTTCTCATCTTTCCACCACATTTGTGTGATAAAATCTTTTGGGGGCTCACTTTTTTAAAAAACAAAACAAAACAACAGAAGAGTAACAGAATAAAGACTGAATTGTAATCCTACTTGTGCCCAGTTCATAAGTTGCTGGAGCCCAGGCGTGGCACTTTCTTTTGCTGAATAACAACAGCAGGTCATTTAACAGATGAAGAAGAAGAAGAAGAAGAAGAAGAAGAAGAAGAAGAAGAAGAAGAAGAAGAAGAAGAAGAAGAAGAAGAAGAAGAAGTGGAAAGAGGAGGAGGAGGAGGATGGAAACAAATATTGGATCAGCCAGATCCCAACTGTTTGGGATTACTTATCATTATGCATCATCTCTAGCCTAGGTAGGTTCTTTGAATTAATCCTACATTTTTTGAGTTCACTAAGAGCCTGCCTTAGTGCCTATGGGACGAGGGTGGCACTGTGGCTTAAACCACAGAGCCCAGGGCTTGCCAATCAGAAGGTCTGCGGTTCGAATCCCCGCGACGGGGTGAGCTCCCGTTGCTCGGCCCCTGCTCCTGCCAACCTAGCAGTTTGAAAGCACGCCAGTGCAGGTAGATAAATAGGTACCACTCCGGCGGGAAGGTAAATGGCGTTTCCATGCGCTGCTCTGGTTCACCAGAAGCTGCTTAGTCATGCTGGCCACATGACCCGGAAGCTGTACTCCAGCTCCCTCAGCCAATAAAGTGAGATGAGCACCGCAACCCCAGAGTCGCTCACAACTGGACCTAATGGTCAGGGGTCCCCTTTACCCTTTACCTTTAAGAGCCTGCCTAGATTACCAAACAGGTAATCAAGGTCCAGTTCAGGAATAGGTAACCTCAAACCCTGGGGATGTTAGGGATTGCCTGGATGAGGAGGAGTGGTGGGAACCTCCCACCTAGGAGCCCTCCAGGGAGGACAGAAAAGACGAGGACTTAGATCCTGGGTCCTGGTGGTGGGACAATGGGGAGGAGGCTGGGGGAAGGATGAGCTGGGAGCTGCTGAAAGCAGGAGATTGGAGTGATCAAGTTGGGGTCAGAAGAAGAAGGCCCTTCCAAGAATGGGGCTGGAGGCTAAGCACTTCAGTTTGAGCGCAGATGCAGACAGGGAGGAGTCAGAGGGCACACCTGCCATCACACAGCAGGACAGTCTCAGTCCTGCTGGCCTTCTACTTCTCACACCCCACTCTAGAAGAGTCCTACATGTTGCCGAGCAATGGGCAAGGCAGACCCAGAGGAGGCACTCAGCCCCATGTCACACTTTTTGTCTTTTGGAGAGGGCTTCAGAGTGAGAGGCTAGAGAAGAAAGGTGGGGCTGGAGCTTAGTTTCCTGCAACTTCCCAAGCTGAAGGAGTTGAGTCAGGAAGACCTTGCTGTGTTACTTTCTATGAACAAAAGTCAATTGCATTCCAAGCCTCCTGACCTGTAGGGGCCCAGCACTTTCCTTTCAGCCCTCATGACGGCGGATGAATGTGGTCCTCCAGACCCCTTTATCTGGCCCCTGAGACGCTTCCAAAGAAATACAGTAGTACCTCGGGTTTCATACACTTCAGGTTACATACGTTTCAGGTTACAGACTCCGCTAACCCAGAAATAGTACCTCGGGTTAAGAACTTTGCTTCAGGGTGAGAACAGAAATCGTGCTCCGGCAGCGCAGCAGCAGCAGAAGGCCCCATAACTAAAGTGGTGCTTCAGGTTAAGAACAGTTTCAGGTTAAGAACGGACCTCCAGAACGAATTAAGTACTTAACCCGAGGTACCACTGTACACCCCTTCCAAATTCTTCTATGCACTAACTCTTGAGCATTTTTGCTATGGACTCATAATCTGGGGAACCGGGTTCACATCTCCGCTCCTCCGCATGCAGCTGCTGGGTGACATCGGGCTAGTCACACTTCTCTGAAGTCTCTCAGTCCCACTCACCTCACAGAGTGTTTGTTGTGGGGGAGGAAGGGAAAGGAGAATGTTAGCCGCTTTGAGACTCCTTAAAGGGAGTGAAAGGTGGGATGTCAAGTCCAAACTCTTCTTGTTGTTGTTCTTGCTTGCCTGAATGGATGATAAAAGGAGTATGTATCCGTGCAGAAAGGAGCTCATTGTATACAGGTAAATTTCAATTGCTTCTAAGCCCTCCCACCACTAGCATAGGCCCCCTGGAAGATTGACCACATGGGAATGTAAACCTCAGGCTGAAAAAAGGTTCCCCACTCTGACTTTCCCCCCTCTCTCAAAATAATCACATTAAGCATTGAGCCCAATGGGTGTTAGAAGGTAAGCATGCTAATCTAATGATTGCTGATCGAAGACAATTGAATGAGTGATAAGGCTAAGCCAGCCCCTAAACAGCTCCCAAATGCTGTCAATCTTGTAATGTTATGCCATGCTCCACTTCCATAACCCCATTTCCAGGATCAATTTCAAGGGTGGGATCTCTGTATGACTCATTTCAGCATATTTCCCTTTGTACATTTTAACACTCCAGTGAGTTTCTGGCAGCCTTGGTAAATGATGACATTTATAGCTGTCCATATTCAACAGATGATACATGTGTGGAAATATCACATTACCCCAGCCCTTGCATAAAATTGAGCTTGGTCACAGAGTCTCTACCCTTTCAATTTACTCCATCTGGAAAGTTGCCCTAGACAAGCCAGTTTAATGAATCTGATATTAAAGGCGTGGAAATAAATATTTAAGGGATGCTACGAATGAGATACTTTTTTGTACCTGGATATGATGCCTATTTATGAAATAGCAGCCCCTTGAACCTGGCCAGTGCAATTCTCTCAACAGTAGTGTAATATAATGGGGATATTCTATCTCAGTGACCTAAGCTTCATGCATGCTCCATCTTACGCATGGAACTCTTCCATGAGTGAGCTTCTCACTTGAAAGGGTAACTCCTTACATGAATGTATGTGTGTGAAGGTCCACTGAAGGCAATGGTGGATTTTATTTTATTTTCTGGCAGGAAAGCGCTGTTGTAACAAAGCATTATTGGAATTAGAGCCACTATGTCTACAAAATCAATTCCTTCTGTTCAAATATCACATAGTGTGACACAGTGGTAAAGGAGAAAGGTAGAGGGTTATTGTGGACTACAGCTTGTTTTATGTACTGATGTGTCTTAGATTTGACTAATACAAGATAAATCGTTATTTTCTCCACAGAGAGTTTGGGGAAAGTCATTCAGCTGTAGACGAGAAGTACCGTATTTTTCCCTGTATAAGACTAGGTTTTTTAAAACAAAAAAATAGGTTTAAAATTGGGGCTCATCTTATACCCGGGTAGTGTGTTTCTTAATTTGGAGTCCCCCAAAATAGGAGGAGTCTTATACATGGGGGCGTCTTATACATGGAAAAATACGGTATTAGAAACTTTTACACAGAATCTTACTGTGTTGCTTGAGGGATTAATGTGAGGTACGGTTCCATCCACTAATAGGCTACCGGTAGACTGTTAGACATTTTTTGCTTGGTGTTTAGGTGCATCCTTTTAAGGATACAAAGAGGGCTTTTTAAAAATCATGCTACTACAGACACTAAAGAGAGAAAGTGAAAACACACTCCATATTTTAATTTGTTGCAGGGAATGTGCTAATTGTGTCTCGACGTTTCCTTGCCAAACACAGAGACAGATGTGCACAGGACATTTATAACGTTGGCTGAACAATAATGTTGACAGCTTATATATGGTCAGTGTGTCGGACTGGATTGTTTAAATAAGTTTACAATCCTTGGAGCCTTATCATGTGTAAACAGCTAGCTCTTTGGATGATGAAACTGTTGTTAGCTGGGATTTAACAAGGCTGCAGGGTGCACAATGTGATTTTGCAGGAAAATATACCTGATTAATCTGCTCTCAAGCACTGGTGAGTACTCTATCATTACACAAAAACCTGGCACACCAGCAGCAGTCTGCAAAGGTTAAATAGTGATATACAGGTGTTAAATTAAGCCTTATCAAGTTGCTGTACATCTGAACAATGATAAAAGTCCCTTAGGAAATCACCAAATGGAGTATGTTCAGGAACTGCTGTTTGGCAGATACGCCAACACAATGGAACTCATCTCAATGACAGCATGGCTTAAGGGTGGTATTTTTATTTTATTTTATTTTATTTTATTGCTGCAAGGTTAGCAAATGTCGTGTGGAACCTTGTAGACAATCTTGATTCCCAGAACATGGTCTAACTCCCCATTGTTTTCTCCAAAGGTTCTGATCTAGCCTTCCGGAAGATGCAAATAAATCCAACATATGGGATGTCATGCTGAAAAATTTCCTGCTCACAAAGCTGGGTATTTCCAAAAAGGACATTTTTTAGCTGTTGAGTCTTTTGAATGTGTTTGCTTCAAGCACTGCTGTTTCATGTCAGTCTAGAATGAAACTTTTAAAAAAGGATTTAAGCTTTTAAATTAATACACAATCACTGGCCATAATCCAATAACTTAGCTTTTGGATTTGATGTTCTCTTTGTGTGTGTGTGTGTGTGTGTGTGTGTTTGGGGGGGTTGGCATCCTGAACCTGCTTAAGTTTATGGTTCCTTGCTTTTAATAGCCAACAATGAGAGGAGAGATTTAGGTGACCATCTCATGTGTGCAAGTACAAGCCTTTTCAGCAGTGGGCATAGATACGGACCACATTTTTTATACCAGTCATGATGGGCTAAGGTTTCACCGAAGCTGAATTTTGCAGGTTTAAATGGGTGGAGGTGGAGCATGGTGAAAACACCCCAGAAGATTACATAAATGTAGAATACTGCTGCTAGGTTTCTGAGTAGGGCATTCCAATGGGACCACGTGTCCCAATTCTGAAAGCACTTGCAATGACTGTCAGGCCAAATTCAAGGTATCAGTGCTAGCTTATACCACCACTTAAAATGGGAAGAATTTCTTGGTGAATAATAATAATAATAATAATAATAATAATAATAATAATAATAAAGATTATTTTTATTTGAAAATTCATTTCCCGGAAAACTCCGGAAAACAAAGAATACCTACCTCAATTTTCTGGCAGATAAATGGTGCCATGAAAGTGGGAAGGGGAATGTATGTCACAGTTGTATCAAATAAAATCCAATTTTATTTATTCTAGATAGCCACACCAAAACACTCACCATTCTACTGCGTTTGTCATATCAAAGAATTGCTATGCCCTCCGAATCCATAAAAGTATATAAGGATTTCTAATGAGTTTCTTTTATAAAAAAAAATACAGTGAAAAACGAAATCAAATCACAAACTTTCTTGCTGCTTTCAAAATACTGGTTATGTGTCCTTCCAAATGCATAGGTGTATCTGAGCTCCCAAGGATAACAATTGTCCACCCTGTGTGCCATATGGACCCCCCTCTGGATGCTTACTAGTTGTCAGTATCTCCTAAGGAAAATAACGAAGTTGATGACAGCATTGATATGCCGTGGCATGTTTTAGTCTCCACTCCTTGTTGCCTTAAGGCTAAGCAAATGGTTTGATTCTTGTCATTTTCTTTTCTGCGCTGAGTGACATTTGAGTGTGACTTCAGTCTCCTGCTATTGATGTTTTCTTTCAACACACGGGGAGAGGGGGATGTTTGAGCATGGCACTTCTACTGCCTTTTCTCTAATCCCACTTTGCAAGTAGGGAGATCAAGGCAAAAGGTAGTCTATTTTTCGGCTTTACCCAGCTTAACACCAGGTGTTAAGTTTGTTGCATTAAGTTTCCATCTCTCTCTCTCCCTCTCTGCCCTTTCAAGTCTAATGTTGCAGAATGCTTCCCTTCAGCTGACTGCAGTGTCCCTTACATATGGCAATAGTTAGCATTAGTTTTATATGCACCTACTCAAATAAGAAATGATGTGAAAAGATGCCCATTTTTATGTTCTACTCCCCGGGAAAACTATAGCATATGCTGTTGCATCTACAAGGCCTCGTTTCCATTCTCACCTGCCATCTTCCACTGAAGTAAATGGCTGTTCTATGGAAGATGCTTGCAGTATAAGGCCCAGAAGATACGAGTTTCCCTTCTCTGACAGCAGAAGCAAATGTACCCACGGAAGTCATGGAGCCAGTGAGGTGTGGGAAGAGTCCTAAAGACCAGGTAGAGAGGCTTGTGGATCACATCTGGCCCCTTAGCTTGAGATTCCTCACTCCCTGCAAAAGGAGAGGTCAAAAACCCAAACAGAGGTGAGGAGTTTGTCAAATTTTGCTGCAAAGCTAGTTTTGCTCATTAGAATGCAGCGTCAAAATCTAAACATGTTTCTTTTTTTTCAAAAGCCCATATTACCTTCCACCCCTGATTCCCCTCTGCTTCTTCAAGTAATGCCAATGAAGTGAGTCATGAGTCATGAGTCCCGCTGATATCCAGCAGCCCTAGAAAGAACCAAAAGAGAAGCTGATCTTGATTATTGTGGATTTTGTTTCCCCTTAGCCTCATTCCTTTCCTCTCTCCTAAACAATGTGTGTAAAGATGCTAATTTGCTAATTTTGGATTTCATCCTGCGTCTGATGAATTGGACTCCATTCCATGAAAGCTTATGCCATCATAATTTTCTTAGGCGTTAAGGTGCCAGGAAACTCTTTATTTCGACGTAATGCCATGCAAAATGGCTCCCCCTCTGGAAACTCTTGTCCTATGTTTCTTAATATAGATCAACGAAACATCGCACTTTCCATAATTACTGTTGTAATATTTATCTCATGGGTAAATGAACGCATCCACCTGCAGTCTTAAAGCTTCTCCTTTTTTTTGTCTACAGCACACTGATTATCTAGTCATCAAAGTCTCATAAAGAATACCTGATTAAAACTGCTTGCCGTTTGCCATGCTTAAATTTGTAAGGCAGATGCTCAGTCTGCTCCCACTGCGGAAGAACAATGGCTGAATAGTTCCAAAGTTGTAGTGTTGCCCATGAATACCAGCTATACAGTTGGCATCATTGCACAACATTCCCCACTGTCATTAACCTTGGCATTACTCAAAAGATAATGACGCCTGTCTCTGGTGCATCTTTCCATACGTAGCAATATCATTTCAGAGTTAATAAGGCAGCCTCAGTTCAACAATGTCACACCAAAGTATTCTCCAATACCTTGTGCTAATTCACTTAATCTTTTTTTTTGCTTCCATCTTTACACAAAATTGAGCATTTTTGGTCCATAACTCACCTTGTGGCATTCAGAGTTTGGCTCCAGTGGAGCCCTAATCTTCATTCTGGAAGAAGAAATGCCACCTGAAGACTTCAATTGTGTGTCGTTCCCCCCCCCCCCCGCGAACTCTAAAGCACAAGCATTTACTCTCTTGTATCTGGCATAAGGAATATTTTTGACAGGGCAGATGCTGTCTGTTTTTAAAGAAACTCTCATCCAACATGTTGATTAGCATGAGTGAGCATGCTGTGTAGGTGCAAAGAGATTACATATTCCTAGATGATATTTTGCTGTGGGAACGAAGGGCTTTTTAAAAATCGTCAAAGCAAGTTGTTCTTGTCAGTAATAACTTGCGTATCCCAAGGCATGTGCTTCTGCCACGGTCTTTCATCCTGAGAAAGGAGACCCGTTTAAGGGTCCACTCCTTTGTAACCTCAGCAGTGTGGTAGTTTCCACGGCCTGGTTTGCTAACCACACAACTGGGGCAACATAGAAAGCCATTGTCAAGAGGGAGGGGTAACATAAGAAACTTTCTTTGCTATCTGTTGGCGGCCTGAAAGAAACAAGATTTGGCCTACCTCCTCAGGCCAGTTATAGAAGCCAACTAGAGCAGCAACTGAATCTAAGTTCATCCTTGGCAACCAGTTAATTTCCTTCAATGTATTCAAGGGCAGAAGGCTAACCAAGTGGGCACTGAGCAGGCTGTTTGGCACACATAGATCTGTCCAGCAACACTTTGCCCCCGCTCATTCATGGCTCTGCCTCCTGCCCACCCACTGGCTTCTCAGACACATTCTACAAGGCAGCTGTATGTGTCAAGATGAGCAGAGAAATACATGTGAATGCACAATGCCTGATGGAGCATATGGCCTGGGCTTACTGCCTCTCTGCCTGCTGTTTTGGGGCATTTCCAGACTTACCACTTATAATATTATACTTACTGGGGTATGTGTCAGGTTTTCTGGCATGCTGGCACATGAGACCACTAGTATTCCAGAACAACAAAATTTCTACAGCAAACAAAAAATCTGACTTCTGTGAAAGATCAGGAATGAATCCTCAGTGTTTTCATTTGTGTGGATTGTCTGGGTTGGGGCTGGCATTGGTGGTTTAGGAAATGCTTGCTTCATGCCACTTCCCTCTGACTGGTGTGAGCTGACATTTACTAGCTGGAGGAATATAAAGGGTGTTAGTACAGCCCTAGAACATTTCTCAGTTTGGGCATAACCCACCATTAGTGTTGAAAGGGAAAACAAAAACAAAAACCCACACCCACTCTCTAATAACAAGAACATGTGGCCAAAGGTGCTGACAATCAACTGCTATTTCACTCTTAAATGTTGTTGTTTAGTCGTTTAGTCGTGTCCAACTCTGCGTGACCCCATGGACCAGAGCACGCCAGGCACTCCTGTCTTCCACTGCGTCACACAGTTTGGTCAAACTCATGCTAGTAGTTTCGAGAACACTATCCAACCATCTCGTCCTCTGTCATCCCCTTCTCCTTGTGCCCTCCATCTTTCCCAACATCAGGGTCTTTTCCAGGGAGTCTTCTCTTCTCATGAGGTGGCCAAAGTATTGGAGCCTCAGCTTCAGGATCTGTCCTTCCGGTGAGCAATCAGGGCTGATTTCCTTCAGAATGGATAGGTTTGATCTTCTTGCAGTCCATGGGACTCTCAAGAGTCTCCCCCAGCACCATAATTCAAAAGCATCAATTCTTCGACGATCAGCCTTCTTTATGGTCCAGCTCTCACTTCCATACATCACTACTGGGAAAACTATAGCTTTTACTATACGGACCTTTGTTGGCAAGGTGATGTCTCTACTTTTTAAGATGCTGTCTTAAATACTCTTAAATACATTGGCTCAAACCACTACTATACCACTATAAACGGTAAGCCCTTGGTCAGGTGACTTTCCCATCAGCACAGTCTGATGAGTTGATGAGAAGGCAGTTGGGTGTCCAAGAAGCAACAGGTATCGCTGCCCCTGAGGTATCAGCTCAGGAGGATATGGTGTTCAGGGCAAATGGCTGGTGTGGAACTCAGAAGGGATGGCTGGAGGGCTGCTGCTCACCCCACAGATCAGCTTCCTCTGTCCCCACCATCCACTGCGCCTCGCACCCACTTGGTTGCCCAAGATGGGTGTTCATTCTTCATAATGGTGGGGCTCTTCTGACCAGCAACCCACACACTAATCATCAACTAGCAATGCATTTGACTTCCATCTGTAAACTATCCAGTAGGTAGAACTTCCTGCTCATCTCTCTTCAGTCAGTTCAAACATAATGCCTTTCAGAGAAGGTAATTCACACCTTTGAATGAGAACAGAGATGATAGGAGATCACGTTTACCTGGATACCTAGAATGCTGATGTGTTTTTCATTTGTTGCTGTTTTTAACTTTTTGAACATTTTAATTGTTTTTACTGATAAATTGATTGCTTTGCTCTTTTTGTAAACCACTTTATCCTTCCCTGCCCCAGTCAAGTAGCATCTGAAATTTATGAAATAAAAAATTATGAAATAAACCATGTTCATGGATATTTGAACCAACTATTGGGTTGCCTTTATTTTAAAAAAATAAAATCTAGTTTTTCACAAAAGTAAAAGATAAGAAGGAATAGTAGGGAAGCTGCAGTGCTAGTCCAAATTAGTGAAGATCCAAGGTCTTTCCAGTAGCCAATGCGATCAGGTCTGGTGCTCATATTTTAAGCCATTTCGTGTCTCATTTATATGGAAAACTATAGAGTGCCATAGGGACACGGGTGGCGCTGTGGCTTAAACCAAAGAGCCTAGGACTTGCCAATCAGAAGGTTGGTGGTTTGAATCCCCGTGACGGGGTGAGCTCCCATTGCTCAGTCCCAGCTCCTGCCAACCTAGCAGTTCGAAAGCACGTCAAAGTGCAAGTAAATAAATAGGTACCTCTCTGGCGGGAAGGTAAACGGCATTTCCGTGCACTGCTCTGGTTCTCCAGAAGCGGCTTAGTCATGCTGGCCACATGACCCGGAAGCTGTATGCAGGCTCCCTTGGCCAATAAAGCGAGATGAGCGCCGCAACCCCAGAATCAGTCACAACTGGACCTAATGGTCAGGGGTCCCTTTACCTTTATAAAGTGCCATGCGGCCAACTCAATAGGTTTAGTAGGCTTCTTGTTTCAGTTATGTAGCAATCAGATGAAGTTGGTTTGAATCACAAGCATTCCAGGGAAGCACAAAAATCCACACCGATCTAATAGAGCCAACACCATGCTGGCTGTTTTTTATCCTGACACTCCTCCTGCCATCTTCGACATTTGCTTTATCTCATGCCAGAACACTCATCAAAGCGGCATGCCATTTTTATGTGACTTGTGATGATGTGAGTAATAGTAGTACTGTCATCTAGTAGTATATCTTTTAAGCAGTGGCTCTATTAAGATCTGTAAATCTTCATAGCTTCTACAAACACCAACTACCTAATTCCTCCGCTGAATGTTAATGGGACCCGAATAGTTGTATGCCTAATAGAAACAGAACTATTGTAAATACTCTACTGTGAACTGAATTCTGCTTCTGAGATATTTTCACTCCCTTTTAAATTCAGTGCTACTGCCATTTCTATCTTACACAGTGTGATCTTTATATCTGGTGCCACCTTGGGTTGATGCATTTAAAAACAATCTCAGCATGTAGCAATGTGCTGATGGAGAGGTAATTTCACTCCTCTCATGCTTTAATCTCAAACAAGATAGCAGTGTATAGAAAGGAGAATGAATTCTTAGGTGAAGAATTTTATGATGCTATTACAAAGTTATGGGGGGAAAGTGGTGCGGTTCTTCTTTGTGGGGGGGGATGATATTGAGGAAGCACATCAAATCAGCAAGGTCATGTGGCCCTTGTTGTTGTTTCTACCTTAGATCCAAATTTATGATGAAATCCTATACACACCTAGGAGTAAGTCGGATAGAATGTAATAGGACTTTTTCCTTAGTAGGCATGCATAAGCATTGCATATTAATGGAATTAAGTCATGACTAGCTGGTCCCAATTTCAGTGGGACCTAAGTCCAACTAAGTCTGGATGCAACCAACTGTTATCACTACTATTATTGCTGCTGTTATTGATACCATCTATCCAGCTCTCCTGTAAAAATAACGCCAAAGCAGCTTACATAGGATAAAGCCAAAAATTAAAAGTATGAAGAAAAAGCTACAGAATAATAAACAAAATAGTGAATCCACAGATTTACGGTAATGAAAAAGGTCCCTAAAAGCAGCACATTAAAATATTTTTTCAAGAAAGAACTCTTCCAAGAGAACAAAAGGGTTGGTATCAACTGGATTCCCCAATCCCATTTTCCAAGCTTCCAAAATAGTTTCCAGATTGGAACCTGGTGATGTGGGATCCAGTTGAATTTCAGAGGAGTGTTTCAGCACTACTCCAATGAAAGACTTTTCATTCTCTGGAGGAAGGGGGTAGGGTGACTTGTTGGAATGGAAAGACTGGAACTGGTGCAATGTGAGTCCAAATACAAGATGGGTTGACTTTGCCTGCGTTGAACTGGATTGTTCTATTTGAGCAGGAGGAATCCATGTTCAAGAACTGCCTCCCTGTCCCAAATAATTCTTTCTCCTCTTACAATAAATAACTAAATGAAGATAGGCATTGGGCAGGGGTAGCCTTTGTGGTGCCCTCCAGTTGTGGGTGAACTCCAACTCCTACCAGTCCTATCCATCTTATGCCAACAACCAGCAGTGATGGGGGTGGTAGTCTGGCAACCTCAGGAGGGGAGCATGTTGGTCGCATGTGGCATACAGCACTAAAGATGATCAGAGCACTGCTTACTTCCTCTGTAAGTGTGCGTTTGTAGGTATGAGTGCAAACATACTGACAACAGATCACTGTAAGTGACAACGAAGTCACCTCTCATTCCTGAAGTTGTGCTGACCAGCCATAGAGTACATTTTGCCAACTGCTTCTCAAAATGTGTCTCTGAGTGGCATCCATGCCTTCTTGGAATTGATTTGGGTTGACTCTGCCCTAGTTACTTGAATGTACTTCTTGGAGCCCACAACCCTAGGAAAGATACAATGAACAGCTGTGGAAAGGTGTGTGTGATGCAATTACATTTGGATACTAACTATTGGCAATGCAAAAAAATATAAGTGCCTGGTTTCCTATGGTTCACTTTACCAGAATATGTGTGTGTGTGTGTGTGTGTGTGAACTGCTTCAGCTGTGTAAAATTTAGCTCTTGGCTCCAGTGAGTTGTAATTAATTTTCAAGAAGAAGGTGGGAGAGAGGATTATAATAATGTGCTAGCCAACAGCTTTGCGGCCTTCATTGTTCTTCCATTGTTTTTCAGATGTATTTGTCCCTTCCTCTCTCAGGCTCAGTTTCTGATAAAATCCCAAATGAAGGTAACAGAGCATGGG
Source organism: Podarcis siculus (assembly GCA_034642415.1). NCBI lineage: Eukaryota > Metazoa > Chordata > Lepidosauria > Squamata > Lacertidae > Podarcis > Podarcis siculus. The sequence continues at coordinate 56,774,615 of JAXCMG010000012.1, forward strand.
CTGGGGTGTAGGTATGTGTAAGAATAAGCCTATTGTACAAAGGCAAGCGGTACTTATATTGCCCCACCTTCTTTGTCCTCTGGCCCCACCAAGCCAGTAGGGGAGCTAGATAAGCATAACTGTGGTAGCAGATGATTGAAGCAGTTATAGCATGTGGCTGGACAAATAGAGCCATGTCTCAGTAAGAATACAGTGGAAGGACAAGGGATTCAGGCAGAAGGCTGCTATTTGAACTAGGTCTAGAAGTAACATTGGGCATGATGGGTGGAGCTCATCAAATTGTGCCTTTTTTGTCCCAAACTGAACTAGGATAATTCAGGTTGACCTGGGATTTGGGCTGCTTGAGTTGAGGCAGCTGAGGATCTCCTCAGTTTGGAGCAACTCCACCTGGAGCAATCTCAGTTGGGGGACAGGGAGGTCTAGTGGCAGGCAAAGGGCAGGGATTGGGCCCTGTTTAAACATGGAAGGAGAAGGTGTGTGACTGCTTCTTTCTGTGACAGTATGTGCAACTAGGGTTTAAAACCCCGATTAAACATACAATCCCGAGGGGGAGGGAAAAGGGGGAAGAAGGAGAGGCACATCTCTTTCTTCTCCCCCATCCAGGCTGTATATCTGAAGAAGAGGGAGAGGAAGAGGAAGAAGAAGAGGAGGAGGAGGAGGATGGACTTGATGCCCCGCCTTTCACTCCCCATAAGGAGTCTCAAAGTGGCTAAGATTCTCCTTTCCCTTCCTCCCCCACAACAAACACTCTGTGAGGTGAGGGGGCTGAGAGACTTCAGAGAAGTGTGACTAGCCCAAGATCACCCAGCAGCTGCATGTGGAGGAGCGGAGATGCGAACCCGGTTCCCCAGATTACAAGTCCACCGCTCTTAAACACTACACCACGCTGGCTCTCTGAATCAGTTTGGGTTGGATCATCCCAAGATATTTAAGGTGGGATGGAGGTCACACCAAATACCTAGATCAGCCCCTGAATTGGATTGGGGGTGAGGTCCATGTGCAGCCCTAATTTTTGTACACATTACTTGACTGGAGAAGTGCATTGCAAAATTTGGAGGATTCCAAAGGAAGGCTTAGTTTCAGTTCATGTATTGTTTCAGAAAGTAGGAATTAGGTAGGTTCACCTTTAAATGTGAACTGAATCGAATCTTTCCTTATCCCTAGCCATGGTGATGGGGTTCATTTTCTTGTCATTGCTGATATCAGCTTCTTTCATTCTCATTTATTTTTCTCCTCTGAGGTTTGTGCTCCGTCCTTCTAGCTGGCATTTGGCTGGCATCTGCTATAACTAATAAGCTCTTGTCACTTACAATATTATATTCCACCCAGCAATCACAATCACAATAAAGCTGAATCATATGTTCCTTGCATCAAAATATATTGTATTTAGATTGTCGAACTAGACATGACAGTGGCAAACGTGTGAGCTTAAATTGAGATCTTCCTTGATCACGCAGAAAGAGGGATATGGCTGCAGTGTTCAATCTCATCAGCCAGAGTTGTGTGCTTATGAGGAATGCCAAACCATATGCATGCACTTTTTGCTTTTAGAATAAGACTCCCCCCCCGCCAGATCTGATGCCTTCAACTCTAGTTTGGCCCTGTGCTGGAAAAATAGGTTGCGTGGCGAGTTCCCATCCCACCCCCCAGTGGAAATAACGACACATGACACAATTATTTAAGGTTAATGGGCTAAATATGGCCGCAACTTTATTGGTTACAGGTGATGAGGGGTATTGGCTTAGGCATTGGTCCTTACAGACTATCCGGCTTCAGCCTGTTTGCTTGAAGGGTTAACCACCAGTAGGGGGAGTCCTGCTGATGCACATCAACTAGGAACTCCCCTGGGGTCACTGCTCGGGGGCGTGCCTTAGGCCCTCACCTCCATAGGCTTCAGACAGGGCCACGCCCCTGGAATCCTTTATCGGACTACCCTTCAATATGCGGGGCAGGTGATGGTGCGAAACAGGAACACCTGGTATGCGAGAAAAGAGGGAGATCCCCAGCTGTGCCTGCATTTAAATTGGGTGGGCCACACCCCCAAAGCTAGCCGATTGGCTGGCCAGGGGTGACATGGCCGGGGATTGCCCCAATTGCGTGGGGGCTGGGCTCCAGCCACTGCACGGGTGGTGGGGCCGTGATGCCCGCAATCCCACCTCCTCTGCAGGGTGGAAGTGGCTATACGCTATCACAGATGTGTAGCTGCAAGACAAGGAATGTGGATAATGTACACTTAAGAAAACAGATGAGGTTTATCCACTATAAACTTATTTTCCAGAAGACCTTTGTCCTAAGTAGTTAGGAGTCAAATGAGATAGCAATCCACCCTGCTGTGCATACAGGTTAGAAAAGACAGCCATTAAATGCCATTTCCACCTTGAGGCATTGCTGCACAATGTGATTCATTGGCAGTTTAATCAATGTCTCACTCTTTAGGATGCCATTCAAAGAAAGTACTAAGTGATTCAAACAAATGCATAAGTCTTGATTGTGGGTGATTTTTCTGCTGTGCCAGATAATCTCCACCACCACCCCTTAGTCCTAAGAATGCATTTGCAAATTGTTGTTCAGCAACATTTCATTTTTATTCTTCGATCATTTGATTTGCCTTATTACCAAGGATGATGTCGTTTCTGATATCATCAGGGAACTATGCCAATAGAGGCCTTACGGAAGTCAATATGTCAATAAGATGTGCATCTATAGAGCACCTGGAAGATGCTGAAGTTAGCCTCCATCAATCACTGGAGTGCTTCAGGGATCATGTTGTCCATTCCTTTTCCTAAAGCCCATCAAATCTGCCTAGCAAAACTGACAACTAAAGAGTGCTGACATTCCAAGCCCAGTGCATCCTGGAGGCGTTGGTATGAACACATTTTGTCCTGTACACGGACTTAATTTGAAATTAGTTTTTGACATGGCAACATTCATATTGTTACTTTCAATGGCAAAGTTTTGTTTTCCAATTGAGCTACAAAAAGCCTGCACTCTACACACATTTAACTTGTGCGCAATCAGCTTTATGTGCTTGGCAAAATAAAAAAAGGGGGGAGCAGAAAGGGGGCAGGCATCGTGGGGGGAGACTTGCCCCCAATGTGTTTTGACCAAAAATGGTTTTGGCTTTAGGTGTGTAACCCCAATGTGAGTTGTGGGCTTACTGTACATCTCTATCAGAGACTCAATCTCCAGCTTACACTCAGTTTGTAAGCAGACCTCATAGCTACAACATCCAGTCTAAGTTTTTCTACTTTTTTGTTTATTAATTTTCCTCATCCAATGATCCCCAGACTTGTGTAACATTTTGATTGAGGAAGAGGTTGCCACATTTTTGGTTGACCCTAATAAAGATACTAAAGGTAAAGGTAAAGGTACCCCTGACCATTAGGTCCAGTCGCTGACGACTCTGGGGTTGCAGCGCTCATCTTGTTTTACTGGCCGAGGGAGCAGCGTACGGCTTCCGGGTTATGTGGCCAGCATGACTAAGCCACTTCTGGCAAACCAGAGGAGCGCACAGAAACACCGTTTACCTTCCTGCTGGAGTGGTACCTATTTATCTACTTGCACTTTGATGTGCTTTCGAACTGCTAGGTTGACAGGAGCTGGGACCGAACAACAGGAGCTCACCCCATCGCGGGGATTCGAACCACTGACCTTCTGATCAGCAAGGCCTAGGCTCTGTGGTTTAGACCACAGCGCCACCCATGTCCCATAATAAAGGTACTACACAACCCAATTTAGAGTTTGAAAAAGAATGGTTTGTATCTATTGCTTACCTTACTCAGAAGAAATTATAGGACAAGCCTACTCTGAGTAGAATATAGTTGGATACAGTTTAACATTTTCTTGGGAGATGGTTGATTTTTCCAGAATCATTGGGACTCAACCACAGCCTCACCACTGGCAGAAGCAGTGCTCAAATTTTCTGCACTAACAACAGTGCCTCACTCCTTTTCTCCCATTTAATGAGACACCCACTTGTCACCTTATGAGCTCTTCTGGTGTATTAAGCTGTCAAGTGTAAATGTGTGCTGTCTGCATTCAGCAGTAATAGTGCCAGGTAAGAAGGAATATAGTCTGACAAAGCATAAATGGCTGGGCATAGGATCAGCCTTAAGCTGTAGATATATTATTGCAGCTGAAACCAGTCTAAGGCATTGATCTTCAAGTGGGCTGGAGCCCACGGATGGGTCGCACCCTGAGCTAAAGTGGGTCACAACATCACCACCATTGTCTACTTAACAAAACAGAGAGGCAGAAGGAGAATAATCAAAGGTTTTACAGTGGTACCTTGGGTTAAGAACTTAATTCGTTTCAGAGGTCTGTTCTTAACCTGAAACTGTTCTTAACCTGAAGCACTAATTTAGATAATGGGGCCTCCCGCTGCTGCCACACCGCCGCTGCACAATTTCTGTTCTCATCCTGAAGCAAAGTTCTTAACCCAAGGTACTATTTCTGGGTTAGCGGAGTCTGTAACCTGAAGCATCTGTAACCTGAAGCGTCTGTAACCCGAGGTACCACTGTATAGGAAAAATGGAACTCCAAGAGGTACTGCTCTTCTTACCTCAACATGACAAACTGCATCTGCTAAAATTCTGGATAACATATATGTATAGAAGCTCTGCCAGCCCTCATATCTGGTTGCCAAAATTATTGATGGGGGTTAAATTGTATGCTGTTTGCATTTCAGTGAGAAACTGCCTAATTCACATTCCTCAGGTCAACATAAGAACCTAAACTGAAGTACCCTCAAAAATCCACACTTCTCCAAATTTTGCAGGGCTTTTCTCCAGTCAAATAATATATACAAAAATGAATATATTGAGGAAAACATGCATGAAAACGCATCTATTAAATGAAAATAGCAGATGAAAAAGCATTATGTTAGAGAACGTTGCTCGCAAAAACATCTGTATTAGTGAAAACTACATTAAAATTTGTTTATGAGGTGCGATTTGGACTAAAACACTGGCAAACTTCAATGAGGATTTCCTCAAATTGCTACAGAAATGCTCAGAGCGGAGTTCGGAGCTGAAAGCTTCCATCAAGAAAAGGGAAGAGTTTGCCAGGAGTATGAAGTGAAGATCTGTTGATGACAAAGAAGAGAACTGCAGCCCCCTTAATTTATTTTAAAGTGCATCATGTCACTTTAAAGGCTCCTGGAGCAAAGCGTTGAGTTCTGCTTTTGGGCCTTGATGTTAGCCCTGCCCTACAAATCTGTTGATTGGAATTCGGTTCCTCAATTAAAACAACAACACACAACCTGTTTCTTGCTACAGAAATGTGAATTGAATTTAAGATTGGGGGAAAAGAAATAGAAACTAAGAGACACTGAAATTGACAGATAGTCTAGAGAGAAAAGAAATGCATGGCTAAAAAAGGAAAGCAGAAAAGTGATTGTGGTAAAAGGTGGACCCTGGACTTTGAAAGGTTGAAGACTGTAAGGTATATGCGCAATGCCTCTCTTGATACATTAAGATTCCATGTTTATTGGATGAAACCTTCCCCACCTGGTACCTTCCAGATTTTTTTTACTCCAATTCCCATCAGATCCAGCATCATTTCCAGGTTAGGGAATGTAACCATTCGCTAAAGACAGTGATGATGTGGAAGATTTAATCTTTAGACAAGTAAAATGCATCAGATACTCGTACATTGAGAGAAGAGCAGGATTTGTACCCATTGCTCCCCTCCAGCCTCATCTTCCAGCAATGCCTCCTGCTGGCTGCACACTTGACAAATATGCAAAGGGACCTTGGCATGTGCCAACAACCACACCCTCGCCAGTCCCGCTTCACACCCTTGGGTGCTTTTGCCTGGCTAGAATCCTTCACTGATTCTACTCACCTGGGTGGAGCACAGAGATAAGCGTTTGAGAACATGTAGAAACTAGGCCGATGTATGGAAGTGAGAGCTGGACTATAAAGAAGGCTGATCGCCAAAGAATTGATGCTTTTGAATTATGGTGCTGGAAGAGACTCTTGAGAGTCCCATGGACAGCAAGAAGATCAAACCTCTCCATTCTTAAGGAAATCAGCCCTGAGTGCTCACTGGAAGGACAGATCGTGAAGCTGAGGCTCCAATACTTTGGCCACCTCATGAGAAAAGAAGACTCCCTGGAAAAGACCCTGATGTTGGGAAAGATGGAGCGCACAAGGAGAAGGGGACAACAGAGGACAAGATGGTTGGATAGTGTTCTCGAAGCTACCTGCATGAGTTTGACCAAACTGCAGGAGGCAGTGGAAGACAGGAGTGCCTGGCGTGCTCTGGTCCATGGGGTCACAAAGAGTCGGACACGGCTAAACGACTAAACAACAACAACAAGAAACTAGGCCAGGTAAAAATGGCATTCATTGCTTGCACACTTTGGCTTCTTTGACCCAACCAACCACTGGCACATGGTTCCTGCAAAGTTGCACAGAAGGAAATCCATACCTCAAGCTGAAAAGGGTCCAACCATCCCTGCAATAGTGTGTTGATAGAACAGTGTTAGTGTAGCGATGCCTGGACGATCTTGACCTGATTACAATTTTGCAAATTATTGTCGAAACAAAATCTACATCCAAAGGCGAAGTAAGCAGCAACAACATCTCAAGCTGTGTCTTTTTCAAATCTGTGTTTCCTGTCTTTTGAGATGACTCATCTGCTGTCTGGAGGTTTAGCCAATAAATAATTTATGAGGGTTGTGTTCTAATATATATATATATATTCCTGTTTGCATGGGAAATCAGGTTGGTATATATGTTTTACTCAGGATGGGCATAAATAGCTTGCCTTTCTATTTTTGGGGTGCAGTTCCTCCGATTTCAACTTTCGATAATGTCCCTCTAAAGTTCCTATGCATTAAGAGATGTGGTGCGTTCAAAAGTAATTGAGGGATTGGCCTTAAGCCAAGCACTGGGAACCAAGGACCTTATCCAATAATCTGCCATAATGGTTTTTGGATCAGACTTTAAATGAGATATTTGCACAAGGAAAACATGTTTTCTGAATGCTGTTGTGCAAATATTGTGCAGGTATACCACTTGGGTATTGGTAACCTGAGCCGGATGCACATTTAATAATGGCATTACTTTTCTTTTCTTTTCTAGGTAAAAGAAAATAAAATAAATAAGAATTTTCAGAAAGTTCAACTGGTCCAGAGTACCGGACTGAATTTTAAGAGCTAAATTGCTGAGGCCCATTTATACTGTAGTAAAATCTCCCCAGTGTTTCCACTTTTTATTTAGGTCAACTATACGATGCCAACAATGGCCAGTCTAGTTCAGAAATATCTCACAGTGGACAGCCTGATGTCTGTGGGAATGTCACAAGCAGAACATGTTCCTCACTCCAGCTGCATGGAAGAGGGGTCAAATTTGCTCCCTGCAAAATGAAGCAGAGCAGCATTCCTCCCCCCACCCACCCACCTCTGTACCAGAATAAAGATATTAAGACAGCTGAGATAAAAATGTCATAGCTTTATTAGCTTAATATCCATAGTGAGCAAATAATTGAATACTGCAACAACGTGGGAAGTCTCTTGTTGAAAAGTCAGCTGATGCTAAAATTCACCTGTGGTGCCATTAAAAGGAATACTAGTTCTAGGCTCAGGACAACAAAATGGCTGAGCCATGTCTTTCATCATCTGCTACCAAGAGAATGCCAAGAATTTCCAAAACTCCACCCCACCACTGATAACAGGTTAAAGGGCAGCCCAAGGGCAGCCCCATTCCAAGATCCCCATAAGCTGAGGCTCTGACTGTGATGGAGATGAAGCAGGAAAGGTGGGCAAAAGGTATGAGAGGCTACCATAAAGGTAAAGGTACCCCTGACCGTTAGGTCCAGTCACGGACGACTTGGATCTCTAATGCCTTGGCTCCCGAACAAATTGGCTCCCGAATGATCCAAACCGGAAGTGAGTGTTCCAGTTTTCAAATGATTCTTGGAAGCCGAATATCTGATGTGGTTTCTGCAGCTTCTGATTGGCTGCAGGACACTCCTGCAGCCAATCGGAAGCCATACCTTGGTTTTAGAACGGTTCCGGGAGTCAAACGGACTCCCGGAACACATTCTGTTTGAGAAGCAAGGTACGACTGTACTTTGATTGACTCACCAGATTCGCTCATTTCCAGAAAGTTGGCAAAGTTGTGATGTCCACATGTGGGTTTTCTGTTAGATCACCTTTTGCGTGATTGTTTAATTTTGCTTTCTTCACTTACCATTAGGATATTGCTTCTGTTTTGATGGAGTTTCTTCCTTTGTATTCCACCGTTTGTAACTTGTGTTGATTTTGATGGCTGGCTACACAATCCTATCCACATTGACTCAGAAGAAAGTCACACTATGTTCAATGGAGCTTGTAGCCTCTCCAGACTCCAATCCTTTCATTGGGCATTCAAGATTGTTTGTGCTCATGATACTATTGGAACGGTCATACACCATCCCACTTTCAATACTTGTGGGATAGTTACACTGCTCCAGCTCCAGTCATTGCATATCCTGTAACTTCCTGCTGAATACCATAATTTTTTGTATTGCAAATGTACAGGGTCCACTCACCCACTGCTTTTTTTGCTATATAGCCCCCTGTATAGGGATGCGGGTGGCACTGTGGGTTAAACCACAGAGCCTAGGACTTGTCAATCAGAAAGTCAGCGGTTTGAATCCCACGACGGGGTGAGCTCCCGTTGCTCGATCCCTGCTCCTGCCAACCTAGCAGTTCGAAAGAACATCAAAGTGCAAGTAGATAAATAGGGACCGCTCCGGCGGGAAGGTAAACAGCATTTCCATGCACTGCTCTAGTTCGCCAGAAGTGGCTTAGTCATGCTGGCCACATGACCCGGAAGCTGTATGCTGGCTCCCTCAGCCAATAAAGCGAGATGAGCGCCGCAACCCCAGAGTCGGTCATGACTGGACCTAATGGTCAGGGGTCCCTTTACCCTTTACCTTTAGCCCCCTGTATATAACACTGGGGAAGCATCACAGAACAACCATTCAAGAAGAATATCTCCAGGTATTCTATCCACAATATTTAAGCTTAGATTACAGTTATTCCCAGATCAGATAAAGTTCATACACAATGTGTGAATTATCGGCCTATATATTTGATTATATATACACAAAGATTTTAACTGTGACCCTAGCAAATAGAATTCAATGGGCAATAGCAGCAATTATCAAGAATGACCAGACCAGCTTTACAAAAACGAGACAAGCTATGGATAATATTAGAGTAGAGGTGGATGTTTAATGGTTTTAATGTTTAGTGTTTTACTGTGTTTTTGTATATGCTGGAAGCCACCCAGAGTGGTCGGATCAACCCAGTCAGATTATTATTATTATTATTATTATTATTATTATTATTATTATTATTATTAT
>JAXCMG010000012.1:56783981-56803947 GCA_034642415.1 Podarcis siculus
ATTATTATTATTATTATTATTATTATTATTATTATTATTATTATTATCATCATCATCATCATCATCATCAGCCAACTTGGTCCAGAATAGTGACATCTAATTTTTTTTTTTGGGGGGGGGACAACAACAATAACAACCAACCCAATCAGCACAATGTCCAACTAAATATTTATTTTATTATATTTCTTAATATTGCGATTCACCTTTACCGCATTAACTAACCTGGCATTTGTAACTTGCTATATTTAGAAGGCTGGCCAGCTAGCAAAGCCGTAATGCTTTTAAGGATATTAAAATACGGAAGTGGAATGAATGACCTGTCAATTGCTCTAACCACCCATGTACAATTTGCTTTCGCTTGTGCTGCCCATTCAGCTCAACTTCTCTTTTACCATTGTGGGAGGGGGCTCAATTTTATGGTGTGCACACACACACACACATACATATTCAACGACACCTGACATAAACAGATACTCCTCTGAGTGCAGGAAAGTGGTGACCTCTCTTTATAGAGCAGTCATGTTTTACAAGGGATTGAAAACTACTGATTACTTTTTACAACGTTTCCTTTGCAACTAAATGGTGAAATTATAGCTAATTGTCACTAACTGGACAAAGCGCCCAGTGTGTTTATTGCTCTAGAGTTGTTTTTATAACACTTGACCTGAAAAGAGAAAGGGGGGAGAGCTTGTAAAATGTCTCCAGTTACTAGAGAACATCTTGTCACAGGAACCATGAAAAACGGTGCTGCTTCTTTCCAGTGCATTAGGAAACCTTCTAATTTCCAGTAGCCAGGCCCTCCCGGATGTCTACTTTAAAAGAAATATGGCTAAGGAACAAAACAGGCTTTGGTTTGGGGTGTTGTTGTTTTGTTGTTGTTTTGTTGTTGTTGTTTTTAAAACCAAAAGAAATGAAGAGGGGAAATGTTCAGTACAGTGGTACCTCAGGTGACATACGCTTCAGGTAACAGACTCCGCTAACCCAGAAATAGTGCTTCTGGTTAAGAACTTTGCTTCAGGATGAGAACAGAAATTGTGCTCCGGTGGCGCGGCAGCAGCAGGAGGCCCCTTTAGCTAAAGTGGTGCTTCAGGTTAAGAACAGCTTCAGGTTAAGAACGGACCTCTGGAGTGAATTAAGTACTTAACCTGAGGTACCACTGTACAATTTTATTTGGTGCTGTTATGCTAGACTGCCATACATTTATAGCACACGCCTTTCAACAAAAAATCCCATGGAAAAGCCATTTTCAATGGAGCCCAACAACGAAAGCACACAGCTGTGTTGAGGAAGCACCGGGTGTTGAAGCTTTGTGCCCCTAACAATTTTGTGCCCAGGGCAACTGCCCCTGTGCCCCCCGCCACCATGCTATGCCACTGCTCCCAATTATGCCACCAGGAGCTCAAGAGTGTTAAATATGAGCATGGATGTCAGAGAATTCCCGCAGAGAAATTGCCACTATTCACGTTTTTGTCCCAGCCCCAGAACAGAAACTAATCCAGCAAACACAACTGGTATCAGTCTAGCGCTTATGAACAGTATTTGCTAACAATGTTGTTGTTTAGAAAGCCCATAACAGACATTACTTTTTTATAATTAGCATGTTTTCTTTACATTGCAATGAATGGTGCTATGTTAAATCTGCAACTTACGTATCGGGAAGTTTTAAATGTTTGATGGTGTTTTTATATTTTGCTAGAAGCTGCCCTGTGTAGCGGGGGCAAACCAGTCTGATGGGCAACATATAAATAAAATAATAATAACTACAGTGGTACCTCAGGTTACATATGCTTCAGGTTACAGACGCTCCAGGTTACAGACTCCGCTAACCCGGAAATAGTACCTTGGGTTCAGAACTTTGCTTCAGGATGAGAACAGAAATCGTGCTCTGGCGGCACGGCGGCAGCAGGAGGCTCCATTAGCTAAAGTGGTGCTTCAGGTTAAGAACGGACCTCCAGAACGAATTAAGTACTTAACCCAAGGTACCACTGTACTACTAGTAGTAGTAGCAGTAGTAGCAGTAGTAGTAAAATAACAATGCAAATTACCGGTACTTTAAATAGCAGACAGTGAGATGAATGGCTTAGCATTTTGTAGAAACCAAAGTAGAGTGGAAAGGGAACAACAGTTTATGATGAAAACAGGACAGGACAGAAATCGCTGCCTTTTTGTATCCCTAATGCTAATCTACTTCCAACTGTAGGTAGGAGAAATAGCTCAGTTTATCTACCAAATTCTCGATCAATCCTGAAGCAGTCCCCCATCACTAATTAAGGAAACCCAGAAGACCAGTTGATGTACAAGAGAAGTATCTGTTTCCTTTTTTCAAGCAACTTGCATCTTGCAATGAATATAAATATATAATTGAGTTCATTTTGTGCATTTGGAATAATGAGGATTTGCGTGGGTTTTACACTACTTATTATCTCTATTAAGGACCCGAGGTTCAGCTATGTATATTAAGTTGTCAGTGCTGCCTCCATTTAGAAGAAATCTGTCCTATTTAAAACTACACATCCTTATTACTTCACGAGAACATAAGCCGATAATTTTAAAATCATAGCATTGCTTTTCATAGATGCTACATGATTACATTTTACAGTATAATTTGGATTTATTTATGGTCGGAATCATTTGACTTCTAGTCATATTATATTCATCTTAAAATTATATGTGGTATTTTATTAGGTATTTCAACTGTTTTCCCCACTGGCTTCAGATCTGTCAGTACTTCTACTATGAAATCCTGATTAATTATTGCTATTATTATTTTGAAATGTGCTGCCTTAAACTCTAAAAAAAAAGCATCCAAAATATGCTCAGCTCCATAGCATTTTCAAGAGTTAGTGGCATGGCATATATAAGCTGCATAGATGGGCAGCCCATCCTGTTTTGCCACCTGAGGTGAAACGGGAAATGCTACCTCACCAATTCCTGCTGAAACCTTGGTTACTGCTGTCATTCTGGTGAGATCTTGTGGTAGTTAGTTCCCAAAGATTATGGCAGACGGCTGTAAAGAGGATATGAGGTATCCTTTAGATTACTGGTCATTGGGTTGTAGAAGTGACCTTTGTACAAAACAATGAATATGCCTGTGGATGTGAGTGGTCTGTTACTTCAGCAGAACTTTCTTCTGAGTAGATATGTCTAGGATTGCACTCTCAGTGTATTTTTTTATTAGAATGAAATAATTTCAGCAATACTCAGCCGTATGGATATTGCCTGCCCAAATTTATCAGACCCACATGCAAGAATGAGGGAGTAGAATGGATTGAACCACTTCTGGACTGAAGAAGGAAAGTTCAATTTTTTAATTTACACCCCCCTTTTTTTAAGAAAAAGCCAACAACCCATAAAAGGAAAACTGGCATCAGGGAGAAAAGTTTCTACCCAGCTTACTCCCTGCATGCTAGCTTTCTGCTTGCAGTACAGGGTTTTGAGAGGGGATTTTTTTTTTTAATAGCAGAACACCAAAATAATGGCATCCCAGTCTGCTTTGGAGTGTGTACATTGTGTCCTCTCGCTTCATGACTCTACTATTTCATTTCTGTTATTTTCCTGAATTTTCAGACCAGGCCTGTATTCCCTGCCTTTAGGATGCAGCTCACATTCGTGCTTCGTTATTTTGTCATTGAATTTTCTAAAGACAATGTGGTGCCCTGTGAAACTTTGGTAGCTGTCACCACCAAAGGGCTTTAAAAAAAAGATAGAAAGAAAGCGGGGGGGGGGAGAGAGAGACTGTATACAAACAAACTACGTTGCCTTCAGTTGAAAAACACTCTCCCGGCAGAAAGTCTGCAATGACACCACAGACATTCAGCTAGAAAGCTGTTGTCCTAAAATACGTGCCTTTGTTAAGTTCTTACTGATAACCCCAGAGACTATTGACAGCCTATTATTTTTCATATGTGCCATCTCTACCCAGAAAACTAAAAGAATTACTAATTATATCCTTTGCAAACGAGACTAGTACAACGGCTTTTGTTCACCAAGATTCTTAAGTCTATTTGACATGCATACAGATTTCACTATGGATTCCTCCCCCCCCCCCTTTCTTAATGTACATCCACTCTCCTAGTGTGTGAAGTTTGGCATTTGAAGCTAATTGTACACTCTGCTTTGGCTGCTGTGGATGCAGCCAGTTTGCATTACATTTGTACTTAAGACTTAATTGATCATTTTGCAGAGGGTTTTTTTGTGTTGTTTCATGTGTGTGTGTGTGTGTGTGTGTGTGATTGACACTGGCACTATTATTTTTAAAGGTTGCACTAGCACGACTGGGAAAGGCCACTGTGGTAAGCAATTAAAATGAAGGTCACTAAAATAGATCTGTTAACAAATGCAGAGTGTTTCTGTCGACCATTTTATACCCTTGGTCTCTGCTAGAATGCTGTCTCATGAGTGATTGTACAAAACAGATGTAAAAAGGGGAGGGACACCCTGTGATTTTACAGAATAAAAGTTGAGTTATTATATAGAAATCAATCTTCAATCTCATTGTCGGGGGGTGGGTAGGAATCTGATCACTTAGTGTACAGAGAAGACTTTCTGTGAAAAATAACCCTTGTTGAAAACTACCCACCCCGGAAATGATCTCCTCTACCTTCTGGAAGCTTCTACCTTCTGGAAGAAGGTACAGTGGTACCTCAGGTTAAGTACTTAATTCGTTCCGGAGGTCTGTTCTTAACCTGAAACTGTTCTTAACCTGAAGCACCACTTTAGCTAATGGGGCCTCCTGCTGCCGCCGCGCCACCGGAGCACGAATTCTGTTCTCATTCTGAAGCAAAGTTCTTAACCTGAAGCACTATTTCTGGGTTAGCGGAGTCTGTAACCTGAAGTGTATGTAACTTGAAGCGCATGCTTCACTGTACCTTTATAACAGGGTTATAAAGACTAGGACTAGCCACCTGAGCAACAGTTTCTACTCAAATGCAATTCTGGTTTTAAACGCAGTATAAGGAGTCTCTATAGGAATATACTGTATTTTAAAATGGGGTTTCAGAGTTTTTAGGGGTTTTTGAATGTCTTATGTAAAGGTAAAGGTACCCCTGACCATTAGGTCCAGTCACGGACGACTCTGGGATTGCGGTGCTTATGTAGATTTTCCAGTTTCATTGTACTGTATGGGACAATGACAATAAAGATATCGTAAAAAGTTATCGTCCACACTGAGTCGCACACTGACTCTCCAGAATTTGAGATGGGGTCTCTTCCAGACCAACGATGCCCTGTCAGAGGAGATTCCACCAGTATCGTATGGTGAGCCGCAGGGAGGTAAGGTCTAGCAAATGCAACAATTTCATGCTGCTGGACACTTTGCTATTCATAATAAAATGTGGATGCATTTGTCAGAGCATCTAACAGACCTTCAGGCGAGGCAGTACAGATGCTTTGCTTGTATAAGGTCTCGGGTTCAGCCCTTGGCATCACTTGCTAAAGGGACTGAGAGCAGCCCTCCCTGCGAGCCTGGAGTATTGCTGCCAATCATGAAAGAGAGGGTGACTCTAAAGCCGATTGATCTAGCTTGGTAAATGTCAGCTCCTTATATCAGTTTCTGACCTTTCGATGCACCTTGGATAATACCTCTCTCTGTCCCTCCCTCCCCTCTTTCCAAAGTTTTTACCTCTGCTGGTAAAGATGTGTATACATATCTTAGAAACTGTAGCTGGGCCAGTGCAGTGGTACAGTTGTTGACTAGCACCAGCAACTAGGCCGTTATTAAAAGGAGATCTGCTCCTTTTAGTTCTTAGGCTCATTTCATGACCACTGTATTGACTTTTAAAGCCATACAAACATTTTAAACTGCCTTATACTAATTCATCTAGCTCTGGTACATCCAACTCCCAAGAGACTGCGAACTACTCCCAGTATAAAAAAAATCTGGCAGTGATCTATCCATTGTCATTGGAGGAGCATGTGTGGGGTGGGTGGCTGAGGAAGTTCCTAAGCTTTGGGGGGGGGGAGCCAAAGTGGTTGAGCTTTTTGGGGGGAGGAAGGGCCAGAGTTGTTGAGCTTTTATTAGGGGGGAAATGCTAGCCATTAAATAAGACACTAAGAAACACACAATATAATACAGCCAACTAATGTCTGCAGCGGACTATAAAAGATCACCATTTTGACACAACATAGGGACAGAGAGAGGGGGCCGGAAATTATGCATTCCTTTTAACCCCACGATCAACTGCCATCAACAGGGGATCTGCCTGTCGATTGCGGTTGACCGGTCTAGCTCATTCTTGTCCACAATTCTTGTCTGTGGTTCTTGAGGATGTCAGGCAGAGGTCTCTCCCAGCCCCTGTATACACTACCTGGAATATTTGTAAATATTCAATAAACCCATTTCCATTCTTTTATAAGAATGTTAGTTATCTTGATTTCTTATTTCAACATTTCTGCATATTCCGTAACTTTTTGTGTCCATTCTTCTTTCGCTGAGATGACTTCCTCTTTCCATTTTTGGGCAAGTAACATTCTTGCCACTGTAGTCACATACAGGAATAAATTTCTATATAGTCTGGATAGATAGATCCCTATAATTCCCAAAAGGAAAGCTTCTGGGTTGTTTCTTTTCACAAACGTTATTGTAAACATATTTTTCAATTCATTGTATATCATTTCCCAAGTGACTTGGGAACAAGTGACTTGACTCTGTTAAAATGCTCAGGTGGTTGAGGCAATATGAAGTCTGTTGATTTGGTTGATCCTAATCATGTATGCTCAGAGGTAAGTCATGCTGAAATGAACAGGGACTCCCAAGTCAATGCAGTATTAGCTGATTTTATTTTGCCTTTCTACAGTGAGCTGTGCCCGAAGATACTTACAGCAAGCACCCACTCATTATCAAATTACAAAACATTGCAAGGGGCTGGAGGAGAAAGCCATTTATAAGACACGTGAATAAATTCAAACAAGACAGGGGTGCCCAAACTTTTTTCAAAGAGGGCCAGATTTCATGAAGTGAACATGCGTGAGGGCCGACTAACCTTGTTGAGCCTTGAGCTTTTTTTTAGGATTGAACTTGTTGAGCTTTTTTAAGGATTTGACCCCAATGTATAAACTGCCACAGGGGCCAGATAAAACCAGCCACGGGCCCCCCAAAACGGACTTTGGACATGCCTGAAATAAGACAAAAAACAGCAATTTAGCAAACAGAATGAATCCAGTCTTACAAAATAGACTTAAATACGTAAGTGCAAAGCAAAACAGAAGTTAATTCTTAGGGTTATTATTATTTTATTAGGCAAATATCATTTACAAAGAGATAGAGTGAGAAAAAAGAGAGAAAGAAAAAAGCAAATGAGAATTTAAAAAAAGAGAAAATACTGTTCCATTTCAGAGGGTTGGACTAGATGACTCTTGGGATGCCTTCCAATTCTACAATTCTACGATTCTATGATTACCATACATTAATATACAGATGTGTATGTTTTTATCATCCTAATACACATATGATTGTCAAAAGCCTAATATATTCTGTGTAAACCCATTCCAAATATTATTTTATTTAAAGCAAAATGGAAGTTAACAGATGGGTGAATCTGTCAAATTCTCATTTTCCCCATTTTAAATTCAGTTCTCTACATTTCTGCAACAATTTTCAAAACAAATCTAAAAAACGAATCTTAATGAAATTTTAGCAGAATTTTTGTGTGATTTTCTCCTAACATAAACTTTTTGTATCCAATGTTGCCTAATATACACATATCTGCAATGCAATTTTCCACCTTTGTATGTTGTTTTTAGTTAGATGCTTTTTAAATGGCCACTTTACTCACTATATGCATTTTTGACTGGAGAACTGCATTGCAAAATTTGGAGACATGCAAATTTCAGACTATGGCTATGTGCCAAGTCCTGCATTGCTTCAGAAAGGAAAGTGAATTAGGTAAGTTCATCTCTAAATGCGGACTGAGTCTAAATTATCCCCACATGCCTAACATGCACTCTTCTTTTTTGGTGATCACTTGTAGCCGAGTCAGATTGTCTTCCATAAACACAGTTTTAACAATGAGTCCATAAGTGACTGTAGAGGCCAGTTATCCACACCTCCTTCCACAGTGGGGACATTGGTTTCCCGGTGGGAGTTGATCACTGTGTGGATTTGCCAAGTATGCCTTCCTCTTAGCACGTTTCTCCCTTGCATCCTGAGTTCGAGTGTCTTCAAAGCCCATGACACCTGTGGTAAAAGGCTGTTCTCCAATTGGAGCGCTTGCAGGCAAGTGTTTCCCAGTTGGTAATTTTTACACTGCATTTTTTAAGATTTGCCTTGAGACAATTTTTAAACCTCTTTTGTTGACCGCCAGGATTACGCTTTCCATTTTTAAGTTAGGAATAGAGTAGTTGCTTTGGAAGATGATCATCAGGCAACTGCACAACATGACCAGTCCAACGAAGTTGATGTAGAAGAATCATTGCTTCAACACTGGAGTTTCAGTTGCTGGTCTTATTGCATTTCAAGGAGCCTTAGCAGTTTGACTGTGGTGTAGTGGTTAAGAGCGGTAGACTCGTAATCTGGTGAACCGGGTTCGCGTCTCCGCTCCTCCACATGCAGCTGCTGGGTGACCTTGGGCTAGTCACACTTCTTTGAAGTCTCTCAGCCCCACTCACCTCACAGAGTGCTCGTTGTGGGGGAGGAAGGGAAAGGAGAATGTTAGCCGCTTTGAGACTCCTTCGGGTAGTGATAAAGCGGGATATCAAATCCAAACTCTTAAACAGAGAACAGGAGAGTCTTCTCACTGTGAATGTTCCACTTGTGATGGCTCCTCAACCTATTCAAGTCATCACTTGATGAAGAACTGCTCCCCGAGCCCTATTGATTTTAAGGGGTCTCAGTGGTAACAAACATTTCCTGGAGAATATCCATTTGCCTGAAGGTATGCCCAACGGATTTCAGTATGTGCATAATCAGAGTCTTAATATACAAGAAATCCATACTTCATGGGCTATTTTTAATTAAGAGTGGTCATTTGCTATCAAGAAGAAGAAAAACAAACTGTCACAACGAAAGGCATCTTGATGCGACTGCTTCCAGTGAATTATTTTTGCCTGCAGAAATATTGGCAAAAACATTGAACATTAAGAAGCACAAGTTCATCATTTTAAGCTGCAGAAAAATGTAGACCATCAAGCCGTTAATTGCAGCTCTTTTTTCTCTCTATGTGGTATTTCCCCCCTACTGGATAAAGTTATTTTATCAATTTCTATATCATTTATCTAGTGAGGCCATGAGAGCAAATTTTGGCTTTTGGAAATTGTAAATATATGCTTTTATTATAGGTCTTGGAAAGCACTGTAGGCTGACACGTTGACAGGTTGCTTGCATGCAAGTGGCTAAAAATATTGCTCGCAATATTTTTCCTGGCTCCCAATGCCCATACATTTGTTTATCTTGTCTCAATGTTGCTTATCCTGTACTTTTTAGGCTAGTGGAGATGGATTTGGAAAGTGACAGAAAATGATGCATCAGCAATTAATTTGCCATCTGCCATAGCTGCGAGAGGGAGTGCAGAATAATTGTCCACACAATGTCACCATAATGTTGAGTAAAGTGGCGAGTGTATGCATAAGAACTTTGTGTCATATGCAAGAGACAACCACTGCTGCTTGGGATTTAAAAGGAAAGCTTTTTTCCTCCCTAGAAGAAACACACACAGCCCAATTTTGCTAGTGCTTAAGGAATCATGCTTGTTAGCTATTTTCTGCATATTTGTCCAATTCTGCATACAGTGGTACCTTGGTTCTCAAACTTAATCCATTCCGGAAGTCTGTTCCAAAACCAAAGCGTTCCAAAACCAAGGCACATTTTCCCTTCTCATCTTCATTGTAGGCTTCTTCTATTTACATTTCAAATGCCTCCATGCAGGTGTGCCAACTCTTTAGAGCCAAGGTGTCCTTGGGCTTGAAGTTGTACCATGCTGAACTCCGCTCTTGGTCTCCTCCTGATGATGTGATGTTGTGCATGTAGCACGTGTGTGACATCACACACACACGACACATAGTGAATTCATAGTGGCACATGCACACAATGAGTGCTGGGTCCCCTCCATCTTGGGTGCAAGATTGCGTCTCTGCCTCCTGGCTTTGCTTCTCCATATTTAATTGTTTCCTTTCTCCATTTGCTTCTCTTTAGACCAGGGATGGGAAAAATGTAGCCCTCCAGATGCTGCTGGACTACAACTCCCATAATCTCTGCCCTTTGGCCATGCTGGCTGGGGTTGATGGGAGATGGGGTCCAACAAGTGCTGGAGGGCTCAAAGTTCCCCATCTGTACTTTAGACTCTTTGCTTTTCAAGTACCAGTCTTCTAGTTCAGCCTGCGAATAGTGGCTAATGCTACTTTCCCTTACAGCCCCAGAATGCCCTTCTATGTTATCAGAAGGAATAAAGGTAAAGGGTAAAGGGACCCCTGACCATTAGGTCCAGTCGTGACCGACTCTGGGGTTGCGACGCTCATCTTGCTTTATTGGCCGAGGGAGCCGGCGTACAAGCTTCCGGGTCATGTGGCCAGCATGACTAAGCCACTTCTGGCGAACCAGAGCAGCGCACAGAAACACCATTTACCTTCCCGTTTACCTTACCTTTGACATACTTTTGAACTGCTAGGTTGGCAGGAGCAGGGACTGAGCAATCACCCCGTCGCGGAGATTCAAACTGCTGACCTGATCAGCAAGCCCTAGGCTCAGTGGTTTAACCCACAGCGCCTCCCGTGTCCCCTATCAGAAGGAATAGTGAGGTTTTAATTAGAGCTTTCATTCAAAAAGTCCCACAAGCACAAATTGCCCCTACACATTCATTGCAACGCTTAACACTCATTCACTTTGCTTCATTGGATTTGCATGTGACCAACCATGGCTTAAGTGTTGTTGCTGCTGCTGTTTTTTAATGTTGTTGTTAAATTTGTATTCCACCTTGGCAGATGAACAAATTCAAGTT
This sequence comes from Podarcis siculus, assembly GCA_034642415.1. Taxonomy (NCBI): domain Eukaryota; kingdom Metazoa; phylum Chordata; class Lepidosauria; order Squamata; family Lacertidae; genus Podarcis; species Podarcis siculus. The sequence goes on from JAXCMG010000012.1 coordinate 56,794,910, forward strand.
CTTAGGTGGCTTCAAGCAGTACAATGATTGTACCCAGGTACAGACACCACTTCAAAATATATGCTATAACACATCACATCTGAGAACATCCATATGTATTTAAATTGTCACTTTCCTCTTTAAAAAGCCCAGATATAATGTTTGGAAGAGAAGCAAGATCGCAATCCTGCTTATATGTATGAATGTGTGTTTGTGTGTGTTTCCATGTTTGCTATGATTTCTGTGTCTTTAATAGTTCGGTACTTCTACCTCAGACAACATACAGTGTGAGAAAACTACCCTTAGATAATCATTTCAGCACAAACACCACAGGAATCTGGCTTGGTTCATGCCACTTCGCCACATGCCAACAAGTTGTGTGGAGCAGCATAATTCTGCCCTGGGAGTGAATAGCTTTTGCTGTCGGCTGTTTTTCTTCTTCGAAGAAATTATTATTATTATTATTATTATTATTATTATTATTATTATTATTATTATTATTATTTAAAACGGGATTTCTAAAAGCAGCGCAATGCCTAGTCTGCTTTCCCAGCATTATTGCTTCAAGAAAAGAACATCAGAAATTGAAAATGTTTGTGGGGAAAACGTTATAATTTTACGCTTAAAACTGCAACAAAAAAAGCAATGCACAAGCTACTTGAAAAACAGAGAATCTCTTTGCATTGTTCCGTTGAGAGAAAACGACGTGAGAGTTAGGTGCTTTCTTTTGACGTATTTGTGGCTCAAAAGTCAACAGGAAATTGCCATACATTCCAAATAAAAAGTAAAAGGGGGAAAGGCTGATATAAATATCTTCTCTATATCTGCACAAATTAGATGAATATCTGCTTTTTCTCAAAGCACTCTTAAGCTGTCATCTATATGCTTATTGTGAGAGACAGTTCCCTCAAAGTATTCGTTTTATCTCCAGACCTTTTCCTGACCAGACTGGGGGGCGGGGGGGGGGAATCTCCAGAAGTTGAAGTACTGTTTATTTTACAGAAGATTGTTCTGGTTCTCAAGTGAAGAATTCAACTGTGCAGCTAGGAAAGAAAGCGTGTCTATATAGAATGTGTTACAACAATGAGGGGAAAGGACTATGTTGTGTAGTGGAGGGGAAAAAAGGACATCTTCTTATGTTGCATTGGAAAAACGACTTATTATTATAATTGCTGTTTCTTCTGCCTGTGTTTCAACTCTTTTTAAAACCTGAAGTTGAATAAAGTGGCATGTGGAAAAGCTTGCCTGATCTATCGGGCTGGTGACAGGAGAGACACTGGTAGGTGACCAGGAATGAATGCGTCAAGTGGTTAAGGAGATGAAAAGACCAGAGCTCAAACAGGGTGACGAAAAGAGCTGGGGAGATTAGAATGTAAGAATGCCAGAGGGAACATTTACTCTGTGTGTCAGGGTCAGGGAGGAAAGGGCAGAGATGGAGATTAAGGAGGAACAAAATGGTTTCTTCTTTTCTCCCAGGGAAACCATGAAGAAAATATCACAAGTCAGCTCTCCTTTCCTCAGCGAAAGACTGACCTTCGTTCTTTATTTGGGCTTATGTAACAATGCCATTCCTTTGAGAGTCTATCAGCTGTGCTCTGTCTTTTGACCTTAAAGGTGTGTGTTTAAATTGAGTTTCTTTATCCCTTTCAGAAGCCAGGGGGGACCTGGCATATAAGCTCTTAACAATGTAGCAATTGTATGGCACAGTGCTACCACCACCCAATTCCCCCCGTTAGAAAAGACCCAGCTTTTTCAGATGTCACAGCTTTTAATTGGAGGTAAGGGAAGCATTTATGTTCTTCTCCCTTTTGTAGGGCTCAAACGTCACACACCTATAGATCCAGTTCAAATGTAACAAGGAACCATGGTTTGTTCAGAGGAAACATGTTGGCTCATTTGTGTAGCAACCAAATGATGGTTTGTTGTTCCGTGAACAACCAACACGATCTCCTCCTCCTTTACACTTGAAGGGACAAAATCCAAAGCTTCTATTCCTGGTTTCCCAACTCAGCAAATGGTTGTTTGTTATAAAGCTATCTTACTGACACTCCAAGGTATGAAAGCAAATTCTGCTGGTTAGCAAACTGTGGTGTGACCAGACCACCATTTCTGAGATCATATGCTAACCGGGTATGGAAACCTCTTTAAATATGAATGCCAATTTATTCATGTAACAGTAACAAAACACAACACTTTCTTATTATGTCTGAATTAGGCTGTTATCTGCAGTAGTTCATAAATGAGGGAGGGTAGACCTGTGGCCCTCCAAATGACCCCAGCTACCACCATCCCTGACCATAGGCCAGGTGGTTGGGTCTGATGACAGTTGGTTTCCAACAGGGCCTTTTCAGTGGTGACCTCCCCCATCTGTGGAATGCTTTCTCCAGGAAAACATGCGTGGTGCCATCATTATCAGTTTGTAGGACCAGACAAAAACCTTTTTATTCATTCAGACTTTGGGTACTTAAACAAACCTATATGGGGCTCAATATTACTGTGGTAGGTAGGACTTGTAATTTATTATTGTTACATTACTGGATGAGCATTTTAAGTATTTTGTATTCCACATTGTTGCATTTTATCACATTAGGTCACTTTGAGACCTTTTGTGTGTGTGTGTAAAAAGCAACTTCAGATAACAGTCTGTGGAGAATGAGGGAGAGGCCTAATGATTTGATTTGGGCTGCAGATTTTTCTGGTTTATGACTGAAACTTTTGGCCATATCACATAAAGGCCCACCCACTATCCCCCCCCCCAAGCTGGAAGCTTCATAAACTCTAAATGCCTTTATCTACAACCTTAATGGCTAGAGAAACACACTTTAAAACCATTAGGAGCCTTCAGTCTGCAGTCCTATTCACGATTTTCCTGACAGCAAGCCCCAATGAATACAGTGGTTGCTTCCAAGTAAACTGACATAGATGGGATTGCCCTGTCAGAGTCTGCTTAATGCATGGGATTATGGAGTGGAGTGGATTTATCAGTTTCCTTATTCAATTGCTATTTACTTTTTGAGGAAAAATAACCAGAAGCAGCACTCAGATTTCTAAATTTGGATGCACACTGCACTTACCATGGGATAATGACCCTGTTCTGTTTTTTTCAATTCCTCTCCTAAGTAGTGATCGATGTGGTCAACTCTTTCTTTCAGAATGCTAACCGAATTAATGCACTTGAATTTTGATAAAGATGTAAAATTCTTTATGTGAGAATGTAGGCAGGGACCCTATCCCTCGCTCACTTTTTTATTTCCTGTCCAATATCCGGACACACATTCAATTTGCCTCCATTTCATGGTAGCTCTTCAAACAATGGTCTGCATAACTAATCGCATGGCAAAAATGATTTCCCAACCTCTATGCTGAACTTCCCTGCCCAGGCAAATTGAAGCATTGGCTCCCATTCTCTTTCCATTATGCGCGTGACAAATTTTTATATTTCATCAAATTGTGGTGTGCTTTTTAAAGACTAACTGTATTACCCCCACATTTAAGGGCTCCTGTATGCAGTGCAGGAATTTATGGATTGTGCAAATATGAACAGGGACCTGAAATTAGCAGATTGGAATTGATCTTTCTTTTGGAATATCACATTCACAATCCTTTTAGGACTAAATGTTGAGGCTGCAATCCAATAAACTGTAGATAAGGCTCTGTGAGCGTGCTGGAACCTCTTTTTAAAGAGTTGAAATCCCACAAATCTGCCCTTTGGCATTCAAAAGAGAGTGGGAAGGGACTTAATCCAGTCCTCTAGTTCCCTTTGTGAACATGGAACATCCTTTTAACGGGCAGGATTTGGTCTTAAACGACTTTAGCTTGTAGGTTGGCCAAGTGAATCCTATACACAGAGCTGTTAGTCACATTTGCCCAGTCAGCTAACAATACAGTGGAACCTCAGTTTTCAAGTGTCTTGGAAGCCAAACGATTCAGAACCCGAACGCCAAAAACCCAGAAGTAGTTGCTTCTGTTTTTGAACATGCCTCAGAAGTTGAACGACTTCCGAGGTGCGTTTCTCCATTTTTTCAAAGGATTTTGCATATTTTCATCCATGTATGACTCACAGCTACACAGTATCCCTCTTGCTGAAAAGACTTTTGGAGGAAATCTACACATTGTGAGGTACTGGATTCCCATCCCAACCCTGAGTTTGTCTCAGGATACTAAAGAGTGTAGGTGGTATTTGCAAGATCAGAGGGATAGAGGCTGCACCTCATCTAGGGAAGGGGAGAAATTCAATTCAGTTCATATTTAAACACAAATGTATCAAGTCCATGCTTTCCAAAACAATATGTGAACCAAATCATAACTATCCTTCAAAATCCACATTTCTCCGAATTTTGCCATGCATTGCAAAATACGGCATGCATATTTTGGGGGAACATGTGCATAAATATGAACATATTTTTTGAAAATAACATACACAAATGCATTATTTGGGGGAGGAATTGCATGCAGAATTGTGTACATTCACCAAAACTTCCTTTGAAATGTGTTTATAGGGAGAAAATTGCACTAAAATGCTGGTGAATTTTCATGAGGTGTTTTTTTAAAAATCACAAATTGCTGCAAAATACGAATAATTGAATTTATGATTGGAACAAATGATAAACTGAGAGAACAAAAATTGATAGATCCTTCCATCCCTAGCTGCGTGGTTCTGCTGCCCAGTTGTCCTCTGCAAATGCTCTCCTAGATTGTCCTTAATCAATTTGTTTTTTCTCAATCAGGTTCCAAGACCAAACATAATTGTAAAAAGGTGGTGGGTGGTGGAAGGTTGGCTTTGTTTAGGAGAATTGGCAGATGTAGAAAAACTTGAGTGCCCAGGCCTGCCAGTTTTCCTCTACAAATGTTCCTTTCCCTGCCAAACACAGATTGAGGGACATGCATTTAAACATGCATTCTGGCCATTAGAGCTGCTCAGACATGACGGATTTCTGTTGTGGTTTGCTTTCCTTTAGGAATATTTGTGGAAGGGGTTACGTACCTCCCAGGTTCATCTCCACATAGGGCTTGAAAATATCCATGTCCGAAATTCTGGAGAGCCATGGCACATCAGTGCAGATAATATCAATAATTCAACATGGCACCAGCCAGCTTCCTATATAAGGAAGGAAATATACACTGTTATACAGTGGTAACTCTGGTTACGAACTTAATTCGTTCCGGAGGTCCGTTCTTAACCTGAATCCGTTCTTAATCTGAGGTACCACTTTAGCTAGTAGGGCCTCCTGCTGCCACACGATTTCTGTTCTCATCCTGAGGTAAAGTTCTCAACCTGAGGTACTACTTCCGGGTTAGCGGAGTCTGTAACATGAAGTGTCTGTAACCCAAGGTGTCTGTAGATCATTGTGTGTTTATTTATTTTGCTAAAGGAAACAAATGCAGTTCATTTTTCCAGAATGCATACTCTGTGGGTACAATTCTAATAATAATAATAATAATAATAATAATAATAATAATAATAATAATAATGTGCTGCTCATCTGACTGCCCCATAATACAAGATACAAATACAAATGTTACATGGATGATCTACACATGACTTAATGTTTTCACCTATACTTTTGCTGAAAAAGTATTCAGGACTTGGAGCAAAGCATATTTTGGGAGGTCCAGAATCAACAATAAAGATTGCATTATATTAAGTTTATTAAGTGCTGGTTACTGGGTTTTGCCTCCCCCCGCCACACACACACATTTATTTTGTTATATGAATTGTATTATATCCTATTAGCAAATACATATTCTGCATGCCACAAATCTGCTAAATGCTCGTTTGGGAAGATAAAAACAAAACAAGACATATTGGCCCTGTCCCAGAAGGCCAAGTGATAGAGATCTCTGTACACATTCAAGGATTTTAATCTCCTTTTTTGATTTGGCAGGAAATCTTGCCTGCTGCACCAACTATGGCAATAAACCCCTTAAGCTCCGAAAGCATTTTGGCAGGCTATAGGTTGGGGCAGGGCTGTTGGATTGGAAAAGAAACAAAAAATCCCAGGTGTGTTCACATACCTTTGTGAGTGTGTGAATGTACATGCATGCAAATATGTGAGTGTATCTGCATATGAGCATGTACACACTTAACACATCCCATAGTTTGTGCTGCATTGCTGGCTGTCTCTATGAATGCAAGATGGCAGAGACTAAATGTTGCATTTTAGTATTTAATAACACTCAGTGATGGTGCACTATTGTGGACTTTCAGATAATCAACAACTGGTGGTGTTGGACATTAGCCACTAGGTCTCCCCTCCATTGATTTGGCATGTGAAGTATGCGCTGAGACCAGTTTATTCTCGAATACACAGAATACTTAAAGGTAATCGAAGTAATCAAAGCCCGTGAGGTTTGAGGAATTTTTGGCTTCTCAGTTCTGATCAGGATTAGCCTCTGGCCAGATTTGGCAGATGGGCAGGGGCACCCACCTGTCAATCACGTCACATGATCAGCAGGGAGGTGTGTGAATACTACTCTATCCATGTAACAGTGTGATCCTATACATACCTGTGCAGAAGTAAGTCCCACTGAGTTCAGTGGGCTTCACAAGCATGGAAATGGATATACAAACTTTTTAAATTTAACTAGATAGCAAGGTGATATGGTATTGCAGTGATTGTTTCTACCAGCAACTGTTATGGGAACATTTGCTTCCATTATGGGTTGAGCAGCTTATGGCTGATCAAACCCACCATTTTGTCTCAGTGGGAACAGTTGCCTCCATCCTTCGCTGAATGAGATACAGCTGTTCTCCTCCTTTACCTCAGAGAACAAGCTTGAGAGCAGGAAAGGTTACTATAGGGACTTTCCTTTGATATCATTTTTATCGAGACAACTTTTTGTAAGCCATTTTGAGAGCCTCTCGGGGTTATCAACTGGGACATAAACATTCTGTATGAACACAAACAAACGTTTCATTTGAGGCCGTAGCCATTTGTGCAAATCAGAAAGTGGGATAGTGAAAAGTGGTGAAGAGAGAACCTTTGACTGTTTCATGTATAGCAACTGATATATTCTTAGTATTTGAATATTCAAATATTGCGGGAGGTGGTGGAACAGAACACATTTCAATTTCTGGAGTTTTCTAAAGGTGATCAGAAATGACTTAACAATCATGTCTCTGTGACTCCCATTTTTGTATAAGAGGCACCCAGGCTAATTCAAGTTCAAGTACCTGTTTTAGAAAAAAAAGTTTCTGTGGATTGAAATGTGAATTATTCTCCATCCTTTGTTCTAAAACACACACAACTCCCAGCGGCTTGTCTCTAGGGTCCAATAGGGTTGTCTCTGTCTTCATCATTTTTACATATAGACTTCCACAAACACTAAAAAGAATTATAATCGCCTGATTATAAATTCACTGTTAATATTGCCTTAGAGCCGAGAACACTTCACTCCAGTAGTTAATTTAGTCTGTGGTAAATTCTCACTGTTATTTAATGTCATTTATCACCTGCTGTTTTGTCTTACTGTGAACATCCTGTCTGCCCTGTACTGCTTACTGTACATGGACCTTCTTTGACTTTAATGTACTCAGAACAAAGGCTCCTAAGTGCTTGTATCGGGACGGTTTTGGCAAGTTGCCTCAGATATATTCAAGCCATTTTGCTGCCTGTCACTCAGTGCTTTACAAATGGAGCTCCGAGGAGAGGTAAAAAGGGTCTGCGAGGCATTTTTTTTTTTTCTGGGAAGAATATGCTAATAAAGCACCATCAGCAGGAAGCAGGTTGTGTCTGAAAGAGTTTTGTCAACTCTGAATTAATTTGGTGTGTTAAGAAGCACAGGGGTGCATCTTGAGCTAGCCCATAGTAATTAATCCTTCCTGTTTCTGGAAGAACAGGGCGTCAAAAAAACGTAGGCCAGATTCCACAGATGTCTGCGTACAATGTCTGCTTTATGTGGTGGCAAACAGAATGAGGGGAACAGGGGGGAAAGCACACCCAAAAATTAGAAATGAAAACACTATGGAAAATGCCTACACTATGATTTCCCTCTGCTTATGCAAATACTGAGATTCCTTTAAATGTTAGTGGGAGGGGTGAGGAAAGAAAGAGAGAGAGAGAGAGAGAGAGAGAGAGAGAGAGAGAGAGAGAGAGGGAGGGAGAGCATGGTTTTTGAAACAACTGCCCATGTGCTGAAATGTCTGAAGAATGGAAAGGACAGATGTGACTTTTGCTTATTAATTATTTTTTTTACAGAAGCCAAAGGAATAAGATTGCAGATTCAGTGGGTTTGATAGTGATGAGCTCTCACCTTTTGCTCTGGGGAAACAGGTGGTGGGAGCAAGGTGACAACAGCATTAAACTCATCAACTTGCTTCTCAAAGGCTGCTCATAATATTCGCTTGTGTCTCTGGGACGGATTAGAAAGATGCCACCCACCCACCCCACCTCTTGGATTTGTCTGCTCCCAGATATGTGCTGGACTCTAGAAAACACGCATTGCCTCTCATTGATATTCTCTATACATAATTTCATATCGAAAAAGCACAGGTCTCCACAAGGGCAAGAGCAAAGGCACAGTTCTAATCAGTCTCCGTGGAACCAACACTTGCCCGTTATAAAATAAAACCACTTTGTCTGGATTCACGAAAGAATCTTGTGTGCCATCTAATCGCCTCAATGTCAAGTACGCAACAAGTACTGAGATTATTAATGCTGTTGCTCACCACCTCAATCTGCGAGCAGAGCAAGATTCTGGGGGGTCCCAGGGTTCGTGTTTCCTTTTGGAAATGAGGTACAGTGGAGACTGGTGTCTTTGTGATATATGGTTTATTTACACACATACACAACCTAAGCCTACAATTGAGGGGTTTGCAGCATCAACACCCCAAGGGGGCCTGTTTCCCCGACATCCGCAACCTTGGATTCAAGCAGATATTTTGTTCAAATATTTTGTTCTGTTTTTCCAGCTTTCCAACCTGCAGCTTCACTTTTAGGTCACATTATAGCCAATTCTCAACTTTAAACTCAAACTTTTGGCCTTCTAACAATTGAAGAGCTGAAGTAAATAATAATAATAATAATAATAATAATAATAATAATAATAATAATAATAAT
>JAXCMG010000012.1:56803957-56844469 GCA_034642415.1 Podarcis siculus
ATAATAATAATAATAATAATAATAATAATAATAATAATAATAATAATTTATACCCTGCCCATCTGGCTGGGTTTCCCCAGCCACTCTGGGCGGCTTCCAGCATAATATTAAAATACAATGATTCATCAAATATTAAAAGCTTCCCTAAACAGGGCTGCCTTCAGATGTCTTCTAAAAGTCTGATAGTTGTTTATTTATTTGACATCTGATGGGAGGGAGTTCCACAGGGCAGGTCCCACAGGGCAGAAGGCCCTCTGCCTGGTTCCCTGTAACCTCACTTCTTCCTGGGAGGGAACCACCAGAAGGCCCTCGGAGCTGGACCTCAGTGTCCAGGCAGAATGATGAGGGTGGAGATGCTCCTTCAGGTATACTGGACCGAGGCCATTTACGGAGTGACCTCATCCATTCAATGTCTGGCACAGAGCCCCTTTCCTTTGTTATTTTATGACCCATCACATTTCTTTGGTTCTTTCTTAGTGGCCCATTCCTGAACATAGGAAGCTAGCCTGGCTTGATGAGCTCTTAATACTTGTTGGGGGTCTGGCCCCCAGTTTAACACCCCAAGCCTTGATTAAATTCTAACGCTTACTAAATCTAGGAATTTAGAGGGGTTGGCACCCCCAAACTCATAACACTGTTTTCATTTAAACCATTGTCCTTTTCTAGTCCCATCAAACAACAGTGGAGACCCAGGAAATTTGACAAGACCTATTGCTTTGAAGTGTCAGAGAGTGATGTTGGTGGTTTACTGGAAAGAAATTTGAGTACCCTAAGGCACCCCTCCCTACTATTGAGCTATATATGTACAAATCCAATAATTTCATCAGGAAGAATATGAAATCATCCGTTCTCCTCCTCACCTCTTTAGTTTTTTAATTAGTTAATGGAGGATTGATTTATTCTTCTTTTACCCCTTGGAAAATTTATTGTATCAAAATGATTAACAGAATCTAATCATCCAGCCATCAAAAAATGGTATTTTAAAGTCCATGTAAAAATCAGAAAGACCTCTCTTGATTTATGAGTCCAGGTGTTATTTCATCTGTTCCACTCAAACAAGCCAGCCAGTTGTTCTTGGACTACAGTTTGCATTCTCCTTGCCCATTGGCCACATTGGCTGGGCTGATGGAAGCTGGAGTGAATGTCTAGAGGGTTACAGGTTCTCCAGCCCTGTGGTACAGGGTTCAGCTCTTCATTTCCACCTCCATAAACCAAGGTTTCCATCGGATATGAAGGAGGATGACAAGTAAATAATACAACCCAACTGAAACAAAACTGCCTAGAATAGACATCTATTAAGACTCATATTACGTAAAGGGCATGTGCAGTTGGGTTATGAATTTCCATATAATGTACAATCAGAGGAGGAAAGGCACACAAAGAGAGAAGAAACCTGTAAAACTGTGTGAGGGGAAAAGCAAGACGATATTTCCGGGTTCACCCCATCACATCACATCCCCATCATCCAGCCCTGCTGCTGTCCATGTGGCGGGGGTGTGTGTCTGCTTTCCATGTGTTTTAGAACTCTGCACGATCAAGGGTTCAAAACCCACTGCAGAACCTACATGTGTGGATGGTAGGAGGTGAGGATAGCAAGCACAGGGACACACTTTCCCCCTGATATGAGTCTGATTGTGTGGAGTTTGAAAGGTTATAAAGGATGGAGATGTCTCCAAATCTGAAGTGGCACTGGAAGATGCCACAGGAATGTAGCATTTCATCCCAATGATGCCTCCCTTTAAATAATAATAATAATAATAATAATAATAATAATAATAATAATAATAATAATAGAAAATGGAGGAGGGAGTAATGACTAATGGGGTCAAAGCATATTCATCACAATGAATTTAGAAAACAATTAGTACTTCGTGCCTACGGAGCCAAGCAAGAAATTCTGGCTGATTTTGTGTTGCTTTATGAAAGGACTTAAATTTCAAAAGGAATGTAAGTTTGATTTAACTGTGGACTAATGTTTAGGGTTTGGAATCACAGTATCAAACCTTCCTAAGACTTTTAAAATCTCTCAAATAAACAGATCTTTGCTTTCAACTCTGCCTACCTTTGACCACTTTAGGAAATGAGAGACGTTAAGGATTTATATACCAGGTCTGTTTTGTAAACAGAAGGATTAAAGAGATGTGCAAAACAATCAAAGGTCACCTTACACACCTGCAGGTCCAAGAACAGGCATCAAACTCCATTGTCTGTAGGACTAAAAATCCTGGCCCCCAAACTGAAACCCAGAGACTAATTAGTACCCCTAGTTGGACATGCTGTGGAAAAGGCTTCCAGAACACGTCTGCAAGATGACAAAGCAAGTATTGCAAAAGTACAGAAAGTAGTAGTAGCAGTTGTTAAAAAAGAACAAAACTGATGGTTACAATATAGCCACAAATTTAGCAGTTTTTGTGTATTTGGGGTAACATATGCTTGAGGATTTTGAATTACAGTGGTACCTCGGGTTACATACGCTTCAGGTTACATACGCTTCAGGTTACAGACTCCGCTAACCCAGAAATAGTACCTTGGGTTAAGATCTTTGCTTCAGGATGAGAACAGAAATTGTGCTCCAGCGGCATGGCAGCAGCAGGAGGCCCCATTAGCTAAAGTGGTGCTTCAGGTTAAGAACAGTTTCAGGTTAAGTACGGACCTCCGGAACGAATTAAGTACTTAACCCGAGGTACCACTGTAGTTCTGTTCATGAAGTAAGTTTCAGGGCCTCCAGTATTCACTGTAACAAGGCTCAGCCAAGATAAAAGGAAATTTCCTCCCCTTTGAGTTCAGTGGAAAATCTAAAAATATCCACCCTCAGACTGCCTTTTACAGCATAAACTTACTACAGAATGTGTATGCATGGATAGAAAAGTATTGGTGGTAGTAGTGATAATGATGATGAAGGTGATGGTGATGATGATGATGATAATAGACGCAAGCAAGCTGTAATTTGCTCACCAGTGATTGACATGTTGTCAGAACCAACTCTGAGAATAGTTGCTGTAAATACCCCTTAAGAACATCATACGTATGCAAGGCTATGGCAAGAGGTTAAGCAGCAAACTAAAAAGGTAAAGGGACCCCTGACCATTAGGTCCAGTCGTGACCGACTCTGGGGTTGCGGCGCTCATCTCTCTTTATTGGCCGAGGGAGCCGGCGTACAGCTTCCGGGTCATGTGGCCAGCATGACTAAGCCGCTTCTGGAGAACCAGAGCAGCGCACGTAAACACCTTTTACCTTCCCGCCAGAGCGGTACCTATTTATCTACTTGCACTTTGACGTGCTTTTGAACTGCTAGGTTGGCAGGAGCAGGGACCGAGCAATAGGAGCTCACCCCGTTGTGGGGATTCGAACCACGACCTTCTGATCTGCAAGTCCTAGGCTCTGTGGTTTAACCCACAGTGCCACCCGCGTCCCTTAAAAGGAGGGGAAATTAAATCCCTTTCTTACCAAACGTTTTGGGGGAGCTGGAGTGGCTGTGAATTTCCCTGAGTATGCATGCACTGAAATATTGTTGCAGTTGTTGTATACAACAAAGTCCTCACAATAGCACAAGGACTTCCACCCGTGTAACAGGACTTTCTCCCCTGCCCCAACGTGCAGCAGGAAGTCGGAGGGAAATCCAGAACAGATTGGTTGTGGGGTGCCTAGGAAGAGGAGAAGACCCATTGCATGAATGGAAGTCCTTGTCCTAATGGGGTGTTTTTACTGGATACAAATTGTTGTTCTTTCTTATCCAGCTTTCACTACAAGGTTTGAAGGCCAAGTTACAATGATATGGGGGAAAAATGCATTAATATCTTTTTAAATAATATTAGTGGAGTGAGCCCTGTCACTTTCCCAAACATAATGTCAGTTTGTCGGTGTCAGATTAAAAATAAGAGAGTGTAGATAGTGGGATAAAGGAGCAAATAATAATTATAATATGAAAACTGGAAAGATATAAGTGTGTGTGTGTGTGTGGCAGTGCGGGGAACAGGAATAGCTTGCTTGAGAACTGGCTAAAAAGTCATCCCATCTTTTTGGGGGGGGACAGGATAGGACACCAAATTAGCAGAAACCAAGGATCATAGGCATGGATTTGGTAAGAGGCTAGTGAATTGTTTAGTTTGTTCACAATATGCTTTCTGTTGCTTGGTGGCTGTGCGTGTGGGAGGAACATATTGCTGACTGAAAGAGCTGTGTTTGCCTTGAGTAGAGGCTAGGAATTTGTTTCTCAGGGAAATGTCTCCTAAATAAACGTGTCATTCTTTAAATGTACATTGAATGCTGCGTGTGATTAAAAAAAAAAAGGCATTCTCTTTGAAATGACTTGCAGCAAGCAATTTTGGAGAACCAGATCTGTGATGATCACTAATAAAGACTACCATATGGTTTATTAAAAAAAAAAAGTTAAAGGAAGGAGACAAGGTGATCATTCCAAATTCTTAGCAAAGCAATAATGACATTGTTATTTAACGCACCCAAGTGCATCAGATAATAAATCTTGAAAAGTTTAAGCAAGCTGTCAAGCATTCAGTGTTCCACACTCTAGTTATGACCCCCCCCCCTCCTTCTTGAGATGTCAACCCAGCACTCCTGTGTCCAACATTCCCAGGACAAAACAACATCAAGTAATGAATTCTGCAGAGTTGTGTTTATCTCCAATCCCTTAAAGGAAAGAAGAAGCCTTTTATTGGGCAGGAAAGGGAGGGGGCTGTGTGGATATACTACACTGGCTTTTATAAACAAATATTGGTGGGCAGGGAATTGTTTTTTTAAAGAGCATACAGTGGTAAAGGTAAAGGGTAAAGGGACCCCTGACCATTAGGTCCAGTCGTGGCCGACTCTGGGGTTGAGGCGCTCATCTCGCTTTATTGGCCAAGGGAGCAGGGGTACAGCTTCCGGGTCATGTGGCCAGCATGACTAAGCCGCTTCTGGTGAACCAGAGCAGCGCACGGAAAAACCGTTTACCTTCCCACCAGAGCGGTACCTATTTATCTACTTGCACTTTGACGTGCTTTCAAACTGCTAGGTTGGAAGGAGCAGGGACCAAGCAATGGGAGCTCACCCCGATATGGGGATTCGAACCGCCGACCTTCTGATCTGCAAGTCCTAGGCTCTGTGGTTTAACCCACAGTGCCACCCGCGTCCCTTGCATACAGTGGTACCTCGGGTTAATTACTTAATTTGTTCCGGAGGTCTGTTCTTAACCTGAAACTGTTCTTAATCTGAGGTACCACTTTAGCTAATGGGGCCTCCTGCTGCTGCGCCGCCGGAGCACGATTTCTGTTCTCATCCTGAAGCAAAGTTCTTAACCCAAGGTACTATTTCTGAGTTAGCGGAGTCTGTAACCTGAAGCATATGTAACCTGAAGCGCATGTAACCCGAGGTACCACTGTATTGTGTGGCATTATCCCCAAACAATTAAAAGACTTCCTGTACATTATCCCACTAATCCTTACAGAGGCTAGTTTTGTATTCCACATATTTCCCCAATGATGATAATAATAATAATAAATGGTTGTATGAATGATCTCTTAAGGGGGTAGCTTTAGGTGCCAACTCTAATTATCCCACTGATGTGGCACCCACAGGCACTAGGCAGCGAAGTGGGCATGCTGAAGCCAACATTATGCACGGGACTTGGGACAGTGCTTGAGAAGTTCCTTTAACAGTAGTGCAAAGGCTTATTTTGACTCGTCCATGCAGAGTCCTGAGTGAGGTGTCAGCTTTGTGGGTGGTGCTGTGGTCTAAACCACTGAGCCTTTTGGGCTTGCCGATCAGAAGGTCGGCGGTTCGAATTCCCTGCAATGGGGTGAGCTCCCATTGCTCTGTCCCAGCTTCTGCCAACCTAGCAGTTCGAAAGAATGCCAGTGCAAGTAGATAAATAGGTACTGCTGTGGCGGGAAGGTAAACGGCATTTCCGTGAGCTCTGGTTTCCATCACAGTGGCCTGTTGCTCCAGAAGTGGTTTAGTCATGCTGGCCACGTGACCCGGAAAAGCTGTCTGTGGACACACGCAGGCTCCCTTGGCCTGAAAGTGAGATGAGCGCCACAACTCCATAGTCCCCTTTGACTGGACTTAACCGTCCGGGGGTCCTTTACCTTTACCTTACCTTTCATGCCGTGGGCATTGCTAGTTGGTTAGAGTATGGTGCTGATAACACCAAGGTTTCATGTTTGATCGCCATATGTGACAGCTACATATTCCTATATTGCAGGGGGTTGGAATAGATGTTTTTTTAGGGTCTCTTCCAACTCTACATTTCTATGATTCTATTATCCCCTGTCTGCTTGTGGAAGGGCTCTTGCACCAGCAGATGGGTGAGTCTTAACCAGTGCTATTTTTTCTAGAAAAAAAGAGGTGCCGGAGCTCACCATGAATTTTTCCCTTGTTCTCTTAGAATGACAATGTCACCCACTTGAGAGATGCTGGAGTTGAGCTCCGGTGAGCTCCAGCTGCAAAACACACACAAAAAACCCCCTGGTCTTAACCTTGTGCAATACAGGAATCCTGTGCAACAGTTGTGCTAGTGGAAACTCAATGTGCAGCTGATCTCATACTCTACAGTGGTACCTTGGTTTAAGAAGTGCGTAGTTTATGAACAACTTGGATTAAGAACGCTTCAAACCCGGAAGTAGGTGTTTTGGTTTGTGAACTTTACCTTGGAATAAGAACATGTTTCACTTCCTGTTGAGTGTGTTCCATTTGTAAATTGAGTCCCCCGTTGCTCTGGAAAAGCACACCTTGGTTTAAGAACGCTTTGGTTTAAGAACAGATTTCCGGAACGGATTAAGTTCGTAAACCCAGGTACCACTGTATTGTGTAACAAAGTTACTAGCAACTGGCTTGCGAATTCCCTTGTGCAACAAACTGCAGGCACAAACTTTTCACCAGCAGAACAAGCATACCGCTAAGTATGTTGTTCAGACTTTAACTTAGCACTACACTGGAGTATGGAATGCATGTGGTGAAAGTCAAAGCCCAGAGTGGCTGCCACGTCGTGGGAATGGTTACTTTCTGGATAGCAATGAGGTGATCCAAGTCAATAATTAACCTCTTTTAACTGCAGCTGTCTCCTTCTTTTTCAATTGTTTTTGTTTTGTTTTTAGAGGTCCTGGCTTTTAAACCCTGCGCTAGCGAGGAAAGCCCACTTTTAAAACATCTGGCCTCCGTATTGAAACAATAGCATAGTTTGAGTGGTAATCTCGTATAATTTCTGCTGAATAGTAGGGTACGTTTAAACAGTTCCAAGGGGGCGAACAATACTATTTTAAAGGGGGCTTTGATCATTACTTATCTTTCAGCTGATTATAGGAATCTCGTTGGAAGCTTTCAAAGGGATTTTAATTTTGACTCTCTTTATGTCTTCAGCCTAGTGCTGACATTAATTTCCCCCATTGCCTGTGAAAAGAAGCACAGTTTTGTCTCAGACGGGGGTTTTTTTGTTCCTTGTGTCATGTCTTTTGTGCATGCAGATGGGACTGATTAATTCCAAGGCCTTCTTGCTCTCGTTGCCACATATTTTTTTCTCTCCCCAACCCCACACACCCTGCTTCCTCGGGAAATAATTAAATAAGCTGGGGGGGTGCGCGCGACGTATATCTGTCTCTGTTATGAAAAGGGTTTGATATTGCTTCTCAAATCAAGAGCAGCTAGGGACTTCTTAACGCTTCCTTCCTTGAAAAAGTGGAGAGAACACTTAAAAAAAGAGAATATCATGGTGAGATAATCTTGAGTTTAGTGGGAACTGAAGCCACTCCAGCCTCGCTGGTGCCCTGAAATAATTGTGAAATTCATCCCTCTGAAGAAGGTCACTGGAAGGACGATGCAGCTCTCAAGTCGCCTGTAAGCTTTGAAAACAAGGTTTAAGTGGAACTTAATTGATGCATAAGCCTGGGCTGGCCTTAGGGGTTAATTTTGGCCTTTCTGAATTCAGAAGTCTCCCGCTTCACACCTGCTAAAACCGAGGGAACATTTGAGATCATAAATTTCCGAAGTAGAAGGAGACATGGGTCAAACATTCGCAGGCTGACGCTTACACCTGTAAAGGTGTGTGGGTGTGGGGGCAAGGGAATAGCAGCTGGATGGAAGGTATCGATTGCACAATGTTATGGGGGTTTGCGGCCATGTAATTAAATACTGATAAAAGCACTTAGCACATGCACCTGATAGAATTGAAAAGGACCTGCAGATGCAGATGTGAGCATGGAAAGCAATTCGAGCTGATCTTACTAGCATGCATTTCTACTGAAATGTGCACAGAATTGCAGCATAAGAGATAAATTATGAGTGTTGGGGTGAAGCCTTGTTCTAAAGGGGTGGCCACCCAGCCTAGGACGTTTGTAGCCATGCTGTGCAATCTATGTGTGTTTTCTCAAAGCAAGTCCAGTGTGTTCAGTGGGGTTTGTTCTCTGTTAAATGTGCTTGGGATGGTGCCTTTAGTTCTTTTGAGGGAGGTGGGGAGTGTAGGGAGGGGGGAATCAAGCCCTAATATTGGAACCAAAGGCACACATTTCAAATATGCAATTTATTCTGGGAAGAAACTAAACAGTAGGCAGGCTATTCGTGCATATTCTTTCTCGCTGTATATTGGTGTATACAAACCTCAGAAGGGAGCCACGGGTTGCGAAAAGCATAAGAATTGCCTACATTAAAATGAAATGTCCCGTCTTTTCAGAATCAGTATGTATAATACCGGCCATTGCAAACTGAAAGGCTGCTTTGGAGTTTGGAAGACTGGGTAGGAAACGGCAATTTTCCAGCGCTTGCAGCTACACTTTGCTGCTCTGTGGTTGGAAATGTAAAATCTGTTTTCAAATATGAATACCATCAAGCGCAGAACTGTGCTTCTGTGTAAAACGCTGGCCAATTGCTAGTTCGGACAGAGGAGATAAGAAGCTGTGCTTAGTTAAAAGACTATTTCTGAAGTCGTAATTGCTATTTTGCATGACAAAAGCAACAAACGGCGTTTAATTTATTTCAAAATCATGAAATGTGTTGTTAAAAGTGGAGGGGGAAGTTCCACAAAGGAACGAGGGCATGCTGAACATCCCTGGCACAGCCACCACAAAGAAAAATGCGCAAAATGTACTCCCACAGGGATGACAACTGTCAAGAGCTGCAAACAGATGTGACGTGCAAAACTGTGAGTTATTCAGGATGGTAACGTCGCGGGACGCAATGTGGAAATACGAGGAGCCAGAGACAAACAGAGCCGCAAAACTTTCTCACACCCTCACATAAATCACGCCACATACAAGTATGGGAAATTGCAATCCGTCTTCGGCACACAGTTTTTCATGATCGCCGTGTACCAAAAGGCAAGAGAACAAAACACAGACTGACACGTTTTCAGATCTCAATCCATTTGTTATTCAGTGGAGGCAGCTGCAAAATATTACAGCAAAAAAGGAGGAGGGAATTCAAAATGGCAGCAAAACAGCATTTATGGAAAGGACCCCATGCCTTTACTTGTTGTTGTTGTTGTTTAGTCGTGTCTGACTCTTCGTGACCCCATGGACCAGAGCACACCAGGCACTCCTGTCTTCCACTGCCTCACGCAGTTTGGTCAAACTCATGCTGGTAGCTTCGAGAACACTATCCAGCCATCTTGTCCTCTGTCGTCCCCTTCTCCTTGTGCCCTCCATCTTTCCCAACATCAGGGTCTTTTCCAGGGAGTCTTCTCTTCTCATGAGGTGGCCAAAGTATTGGAGTCTCAGCTTCAGGATCTGTCCTTCCAGTGAGCACTCGGGGCTGATTTCATTAAGAATGGAGAGGTCTGATCTTCTTGCAGTCTATGGGACTCTCAAGAGTCTCCTCCAGCACCATAATTCAAAAGCATCAATTCTTCGGCGATCAGCCTTCTTTATGGTCCAGCTCTCACTTCCATACATCACTACTGGGAAAATGCCTTTACAGCTTCAGCTATTCCTTAGGAGAAAAATATTTATACAAAGACAGATCTGCTCTTTGGACATGTAACTGCTCCCCCCCAAAAAAGGGTGCTCATTTGGATTTCCCGTTTCCTTCTTTTCATCTTATTTATTGGGGCCACCCACCTAGGCTTCCTTATACTGAATCAGACCATTGTTTTGTCTCCTTCAGCATTAATTATACTGACTGGCAGCAGTTCTGCAGGATTTCAGAGGGTCTTTCCCTAGCCCTACCTGGAGATGGCAGGGGTTGAACCTGAGGCCTTCTGCCTACAAAGCTGATGCTCTCTCACTTAGTTATGCCCCTACATTACTTCACAGTTGCTAAGACAGACTGTTTGAGGCTGTTTTCACACAATGTTAGCTAAGACTACAAGATTGAAAAACATTACAATTGCCATTGCATACCCTTCAACCTGACATGGCCCAAAACCAGGACAGCATCTTCCGGGTCCAAAATCCTGTGTGAGACACGTGATTGCACACCAAGAAAAAATGCTCTTTGTTTTAGCACAGTGGCCCAAAATGTGTGTTTTGGTGAGCCACACAAGATCACGGACCTGAAAAAGTGCTTTTGGGGGCATGGCACCCAAAAGACAAATATTGGGGTACTACGTGAGATTTAGGATCCCCCCCAAAAAACCCACACTTTTTCAGGGTGAGATCTCAACCTGAAATTCACGCGAGAGCTAGGCATCCAAAATGGCCACTGTATTCTCATGGGGGGAAATGGGATGTCCTGTTCTTTTCTTTTTAAGATGATCTTTATTGGTATTTTATAATTACATACAGTGGTACCTTGCAAGATGAATGCCTCGCAAGACGAAAAACTCGCAAGACGAAAGAGTTTTCCATTTTTTGAGTTGCTTCGCAATACGAATTTCCCTATGGGCTTGCTTCGCAAGACGAAAACGTCTTGCAAGTTGTTTGTTTCCTTTTTCTTAAAACCGTTAATACCCAGGGTGCACTGCTTGAAGAGGTGCAGTTGCGACTTGACTTCGAGGAGCAACTCATAGCACGCGGTGTGGTAGCCTTTTTTGAGGTTTTTGAAGACTTTGGTGATTCCTATGGGAAACCGTGCTTCGCAAGACGAAAAATTCGCAAGACGAAAAAACTCGCAGAACGAATTAATTTCGTCTTGCGAGGCACCACTGTACTATACATACACATATTATATTACATTTTACATTTATTCTTGCTCTCAAGAGCTGACTTCCCTCCTTCCTTCTTCCGGCTTTTTTGTGTCGTTTTAAACTTTTCTCATTGTCTTTATCCATTTTGTATATAGTTGTTCTTCAATTTTTGTCCATGAAATGTCCGTAAACAAATAAATCTTTCTATATATACAATTCTTGTTGTCTGTCTATATTCATTTACAAATACTGTTCAACCTTGGTCATCATATACATTTTTAATTCATTTTGATATTATTATCCAATAGATTTCTTTGTATTTTCCCGTTATGAGGTTTGTTTCAGTTCTACTGGTTTCCCTGTTTCACATCATCTTCTGATGTCCCTTTTTTCCAGTGCAGTTGACAGGTATGCCATCACCCTTTTCAGGGCAGCTTAAGGGAGTGTTGGGCACTCGCTCAGTGTTTGGTATTAGCATCCACCACAGCAAACCGTACTGGCTCTGCTGGTACTTTCATGGCCAACCTGCCCAGA
Organism: Podarcis siculus; assembly: GCA_034642415.1. Classification (NCBI taxonomy): domain Eukaryota; kingdom Metazoa; phylum Chordata; class Lepidosauria; order Squamata; family Lacertidae; genus Podarcis; species Podarcis siculus. Next base: position 56,815,539 of record JAXCMG010000012.1, read on the forward strand.
ATGCCTCACTCTGAGGGAACCCACTTGTCTGCCAGGACGTTCCTAGAGCAAGGCAGGGGGGGGGAGGATTTGGTGAGAAGCCATGAACCCTGTCAAGCCGATGGGAGAAAGAGGGCAGAGCCAGTCAGCAGAGGCCTGGAGGTGCCAATTCTACCACCCACAAGCCCACCAACGGGGGAAGTCGCTTTATATTGCCTAATGGAAGGCCTGGACCTGACGCCGCTAGACCAGACCCTGGGTCTCTGGGTGGGCCCTTGTGTGTGCACACAGACACTGGCACACACACACTGGCACACACAACAGCCCCTCTTTGATCAGGTTGAACACTCCAGTTGTACAGAAACAAGGTAGTTCAGAAAGGTTGTAAGGTTGGCTGGGAGAGCACTGGAGTAATAATAATAATAATAATAATAATAATAATAATAATAATTTATTATTTGTACTCCGCCCATCTGGCTGGGTTTTCCCAGCCACTCTGGGTGGCTTCCAACAAAAATTAAAAATACAACAAAATAGTGGTGGTTGTGGAAAACCTTCACTATAAATACTTTGTTAAAATAAAGCAGCTCCCTTTATCTTTAATTTCTCACCACTAGGGATGGGTCAATCTGCCAATTTTGGTTTTTCTAAGTTGGTCATTTCTCCAGTCTTAAATTCCATTCTCCCCGTTTCCGCAACTGTTTGTGAATTGCTTTAAAAAGTACAAGTCCTCACGAAAGCCCACCTGTGTTTTTGTGCAAATTTATTGTAATAAACCCAGTTTTGCCCCCCCCCCCCATTTTTGCGATGCCATTTCCCCTGCTGGATCATGTTTTTGCATGCTTCGTTTGTCTCATAGATGCATTTCTATGTTCACTTTACCTGAGCATATGCATTTCCGTACACGTTACCGTATTTTTCGCCCTATAGGATGCACTTTCCCCCCTCCAAAAATGAAGAGAAAATGTGTGTGCGTCCTATGGGGTGAATGCAGGCTTTCGCTGAAGGCTGGAGAACGAGGGGGGTCGGTGCGCACCGACCCCTCTCGCTCTGCAGGCTTCAGGAAACTATCCGCTAGCCGTGGGAGATGCAGCTCTCCCACAGCTAGCGGAGACCTTGCCGGCACCCAGAAGCTTGGGGTGCGCTGAGCTCAGCACGCCCCAAGCTTTGGGCTTTGTGCAGCACTCCGCTAGCCGTGGGAGAGCCCCGCGAAGTCGCGCGGCTCTCCCACGGCTAGCGGATAGCAGCCTGTTCTGGGGGCTGGGGTTGGGGGTGCGTCCTATGGGCCGGTGCGTCCTATGGGGCGAAAAATATGGTACTTGGCTGGGAAATGAATGCCAAAATCCAGAGAACTCCAGATTTCGAAGTATGGCCATGCCTCACTTTATGTATTGTTTCAGGAAGTGTGAATTAAATAAGTTCACCTTTCAATGCAAAGTGAATCCCATTTCTACCCCCATTCTTACTCACCACCTCACCCACGCAACATGAAGAATCATTTGCTAATGTTCTTATTTCTCTCTTTTCCTTGCATTGTTTCTGATGGTCCAAACAGATAGTAGGCAATTTTCCAATTTGCATTAACATTACATGACAGCAGAACCATTGTCACAGGGCAGCTTATCAGACCGTTCCCCCTCCCATCCCTGAATGTATGGGTTTCTATTACCATTGCCAAACTATTCATTATATTGCAAAATAATGGATTTTGCCTCCTGCTTCCACCGCCGCAGAGGTGAAATAGGTATGTATGCCACTGCTGGTGCTGCTCTTTTAGAGTTTTTCCCTCCAGGCTGCTTTTATCAATTAAACTTGTGATCTTATTAACACCTAACACGGTTGGTTTTTTTCCTTGGAACTTGAGTGAGAATATTCTTGCCAAAGCTCACAGCTGTTCTGTGAACAAAAATAACACTCATTCGGTTCATTATTATTAAAACGGGGGGGGGGGATCGTTTGCAGTTCAGCATGTTAAAGTGACTTTTTAGTTAAAAGAAATAAAGCTAACAATAAAAGAATACCTAATTGTTGTTTATATTGTAGCACTAGCAGTTCAAGGAAAGTACTTGTGCGGATTATAGAAACCCCATTCTAAAAGAATATAGCCACAATCCGAAGGAACGCACAGGCAAAACAAATAACGCAATGACTATTTCTGATGCAGGTTGAATTTTTGTTGCCAAAGAGACAAGCTGTTGTTCCCCTTCAGAAAACGGCCTGCCTCTTTGGCAGTGGAGTTTGTGGCACCAATATTAACAAGTGAAAATCATCTCCCGGATTTAAGAAGAAATTTATTTTATTTATTAACTCTCTCTGTGTGTGTGTGGCAAACATTAGGGGTGAAATGAAGTTAGATTATTAAGGACCCACACTCTTCCTAACTTTATAGTGTGGGAACGCTTACAGTGCAACACTGTGAAGGTAATTTCAGAAGCCCTGGGCCACCTTCCTCACATCAGCTCCTCCCTCACATCAGCATTGCTGTAGGTTCTTAGATTGCTCAAGAGTCTAGGAAGGGAAGAGGGATTTGTTATGCTTCTCAGGGAATTGTAGCTCTGTGAAGGGAACAGAGCCTAGGACTTGCCGATCAGAAAGTTGGCGGTTTGAATCCCCACAACGGGGTGAGCTCCCGTTGTTCGGTCCCAGCTCCTGCCAACCTAGCAGTTCGAAAGCACATCGAAGTGCAAGTAGATCAATAGGTACTGCTCTGGTGGGAAGGTAAACGGCCAATAAAGCGAGATGAGCGCCGCAACCCCAGAGTCGGTCACGACTGGACCTAATGGTCAGGGGTCCCTTTACCAATTCTCCACCACTCTTAACAAATCACAGGATTCCCAGGATTCTGAGGCCTGGCTCTGAAAGGAGGGTAGTGTCAGGGGCTGAACAAGCTTCCTGGGGCGATCAGTGCACATTATATGTGTGTGATTAATGCCATCTATGCACATTAAGGCAGTAGGGATACAGATAATTATTGTACAGATAGCTTTGCATCTTCTTTTTCGTATATGAAAGATCAATGTTACCCCTCAGTCATTCGCTGTGCAGCGCACATAGCGGCTGATAAGCTTATCGTTTCCTTTAAACTTATCAGATTAAACAACCTAGGATACAGGACTGATAGAAGTGATACATTTGATAGTACAAATATCCACTGCAGGAAAAGGTGTGCATGGCGCTAGAATGATATATAAATGAGCTGTGAAATCAGACGTGGATATTTCGTACGCCGATCTTCGTACGCACTTCATTCCTATTTCTCTGTTGAGTAATTTATCTGTAATTTGCCGTTACCTCTTTTGTAGATGGCAGCGTAGGAAACGGAGCTCCGGTTCACATTTATCATGCCAGCAAATTGTAAATTTGACAGGAACAACATGTTACTCAATGTAAGCTATATATCAGCATTGCCCTCCATTATTTCAGGGATTGCATAAGGCAGAAATGCTGGTGGCACGTGGTTCTCAGGAGTAGCAGGAATCTATGCAGCATGACTGACCATGCCTGAAGTTCCTAAGGGATTGGTGGAAAGTGAAAAGGTGTCAACCCCTAGAAATAATCGTTGGAATTAAAAATATTGCTTCATCAGTTAGCTCTCCATAGCATGGTTAGAATATGCGTGTGGTCTCCACCTATGCAACAGAAGTAGCTGTGGCATTTCCAATTCTCTCCCCAAGGTTTGTGGGGGTGGGAGTCAGGCTTCGCATGTCAATACCCCGAAGCCACCCCCTTGTTGAGAAATAACAGACACAAGAACACATATATTAGGTTAATGTTATTGGGCAAATTTTGGCCACAACTTTATTGATTACAGAATGTGAGTGGTATTGGCTTAGGCATTGAATGGACCCGACTATATCTGACTCCTGCCCATTGCGCAGGGAATCTGGTAAGGATAAACCACCAGAAGAGGGAGCCCTGTCGATGCATACCAACTCGAGCTCCCCCTGGTGTTCCCGTCGGGGTCGTGTCATGGCCCTAGCCCCTCCCCCGGCTTTGGACAAGATCCACACCCCCGGATTCCTTTAACGGAATACCCTTAAGCTTGGAGGGGCAGGTGATGGCCACACCTCCCCCATCATAAGGTCAAACAATGCCTAACCGCAACCCTAACAATGTTGTGACGATTGCTACGAGGTAGGTGAAAACCAAATGGCTCATGCCAATTTGCCAAGTGGAAAAATTCCTACCAGACCCCTCAATGGCGACCAATCAAGGTCCATAGCAAGGCCAATGACTAAAACCTGCAAAATAGGGAGGGAGGGCGGGTGATTGAGGGAGCGAGCCGAAGAGGAAGCCCTCCGGCTCGTGCCTCTGCTTAAATGGTCTCGGCCACAGACCCCCCAGCCAGCGGATTGGCTGATGTGGCCGGGATCCCCCAGGCAACGTGGGACTATGTCCCCCACCCACGGAGGAGAGTGGGTGGCCATGCACTGCAACTCCTCCCCATGGGGAAGTGGAGTGGATTTGTGGATATACAGAGAATTGAATAAGGGTAAATGCAGGGCAATCATATGGATGCATGCAACAGTAAAGTCAGGGGAAGAGTAAAGGCAAGGACTATTCAAGCACCCATTAAGGAAAAAGGTAAAGGGACCATTAGGTCCATTGACCCTTCTTCACTTCCTTTGGATGTTGGCCCTCCCATCCTATGCTGAATGCAGAATTATTTGGTCACTTTATGGGATCAAGTTGAAATTTTGACTTGCTACCAGATTGGCTCAGACGGCAAGTTGTTTGTGTGTGTTGTTTCCCCCTCCAGCTGCTCTAATCTGGCTCTGAGGTGGTGAGTAGTCTAAATTTTGGAGCCCTTTAAACATGTTCATTTGGTCACATTGGGCTGGTAGGTGCAGGAACACACCGGGGAGGGTTATGGCTGGGTGGACACCCTTAGCGTGAGTGGTGTAATCCCAAGACTTGGCTTCTGGACTGTGAAAAACACTGGCAGGGTATGGTTCAACTTTGAGGCTAGCCTGTATCACTGCCTCAGAGTTCTGGAGACCCAGGTGGGAATGATCCAGCAAGGCCCTCCTCACCTGAAAAAAATGAGTTTTAAGGGAAGGGATAGAATGAGCACTCCTCTCCATTCTCAGAAACAGCTCCCCTTATAAATTTGCTTATGTTACAGTAAGCTTCCCACACTATCTCACCTCTGCAGATTGTTTTTCATTAACATTTAATAAATTTCGCCCTAGTTCAGCCTGTTTCCTTGTGCCTCACCTCCTTAGTTCATTCTTCTGGCTTTGGAAGGACACACCTGTCAATTTCAGTTTCTCTCCATTTCTTATTTTTCCGTTCATGACATTTCTACATGAATTCAAGAGGGTTTGTTGTTGTTGTTTTAAAAAGTCAGCATTTTAATTTCTCCTAATGGGCAACTTTTATGCAATTTTGCTTGTCGCACACATATGTCTATGCCATTTTCACTAACATGAATGCATTTTCAAAGTATGCTTCCCCCTAATGCATGCACTTCTCTACATGGTCTTTGGCTGGGGTACTGCAAAATTTGGAGGATTTCTCGCTGCATTTCAGTTCACCTATTGTTCCAGAGAGTACAAATTAGGTAAGTTTGTATTTACATATGAAGTGAAACCTTAGCTGTGGCCAACATAAATTAGCATGGCAATTGTATCCCAGCCCAAAGCGCAGTCAGTGACTGAGAGAACCGACTTATTTGTCATCATTGGTACTTTTCAAGAGTCGGCACAAATATAGAAGCAAGAGGCGCTGAAGATTCTTGACTTTGGCTTGCTCCAATTTCAAGGATTTATTTCATTGGAGGGGGGCGTTATCTGCAGTCCATTGGCTTCAGTAGGTCTTTTGCATAAAGAGCTATATGCATGATAGCACTCCAAGGATATCGCTACAAATGCCAACCTATCAGGGCACCCCTTTCATCAAAAGCCAGGAACGAAGATTTCATTTTAATGGAAAAGTACAAGAAAGCACTTAGTTTCAATATCAGATCTGATCTAGTAATTGTCAGGTATGCCACAAAAAACCCCCACTCCTGGAAATAATAAATTGGTTTAAACATTACTGCTACCTAAGTCTATCCATTACCAAATTGGGAGGGCTGTATTTCTAGAAAAGAAGGTAGCAGAAATAATTGGAGGCGGGTACAATAAATGCTGTTTCTATCACTGAGACAGAAGTTATAAAGATTCTCTAAGTGTCTAAATTTGACCTCTGTAATTTGTTTGTATACAGTATATAGATGACAGATACTTTTTATTTTATTTTTTACACAGAGCGATCTGAGTTTCCAACGGAGACAAAGGGGTCCCTTTGTTTCACCACCAGATACATCTATTTGTGTGGTTTCAATTTTATTACCTGGCTGTGGCAATTAAAGTTGCTCAGAAGTAACATAGTAAGAGAGGGAAAATGATCTGACCTTAAGCTGCAATGCATGACTTTGTCACTTAATTAGGATTGAATGTACATACAAATTTGTCTAGCTATGGGCTTCTCGGAATCAATTTACCGTCCTAACATTTATTGCTAAATGTTGGGGCAAAATAAGAAGATATTTGGGCTTGTCTGCATGCTGTTTGTGTTTTAAACCTCTAGAGAATCTATACTTCAAATAACTAAATGCCATTATATCTCCCATTCATAGAAAGAATAGAATGTAAAAAAACCAAAACAAACCACAAGCCACAGGAATGAGAAGATCATAAATGGGCCGACGGTGGGCTCCATTAAGTATTGTTACCTGCTATGAAAAATCTTGCAAAAAATCCGTGATCAAACTATGAAGTAACATAAATTCAGAAGTAACTAGGTTTAAAGTAGAAGAAACCATAACTTCTTATCTCTTGCCTATAACTATTCAGAAGTGCAGTGCTTCCTGGATCCTTGAGGGTCAGGCAGCAAAAGAGCCTTCAAAAATTCCTTACAGGTTTAAGACTAAGGCTATAATTTCAACACCACTTACCGGGGGGGGGGGACCCACTGCATTCAGTGAAACCCCCACCTAGATAAATAGATGATAGATAGATAGATAGATAGATAGATAGATAGATAGATAGATAGATAGATAGATAGATGATAGATAGATGATAGATAGATGATAGATAGATAGATGATAGATAGATAGATAGATAGATAGATAGATAGATAGATAGATAGATAGATAGATAGATGATAGATGATAGATGATAGATAGATAGATAGATAGATAGATAGATAGATAGATAGATAGGTGATAGATCCCTCCCATGCATCAAAGGAGGGATGTCTCCATGTTCCATCTCTCCATGTGCTTACAAAAAAGGAGTGTCTTCTCTGTGGTGGCACCCTGACCATCATATTCCGTGAGTTTCAATACAAGCTGACCAGATGCCACCCCACCCCACAAATAATCCCTTCACCAGTGGCGTTTCCATTTCCCAGATGTTCCAGTTGCACAGTTGTTGGCTGAAAATAAAATAAAATGCATTGCACATGTTTTTAGATGCATATTTTAAAGGGAAAATGAGTCAGATCTCACCTACGTTAATTGAAATGACTAAGATCTACTAACTTAAATCTGGATCCCACCACTGATGTCAGTCCCATTGATGCCAAGGGTAACTGTGGTTTTTAGCAAACACTGCTGCTCACACAGCTGAACTTCACCAGCCTCTCCTGCCCCTGCAGCCCCTCTATACCCTCAAAATCTGATACAGAGGGAACCCTCTGGAGCAGATTTTGGGGGTGCATGGGGGAGCTGGGAAAGTCCTGTTGCACAGGTGGAAGTTCATCCACACTGCATTGAATACAACCCTCAGTTCAGATAACTGAGGGTGTTGCATCCAATGATTTTATAATAATGATTTTATTATTGATATGCCGCTCATTTGACTGGGTTGCCCCAGTCACTCTGGGCAGCTTCCAACAAAACGTGAAAACACAAAATGTATCCAACATTCCTGATCCGCTCCTTTCTTCTTCCCTGCAGCTTCATATGCACCTTCAAAATCAGCTCTGAAGAGCTGGAAGTGGAGAGGCAATTAAAGTGCTACAAGGCAAAAGGAAAAGGACCCCTGGGCGGTTAAGTCCAGTCAAAAGCGACTGTGGGGTTGCGGCGCTCATCTCGCTTTCAAGCCAAGGGAGCCAGCATTTGTCCACAGACAGCTTTCTGGGTCATGTGGCCAGCATGACTAAACCACTTCTGGTGAAATGGGACACCGTGACAGAAACCAGAGTGCATGGAAATGCTGTTTACCTTCCCGCTGGAGCGGTACCTATTTATCTACTTGCACTGGTGTGCTTTCGAACTGCTAGGTTGGCAGGAGCTAGGACAGATCAATGGGAGCTCACTCCATCATGGGGATTTGAACCGCCAACCTTCTGATCGGCAAGCCCAAGAGGCTCCGTGGTTTAGACCACAGCGCCACCCGCATCCCTACAGCACCAGCATAACTCCGCTGATGCCACCTCAGATACAACCCTTAGTGTGAATCCCACCCAAGATGTTAAGAAATGCCTATGTTGGTAGAAAGTACATTTAAAACACAGATTAAACGCAAACAAACCAGTGCAGATTATAGTGGAAATGGGTGCAACATGGGTGAACGCATGTGAAAGTGACAAGGATTTAAAAAAGACTGATTCCTTGCTCATCCATTTCTCATTTCAAATAGAAACTTGCTGTCCAGAGGGGTGAGAACCCCCACAACTTTGTCTGAGAACAGTGATGATTCTTGCAAGGCAGATTCATTGACAAAATAAAGGCCCCGTCCTTCTGCCAGCGAAATGTAAAGATCATCTTGTGCAATTCTTTTCAATGAAGCTTTGTAATGAGTTTCAAAGAAGCGCTAGTATATGAAAGGGTTGCACGCTGGCGTTTAACAAAATGCGGTGGATGTTTTATCCTGTTGTTTTATTTTATTTTATTTGCTTTGTTTCTACTGGGGCGATCTTTCATGTGCTGCAAGAGCTGTGTCAGATACGTCGTGCGCTCTCTCTGAAGTCGACATCAAAGGAGAGAGTCGCAGGCTGCGCAGGTGGTAATTCACTGTTCTGTCAGTCGTGTTTTCTTTTCCGTCAGAAGCTAACCACAAATACTAGAAAGTGGAAAGTGAAGGCTTGCGCTGATAGAAACTTGGCCGGGCCGTACGATCGGGAGCAAGCAGGACAGGTGTTTCAACAACTCTGCGAGGATATTTGTAACTGAGCAGTTTCCACTACAGCCATGGAGAAAGTCGTGCTATGAGCTGCAGGTAGTATTCAACGAAGTCCAACTCAGAGCAGACCCACTGAATTAATGAACCAATGTCCGTCATGTCCATTAGCTTCAGTGGGTCTACTCTGAGGAGGACCAGCATTGGCTAAAACCCTGTGTATCTACTTCCTAAATTTATATATTGCCTTTCTGTCGAAGAGCTTGAGGTTCTTCTCTCGCACATCTTACCCTTATGACAACTTTGTGAGGTAGGTTAAGCTGAGAGAGCGACTGGCTCAAGGTCTCCCAGCAAACTGCATGTATAGAAAAACAGAGTTGTAGAGCTGGAATGACCTACCAGGGTGATTTTGTCCAAGCCCCTGCCATGCAAGAAATCTTTTGTCCAACATGGAGCAAACATGTTTTGCCCAACATGGAGAAGTTTTATCTTCTACCATAACGGGACATGGGTGGCGCTGTGGGTTAAACCACAGAGCCTAGGACTTGCCGATCAGAAGGTCGGCGGTTCGAATCCCCACGACGAGGTGAGCTCCCGTTGCTCGGTCCCTGCTCTGCCAACCTAGCAGTTCGAAAGCACGCCAGTGCAAGTAGATAAATTGGTACCTCTCCTGAACAAGTAGATAAATTGGTACCTCTCCGTGCGCTGCTCTGGTTCGCCAGAAGCAGCTTAGTCATGCTGGCCACATGACCCGGAAGCTGTACGCCGGCTCCCTCGGCCAATAAAGCGAGTTGAGCGCCGCAACCCCAGAGTCGGCCACGACTGGACCTAATGGCCAGGGGTCCCTTTACCTTTACTATGTTCTACAAACTGAGCTGTCATTGAAACCTACATCTCCTCAGTCTTAATCTAAACACTTAATGCAATTTCAGCTCTGTGAATGTTTATTTATCACTTAGTCTAGCATTTGCTGCCAGCCGCTGTTACCATGTAACCTTCATGTAAAGTTGCAAACCTCCCAGTGGTTACTTAGCCGCAAAGCTACTTCATACATAGGCAAGATTAGGGATAGTTTGCTGCTGGCTTTTCATACAGAATTGAAGGCTTCCATCATTATTCCTTATGTTAATAATATTCTAAATACAATTAGAATAGCACTGATTTTTTTCTTCCTTCAGTGTCCTAGGAAGGATGACATAGTGTTAAATACAGTGGTACCTTGGTTTACAGACGCTTCAGGTTACATACACTTCAGGTTACAGAACTTTGCTTCAGGATGAGAACAGAAGTCGTGCTTCGACAGCACGGCAGCAGCAGGAGGCCCCATTAGCTAAAGTGGTACCTCAGGTTAAGAACAGTTTCAGGTTAAGAACGGACCTCCGGAACGAATTAAGTTCTTAACCCGAGGTACCACTGTACCTAAATTCCTTCTGCGGCCTTTGGATGAAGCCCAATGCCATTGAAATCAATGGGAGTTTTGTCATAGCTTTCACTAGGAAATGGATCATACTGTTTCAGTGGCATTTCTCAATTTCCCAACAGAGTGATTTAGACTGCAATCCTGTGTACACTTACCTGAGGTTAAGCCCCATTGAGCATTATAAACTTCATTTTTGAATAGCCCTGTCAAAGCAGTTCCAAAATGTCCTGTAGATGCTAAGGGTGTGCAGCAGGTGTGTGTGTGTGTGTATGTGTGTGTGTGTGTAACATTCCACACCCCTGATCTTTCACATCAAAATATCAGCACAAAACAAAGAGCTTGCCAACACTGGAGATGTAAAAATATAGAAACTGCATGTAATGGTGTATTCTCAAAACCACTTGACCATAGAAGAAGTGGTTCAAAGTATAACTGCAGTCTTTAATGTGAATCAGGTGGGAGAGAAGCAGAATGCTTGGCATGCCCACAAGCTTAGTTTGATGTCGGGGTACAGGGGAGAGGATTAAAACTTTTAAGCTCCCCAAATCAGCAAAATGGGAAACATTTTTCACTGAGGACAAATATGCCCAAAAAGTTTCTTCCTGATTTTGCTTAGATCCAGTGATTGGGGTACTCTAGGGTTACTCTCATTTTGACTCAAGAAAATCACTATTTTATATTTCAAATTGGGGGAAATAAATACAGTAAATGGACAAAAGTGCAAAGATTCACAAAATACTTAGGGGTATGAGTACCCCTGTGTCCCCCCAGAAAAAAAGCACTGCTCAGCTCTAATTATTATCAACTCTTTGGCACAAATATGGAGCTGAGGCTGAGAAGTAATTGTTTGCCTAAGGATATCCAGTACATGCGATGGAGGTGAGATTTGTACAATTGAGCCCTTGGCTCATATCCTTCGTGACCCCCAGATTGTGGAACTCCCTCCCCATGGAGTTGCAGTTGGCCCCAATGCTGCAGACTTTGAGGAAGGATGTTTTATTTTTTTATTTTTTTATCATTGATTTTAGACCACTTTCTCCTAAATAAATGCTCTCGTTAGAAAGCTGCTTTAAGATGGGCACATTTTCTATATCTTGAAGGAATTCTCTACTGCTGGTTTTATGTATTTTAACTGACCTGTTTTTGAAGCTGCATTGTGTTTCTATGCTGTGTGAGATGCCTTAAGATGCCACACAAGGCAGCCTATAAATCATTTAAAAAATAAATGAAATGAAATATTTGGCCTCTGTAATACTCACTATACCAGATCTGATTTTCGATTTGTGATTTGCATATCGTTCTTCCAATTAATTCATAAAAAAACCACGTATCATTGTACTCATCGTTTTCTCTGCTGTTTGAATTGCATTATATAATGAATTGGCATTTGCGTAATTAAGCATGGTTCCAACTTACTATTTTTTTAATTTAAAAATTCCAAGCTAGAAATTTCAACAATTCATGCACTAGCACATGAGAAATAAGGAATCTGCTTAAACAAAACAAAGCAAAAAAATCATTTTGTGGTACTAGAAAGTATTCATTTCGACGATCTTTTCATTTGCCTGTGTGAAAATAGGTAGGCTTAGGGATTTATTTAATTTTAAAAAAATATATTCTTCATCACCCTTCAATTTTCGGGTTAATTGATAAGAACAAAATTGAGTTTAGGTAACATGTGCAGCGTGCCTTCTGTTGTGGCCAGCCTATGTCGCATGAGGTTAAATTGGAAAACTTTGCTACCTACCACCCGTGATAGTAGGTGGAAGGAACCTTTCTAACCCAAGATCATCTTGCATCTTTCACATAGAATGTATTGTTGCATTTTTCTGCCCAGACGACGCCAAACCCACACACCCGGACAGGCTGATAATGTCTTCTCAGATTAAAAAGGGGAGGGGAGGGTCTTAAAAGCTTTTATTTTCCCCTCATCCCCTTTTCCTGTCAATGAGCCATTTTCCTAAGAACAACTCCTGATCAGTGCGTTTTGTCAGCAGGTTTAATAGAAAAGAGTTAGCGTATCAAAAATTGATGACAGAAGCGCAGCTTTTCTCCTGCAGCTGAAACTCGGGACTCTTTAGATACTAGGCCTCTTATCAGGGTGTCCATTTCAATTAGCCTCCTTCCTAAAGGAACACACATCTCAAAATGTTTAGCTTCCCTCCCTCCTTTTCCTTTCCATGAATAATTTCCCATAGGCTCAACCGGTAGCTGGTTTGTGTCACACAGCCTTGAGCCGTGCCATTATCATGGTGTTTTTCTCTGTCCGGGAATTTTGGGTGGCTTTCACAAGCTGATAACGGCCGATTGGGCCTTGGAGGCCCGGTGTATTTTGCTTTCAACTTATTTCTGTGACCTATAACTCAGACAAAATAGGAGCAAATGATGCTCTAAGAAGCAGTAAGACTTGGAGGGAGAGGTAAATGGCACAATATTTGGTGCTGTATATGAGCACAAGCTGTTACTTTGATTATGTGACATTATTTCGGCATATTCAGCACATCAGGGCTGATTCTATCTCTCTCTCTTTCTCTCTCTCTCATGCACACAATGTTGGGTTTTGTTAAAAAAAAATGACGCCACCAAACATATATAAATTTAAATATGAGTTAATTGATTTGATTTTCATTCTGCCCTTCCTTCCCAAGGACTCCAGAGCAGCACACAGCAGCAACAAAATATTAACATAAAAATAACCCAGAAACCGTTAAAATCATTATAAACATGGTAGAATGATGCATAATTCATACATACTGGTTATACCTTTAGAAAGGAGGGGGTTTTAAGCATTCTGGCCACCCACTCCATTTGGTATCAGTGGGAGTGCTCTATGACTCTAAATATATACAGTGTTACCTCAGGTTACATACGCTTCAGGTTACATACGCTTCAGGTTACAGACTCTGCTAACCCAGAAATAATGCTTCAGGTTAAGAACTTTGCTTCAGGATAAGAATAGAAATTGTGCTCTGGCGGTGCGGCGGCAGCAGGAGGCCCCATTAGCTAAAGTGGTTAAGAACAGTTTCAGGTTAAAAACGGAACTCCGGAACGAATTAAGTACTTACCCTGAGGTACCACTGTATGTGCATCATCATGTTCCTCCACACAAGTGGCAGTCCCAGGCCTATTCATTTATTATACCTCATATTTCGATTAAAATAAAATAAAATCACCCTAAGCAGCCACTCAGGATCGTATGCATGTACATCTCTACATGCATGGAACCGCTTTGTCCTCACAATGAACACATGGAGGGTGGGGAGATCAGTGGTGGACTTTAGGCTCTCGGATTTCAGTGGCCCCCTGTGCAATGCTAAAATTCAGTGTCTCTGGCCTCTCATGCTCCGTTCTACAGCATTGTTGTGGTACTCCCTTCAGCAAAGTGCCCAGTACAGCCAAACCAGTCATGCTACCCTAAAACCACCTCTGGGACGATGCACCCAGCAGGGTAGGCCGTGTGACTAGGTCTTGTCTTGGGGGGCTCAGAGCAGATCCAGCAGATACTTCCCATGACTATCTGGGGGAAGTTCTCACTCTTCAAAGTGGCATGACACTGTTTAAACCATATAGTGCAACTGGGGTCTTAAGAGTCTGGGAACAAGTAACTTTTCTTGGCCTGAGATTTGGTCAGGGAAAAAATGATCCAAAACCTTCTGAAGTGTTTATGGAATAATTTAGCTTATTTTTTCCAGTTAATCTAAGGAGAACCCGCCCATATCTACCAGCAATTGTGCCAGGGTGGAGCTGTTAGCATGGTTTCGCTTGCCCATCTTCCCCATGTGGCTGTTCCACTCCTGGATAAAAAGAACAGTGTTGGAAGCAGGCAGCATGAAATGGTTCCCACACCCCTGCTGATAGGTATAAATCAGACGTGTTTCCATTCCTAGAGAATAATAAACATAAATGCATGCATATCTATTATTACGGAGCAAAACACTGTAGCGTGGTGTCTTTACCTTGCCATTGCGCCAGACTGTCAAGGTGACAAATGTCCATTCTTATTTCTTTTTCAATCATCATTATTTTTTTGTAAGCAAGTTTGATGCAGAAGCCCAAGATGCGATGTTCCCTTTTTTGAATGGGTTTCAACAACCCTCATGGTCCACAGTTTCTGTTCCCTCCCATTTCCCACATTTATATAAATCAGTGCCGGCATGTAAAGGGATCCTGCGAACAAGGAACAATCCCATTTGGGTAGGCTTTACACCGCCTTTGTGGTTTGACTCTCATTTACATGACAAGGAACCCCTTTTACACTGTCTCCTCTCCTCCTGACTTCTGCTTCGACTGTACAAGGTTCAGGTTTGTTATTTGTGAAAAGGTAACGGCTCATTTGGAGAGAGAGAGAGAGAGAGAGCGCAAGAAGAAGGAAAAAAGTGTTGTGTCTTTAATTTTAAAACTGCCTTAGGGCCCTATGGGGTATATTAAATCTGTCTCATTGCCATATATCTTGATGTACATTTTACTTGAAACCAGGTGTTTTGTATATTGAACTTTTTAACACGGCAGGGAGGTAAGTATTCACAGCTGGAGTTTTATGCTTCACACATTTTCATGTTTCAGAACAAGAAGCGACCCCTTGGAGGGGAAAAAAAAACCCTCCTCTAGCATGAAAAGAGGTAGAACAAAGCACTTCTGTATCTGGTGGCAGGACATGGATATGATGAAGTCACAGATAGAGGACTTGCATATAAAATAGTTGCCGGTGGAAAAAGGGAGACAAAAAGTTGCAAGCAATCAAAGTGTGTAGGACTGCAGATCAATCACAACCTATGAGGTTGTCACTGCAGGGAGGGATTGTAAAAGAGAATTAAAAACTCCCAAGGAATGGGTGTCGGGATGCCTTTTGTATTGTAGCCTAAGTTTAGAGCTTTTGTTTGCTGAAATAATATAGAAGGCTTGCATGCAGTGGCTCTGAATAAGTGGGTTAGTAGTATGTTTTGTTTCTAGAACTGTAATATGTATTTAGCTCCCACAATGCTTAAGACTGAGCTGGTACAATTGACACCAATATATTTTATTTATATATTTACAGTGCCAACAAACTGGCTAGCCAAAGGATCTCTTCAAAATGGGGTATTTAGTTTGTGTGTTATCCACTCTTCATAATAGCACCCCTATTGTCCTCTGAAGATTCCTCTCTCTTTCTCTTCATATTTAAACATATAACCAATATGCAATTTTCTGGTTATGTCTGCGATGCATTTGGTTTTCTTGAACTGAAATGGATTTTTGCTGTCAAATAGCAAAGGTTAGTTTTGGGAATGTAGTGGAAGACGAGCAGTTGTTGCTTAAAAGGGAGAAACAGCAACAGATAGCCACCTAAAAAAACTAATCAAAAGTTGGGAATAGAACCATAGCAGGTGGCCAGGTGGAATGGGCAGGGTTGTCCACTTTGCTTTCTGGAATAAAGGTCACTGTCGGTAACTGTGGGGAGACCAAGGTGGTAGGGAGGTTGTTGTGGTGCACATGCAACAGCAGATTGGCTCTGCCACTGTACCAATTCTGACCTCCTCATCTTCCACAAACCCAAACTAATGTAGGGCGGGGCAGCAAACTAGGAATCGGTGTAATTTATTTCCTTCTCTTTGTTTCCAACTGGATGGTGATTTTTTTTAAATAAAAGATTCCAGAAAAGGAGGGAGCAGCTCAAGAAAGCACAAGGATCCCTAACAGTTAGAGCATAACAGAGCGTTGGAGGATGCAGATACCATAATAATAATGCAAAGAAAGAAAGAAAGAAAGAAAGAAAGGAAGGAAGGAAGGAAAGAAGGAAGGAAGGAAGGAAGGAAGGAAGGAAACTGATAATTCTGTGTTGGCAATATGTAGGCCATTTTACGCCATGCAAACCGCCCTGTTTACTGAGACAGGGTTTCTGGTACCTCACAAAGCCTGGCTACCATGAACAGTCCCAACTCTGTTGTTCCTCTCACATAGCTATGGAAAACCCTCTCCAAGCATCTTCCACTGTCACTGTTTTTTAATGTTTTGATTTTAAGTATTTATAGACAGATTTCCCACCTGTCCGATTCTGAGGTTTGAGGCAGTTAGACACTGGTAATAAAAGCAACCAAACCATAAAGCAAATTTGTAAAAGCACAGAAAAGCAGCAGGTAAAAGACAATGAAACTAGAGGAGGGAAGTAAATTCAAACAGCAGGCAATCAGGAAACCCTGCTGAAACAAACAAACAAAGTCTTCAGTCAGCAGTGGGAAATAATTAAGGAGGAGGTGTTCGGCTCCTGGCATTTATAGTGTTCTTCAACCTTGGGTTCCCAGATGTTGTTGGACAACATTCCACATCATCCTTTATCATTATCTGAGGATGATGGGAGTTATAATTCAACAATCTCTTTGGGTGCCCAAAGTTGAAGAACACTTTTAGTTTATGATGCTTCCTATGTGTTATCACATTAGGGAGAACCTTGAGAGAACCACAGAAATTAAAATATTGGTGGGTAAATCAAGGACATTGAATTATATAAATAAAGCTGATGAAGAAGTTTAGGTCAGCTGAAGCATGACCATTTGGGACCAGATGAGAACAGAAATCGTAAATATATAAAGGATTGTGCAGGAATGAAATGAAGAAGAATGTTAGACTGAGTGTTAGTGTTAGAAGACTATAGACAAGCTACACAGCAAACACCAATTTAGGCATACATTTCATCATAGCCAGATCATGCCAAGAGATGTGACGGACTGAACATGAAATGATTGTGAACTTCTTACATGCGATATGGTAGTGCTAAGGCGGGAGACACCTCAGTCAAGGAAAGTTGGAATAAATTCATTAAAAGGACTGATGTTAGCCTTGGGAATCAGTTGATCACAACGGCCCACTTGAAAGGAGATCCTATTGCATCTGATCACAACAACTCCTGGCCTGGTAAAAGTCTTGGTCTGATAAACCAGTTAGTAGGATAGTGGGATAGTATATCAACTGTTAGATTATTATTAGAGTAGGATGTGTCCACTGAAGTATCACCTAAGAGAATAGTCTTAATCAAAAGTATGAATAAATGTGTTTTGGAGGCAATTTAATTGAATCTTGAATGTATGTTTTGCTTCTTGTTTTCTCATCACAGGGAAACAGGAAGAAGCCTTATGGCTAACTAGACCATGGGCCCATCTCAGTAACATCAACATAGCTTGGCGGTAGCTCTCCAAGGTATCAGACCAAGAACTGATGCAGTCAAAGGTGAAGATGTTAGGGATTTTGCCTGGGAACTTTTGTATGGGCTCTTCCATTGATCTGTGGCCCTTTCTTTACTCCTTGCCCTCCATTAATGAAAACCGAACTAGGGTCCTGATACCTTGCACTGTTACCTTGTGCTAATAAAGCAGTGGGGTCCACATTTCGCATGAATTTAATCCACTAAAGACAACTGCACTTGTTCACACAGTCCTGACAGCTCCTTTGGATTCAAGAAATGACTGCCGGGAGTGGGGTGGGGATTTAGGAATAGCTTTATGTAAACCATATGAATGCAATGAAGAAATTAATTACAAACACAGGTCAAGGGTAGCATCTCACCCCAAATCAGGGACGGCGGGACCTGTGCTCCTCCAGATGTTTTCATCCTAACCAGCACAGGCAATAGTAATAATAATAATAATAATAATAATAATAATAATAATAATAATAATAATTTATTTATACCCTGCCCATCTGGCTGGGCTTCCCCAGCCACTCTGGGAGGCTTCCAACAAAATATTAAAATACAGTAATGCATCAAACATTAAAAGCTTCCCTAAACAGGGCTGCCTTCAGATGTCATCTAAAAGTCTTGTAGTTGTTGTTCTCTTTGACATCTGGTGGGAGGGCATTCCACAGGGCAGGTGCCACCACCGAGAAGGCCCTCTGCCTGCTTCCCTGTAACTTGGCTTCTCGCAGTGAGAGAACCGCCAGAAGGCCCTTGGCGCTGGACTTCAGTGTCCGGGCAGAACCATGGGGGTGGAGACGCTCTTTCAGGTATACTGGGCTGAGGCCATTTAGGGCTTTAAAGGTCAGCACCAACACTTTGAATTGTGCTCGGAAACATACTGGGAGCCAATGTAGGTCTTTCAAGACCAGTGTTATGTGGTCTTGGCAGCCGCTCCCAGTCACCAGTCTAGCTGCCAGGGCTTATGGGAGTTTTATTCCAACAATATATTGAGGGCACCAGATTCCCCACCCATGCCCTAAATGTTGAGTAACATCAGTGGTTTCCAGCCCTTGTGCAAATCAGTCCTAAGAGAGCTCTCCTGACTGGTTTCAAAGTGCTGGTTTGGGTATGTTTGCTTTAAAAAAATAAAAAAGATTGTTTTGTAGTAATTAGATGTCCTTGATATGATACACGGAGACTTTGAAAGCACTCCAGAATTTATTGTACATGTGTGCGAGTTGTAAGGAAATGTTTATAATGAGAGCTCAAGTGAATGACTGCTGTGATCACCCAGCCTTGTGCTTGAGCCTCCCTTAAAATATCACTGTCTTGGAGCAAAAGCAAATACCGATGGGCACTTAGGAAAATCCATAGCAGGGGAATCAAATTGCTTCTCTTTGACATGACTTCAGCTCATTAAAACACCAGTGGCCCTGTTTCTGTGGCAGGAGTGATATTTTATGTAACAATTACCATCTTGCCTTGGGTAAATATCACATCCCTGCACAAAAGCAGAGCCTCATTGGCAGTAGACAATGGGATGTCTTCACAACTCCTGACCCGGCAAAGCCTGCATGCGGTTTCTGAACAAATAAATGGCTGGACTGTCTGAAGGCAACCTTTTATGAGATCTTGAATGGCCTTTGTTCAAATCTTCAAATATAAATGCATCTGTCAGTCACTCTCTCACAACCAAGCAAGATTCTTCTCCGATAAGACTTTTAGAGAGCCAAAAATCTTCTCTTCTCTTCTTTCTTTCTTTCTTTCTTTCTTTCTTTCTTTCTTTCTTTCTTTCTTTCTTTCCCTTCCTTCCTTCCTTCCTTCCTTCCTTCCTTTCACCACCCAACTATTTCCAGACATGAGAAAAGATGACTGTCTGTTTCAATGCTGGATTCCTGCCACAGTTATGGAAATCACTTTTTTTAACATCTGATTTTCTCCTTTTGTTCACTATAATATGAAGAAGATGAATCATTTTATGAGATAAATACTCACTTTAAAATGGAAAGAAGAGTTGAGCTGGCCAGTTCTGTTCCTTAGAGTGCTGTGTACATTGTTGATCGAAAAATTGTTGCTAAAAAAATAAAATCACCCATAGACAGCCAGCTTAGCTACATTTTTTATGCTTGCCTAACTTTCTGGGAAATCAATGACATGCACATGGTTCAGAGGGGGTAGCTGACCCTTTTGTTCCATTGTGTCCTGGAATTTAAGATTTCCAGTTCTGAATAGAGCTAATTTCACCCCTGTTGAAATCAATACAGTTGAATGCAAGTTCCTGGTAAAGAAGAGAGAGTGAGGGAATTTGAATAAGCCCTGGAGCTCCCACTCCTGCCTTAAAAATCACACTGTCTATTTTGCATTGCTGGTGACCTAACCTCAAATCGTAGAGGAAGACTGATTGTATACAGTTCATAATAAATGGAATACATTTAAGGGGTGATGTTAAGCAAAACAAAAAGAAAAAAGGGGCAGAATTGCTCTTCAGCTGCTAGTTTGAGCTATTTGCTGCATTTTATGTGTCTAACATGGAAATAGCAAGATTGGAAACTAGCTCCAGGTAGGCTTCAGTTTATGGGGAATGAGCAGACATTTTGGTCCCTGAGACAAACCACAAAATGGTGTCTCCCCTCCCTGCCAGGGGAGAAGGGGTGAGTGAAGATCTACATCAGGAACAAGGGGGGAATAAAAATCTATGTAGGGATATGCTGCCCCTGTGGAACCTGCCACCTGAGGCAGCCACCTCACTTTGCCTCATGGGTGGGCCAGACCTGGGCAGGGGAGCAAAAGCCTCAGGGTCTGTATGCAATGTACTTTACTTCATTATTGTTGGCTGAAAGGCATCGTGACCATTTTCATACGCTATGCAAAACCATTATTGGTTAGTAGAGTACGCATTTCACAATTGCAATTTTTGATCATCTGAATCCTGAAAGCTAGCTTTGCGTCAGAAGGATTTAGAATGGTGAGCATTGCTTGTGCTGCATTATCACTGAAATCCATGACAAAAAAATAAAATTAAATACAGTGTAAATGCATTTTAGCTCTTTCCATAGATACAACCACCCTAATTATAACCATATTTTCCTGTCGTTTTAAAAGATGCATATTTATGGTAAATTATATGAATGAGCAAAAATAAGCTTTCCCTCAGTGACTTAGGAGAGAGAGCATTGATGGAGCATTATTTAGCTTTGCTTGTATCAAAGACTGCAAAGTGCAATTGATTTCTTGTATTCAGCTCCCTTCGCTCACAATCTTAACATCAGTAGGAAAGCTGGTTCGTACTCTGACAGAGAAATGGGTAATTTGTGACACAAAAGCCCTTGAATTGCATTTTGTCGTTTGTACATATATTCTGGTGCTTCACAGCCTTGGCTTTTTGCATGTGACCTATGTCATTCTGCGTCATCTTTGACTTCCAGCTATGTCATGGCCTCAACGTGACCCTCTCCACTTAGGAGCTGCTTTCACATGGCGTGATCCCACAGAGTCAGGGGACGGTCTATAAATGACAGAGGCAGGCAGGTGTAGCCAGCCTATGCATTCAGCACTTTTCTCTCATGACGCCAATCTCTGTGTGAACTCTGCTGAGAAGAATTGCGGCTGAGGGGTTGTGAAATGTCAGCAAGTGGCGAATGCTGTTCCAGAGTCGTAAGACATCACTTGACGTCGCAGTGATTGAGTCATGATGAACAGGCAGAGGCAAATTCACCCAAACCTGGGAACTGTTTACATGCATATTTACTGCTGAACGTCCATTAGATTAAGTGAGTCCCTGCATAGGTGAATGACCCATTGCTGGCCAAACAAAGCAAACAGAGCTTTCACATCAACCCATCACAATAGACACTGTTCACGATCTGTATGCAAGTGGTGTTCAATCCAATCGACAAGAAAGGAAGTGACAATGTACATGTGTGAGTAAGACTGTGTCCTTGAGGTCTCTTAGAATCCCATTCATACAAACTGTGGTGTTGAGGCAGCAGATCACAGAATATGGCACCCCTCCTTCTAAGGCACCTTTCTCAACCTGTGCGTCCCCAGATGTTGTTGAACTACAACCCCATCACCCCTAGCTAGCAAGGCCAGAGCTCAGGGATGATGGGAGTTGTAGTCCAACAACATCTGGGGACACACAGAACTGCTGTAAGGGAAAACTCAGGTACTGAGTGTTGATGGCTATCTAGACAAAGCAAGAACGCTAAAAAACAAGATAGATGGCATCATCATATTTGGGAGAACCCCAAGGTTTACAAAAGGATAGTAAGATTTTATTTTTATTTTTAGGGGGGGGGGGGAACCATGCTCAGTGTCCACAGAATGCCTATTTGGGGGAGGGTGAAAAATGGAAAGGGGAATCGAGTGGAGAAAGATAGAAGCTTGGAGCCCTGAAATGCAGCAATCCAGACGGCAACATTTTGTTACAGGGCCCATTTGTGAGATTTCTAATATGAATAAAAAACTGGGGACAATCCCCTCTCTGCCACCTACCAATATACCACACCATGACTTGCTAGCCTTTGTTACAACTTTCCCTCCCCATACCCTATGTACAAGAGTTTTGCAATACAAAGGATAATAATAATAATAATAATAATAATAATAATAATAATAATAATAATATTTATACCCTGCCCATCTGGCTGGGCTTCCCCAGCCACTCTGGGTGACTTCCAACTAAATATTAAAATACAGTAATACATCAAACATTAAAAGCTTCCCTAAACAGGGCTGCCTTCAGATGTCTTCTAAAAGTTTGGTAGTTGTTGTTCTCTTTGACATCTGGTGGGAGGGCGTTCCACAGGGCAGGTGCCACAACCGAGAAGCCCCTCTGCCGAGAAGGATAGTGCAATGCAGCAGGATGGGAGGCTGAAGTCTTCTCCTGCCCCATTGGCCTTCTGATTTCTAGGTTCCAGGAAAGCCAGTGCCAAGCTGTGCCAACGAGAGCTGGCAACAAGGAGGAGTCAGAGCTGGTGAGCTCTGCCTTTCCTACATCTACTTTTCACCATGGCAGCACATGCCAGAGTTTCCACCATTGGATTCGGCCATTCAGTCCATTTTCATACATGTTGACGAGAGTACCCCACCCCTAGTTCCAGGTTCAGCAACTTGGTTCCAATTCATGATTCGGAGTTAAATCTAAACTGAGCCACTGCATGAAAGGAAATCTTTAACTGGTTGAAATGGATTCAGTTATTATTTTAGTTGTTGGGTCAACTGCAAGGCTTTAATTAAATAGGTTTGCCTTGATTTATGCTTTAAATTCTGTTTCAATTTTTTCCTGATTTATGCTTCATCAATTCTATTTTGCTTTTCATCACACTCATTACATAATGTCAATCTCCCCTGTTTTATATTGTGATAACTTATGGTTGTAACCAATAAATCTGAACTGGACTAATATTTGCTTTTTCACTCACTGCTCCAGTAACACACAGGAACCAAGATAGCCTCAAAAATAAACATGCCCCTTTAATTCACCGCGACACTGATTAAAGTTCACCTGTACTCATTTAAATTGCCCCCAGATTGATGTAGTTGGCTAATCTACTGGTAAATTGATTAAACCTGCAGTTCTACTTGTTTTACAATCTAATCAAGGAGTACTTTTTTATTATTGGAAAATGTATTGGAATTTATTTTCCTGTTCAAGGATATTATTGAAGTAGCCTTTACTCCCCTCATTGTTTTGTTCTCCTCTGTGTAATCTTGTGTTTCCATGTTTTAAGTAAGGATTTTTACATTTCAAAAGTCATTTTAACGGATGCAGACTTAACAACTGTTTTAATTAATAAGAAAATAATTAGACTGAAAGTGTGGTTCATTTTTAGAAGCAAGCGGTAACCCCGTGTAACAATAGTTCAAAATCTGAGAGAGAGAAATTCTACTCAACTCCTTAAAAAATTACTCCTGGAGAAATCACAAAACTAATGAACTTATCTTTAATATTATTTAACAACACAATCCTGTGCATGTCTGCTAAGAAGGAAACCCCATTGAGTTCAATGGGTTTACTCCCAGCAGTGTCATGGGACGACAGCCAGAATTGCCTTTCTTCCTGCTGGTGGATCTCAGCCAATTTAAAACATCTGATCATCTGCTATTGTGCTATGTATATCCACGGTGTGCATGCGTCATTCATAGAAGTAGACATCTATGTTCAATTAAGATAACAGGTGGTACAAAATATCAAGTGCAATTGTCAATTTCCTCGCTTTCTTTTAGTCTTATTAATTTATGCAGATAATTTCCTAATATCGTTAAAGAAATTGGTTGGTTTCCTCCCCCCCAAAAACAGGCATATACAGTTGCTCTGATCTTCACATGCAGCAACCATATCTGTCCACAAAGATATTTCGTCACCTTCACTGAAGGTTAGTGGGGACACATGAAACTGCGAGATACCGACGACTGTTAGCATATTGTACGGTCTCTCTTTTTTTGCTGGCTGAAAATCTGGATCAACTTCAGAAATTAGAATCCTTAACTCTAAAGGAGAAGACAACCTAATTAATTTTAAAACTGTAGTCCATCAGAACTTGTGAATGAATATGCACCACTCTGTGTGTATGTCATTTGTGGGTGGCTGGGGGATATATCCCTTTGCCATAACTTCATATTATAAGGTAAAGGTAAAGGAACCCCTGACCATTAGGTCCAGTCGTGACCGACTCTGGGGTTGCAGTGCTCATCTCACTTTATTGGCCGAGGGAGCCGGCGTACAGCTTCCAGGTCATGTGGACAGCATAACAGAGCAGCGCACGGAAACGCCGTTTACCTTCCTGCCAGAGCGGTACCTATTTATCTACTTGCACTTTGATGTGCTTTCGAACTGCTAGGTTGACAGAAGCAGAGACTGAGCAACAGGAGCTAACCCCATCGTGGGGATTCGAACCACCAACCTTCTGATTGGCAAGTCCTAGGCTCTGTGGTTTAACC
Organism: Podarcis siculus; assembly: GCA_034642415.1. Taxonomy (NCBI): domain Eukaryota; kingdom Metazoa; phylum Chordata; class Lepidosauria; order Squamata; family Lacertidae; genus Podarcis; species Podarcis siculus. Next base: position 56,840,137 of record JAXCMG010000012.1, read on the forward strand.
CACAGCGCCACCCATGTCCCACCTCATATTATAGTTGATATTAAATATCTGGCTAGTCTCCTTACTTGGCCCAGATGTTTCTAGTTCTGTTTTCTGTAAGGCTTACAACACTGCTGGACCCCAGAGTGAGTGTCAGTACACAAAGTCTATTGTCTCCTACAATCAAAAGTGTGTTTACAAAAGAGAGATTATCCTCCAGCTTCCAGGATGCCAATTGTCCTGGTTTTCTAGATGGTGAAACTACAAGTTGAGACACTGGGACGTTTTATCGGGGATAAGATTACAAGGACAAATACTTTGCTATGGATAATATAAAAGGTATTTCATTTGTTTCCTCAGATGTATTTCCACAAGATCAGTGAGTATTTTGGAAGTTTGTTTTTTATACCTCTCTACCTTGTTTCTCACTTAAGAGAATGCAGCTACCAGGTTCAGCAGAATTTCATTTTCCACACATTAGGTTATTCCACAGGCAGGGCTTTTGTCAGCTGGAACTCTCCGGAACTGAGTTCTGTCACTACTCAGGTGGGCACCATTGCCTTTATAAGAGAACAAGGGAGGTGTTCATGGTGAGATTAGGCACCTACTTTCCTAGAAAAATAGCACTGACCACAGTTGCACGTAACAACCACTGGCAAGTTTCTTCTGTGAATACTCCATCATGGTATTCACAAGAGATGATTTAGCTAGCACCCCTCATAAGGTGGGCAGCTTTGGCATGTCAGACAGTTCAGAAATGTCAGCTGGTGCAAAACGTGATGGCTGTGTTCCTCACAGGGGAAAGATGGTTTGAGCATATAATGCCAATCCTGGCAAGACTACACTGGCTGCCAATCAATTTCCAGACCTAATTCAAGGTGCTGCTTTTGACCTATAAAGCCTTAAATGGCTCAGGACTGCAATACCCCCATAAGAACCAATTCAGACCCTCAAACTACCTTCTGATGGCCTTCTTCATGTGCCTCTTCCATGAGAGGTCCAGAGGGCAGCAACATGGGAATGGACCATTTCTGCAGTAGCTTCCCATTTGTGGAATGTTTTCACCAGGGTGGCTCACCTGGAACCTTCACTACATAACCTTAGGTGCCAGGCAAAAATGTTTCTCTAAGAACCAAGCCCCTGGCTAATTCAACTTCTATAGCCTTTTAAATGTTTGTGAGAAGGAGCAAAATAAAAAAATTCCTTCCAGTAGCCCCTTAGAGACCAACTAAGTTTAAGTGGATTGTAAGGTAAAGGTAAAGGGACCCCTGACCATTAGGTCCAGTCGTGACCGACTCTGGGGTTGCGGCACTCATCTCGCTTTACTGGTCGAGGGAGCCGGCGTACAGCTTCCTGGTTATGTGGCCAGCATGACTAAGCCACTTCTGGCGAACCAGAGCAGCGCACGGAAACGCCGTTTACCTTCCCACCAGAGCGGTACCTATTTATCTACTTGCACTTTGACGTGCTTTTGAACTGCTAGGTTGGCAGGAGCAGGGACCGAGCAATGGGAGCTCACCCCATCGCGGGGATTCGAACCGCTGACCTTCTGATTGGCAAGTCCTAGGCTCTGTGGTTTAACCCACAGCGCCACCTGTGTCCCTAAGTGGATTGTAGAGGTTTCTTAATTCTAAGACCCTTAGGGATAATGTCCTGGTTCTTGCATTTAGTCAGAAAGAAGATGTCAGTCTGTACCTGTGCAAGTTTCTTGGTGAGGTTGATGGACTTCCATTTCTTGCGGCTCAATGTGGTGCCTTCCATAGTTCTAGTTTCAGGTAGGTAGACGCGTAAGGTGCTACTGGAAGGAATATTTTTATTTTGTTTCGACTACTGCAGACCAACACAGCTACCTACCTGTGAGAGGGAGGTCATTGTTTTGTTTTGGTTATGTATTTTATGTTCTCAATTTGAATTTTTATGTAGTTAACCACCCTGTGATATTTGGATGAATGGTGGTATACAAATTTAATAAATAAAATAATGAATGAATGAGATACCACCTACAATTTTAACAAGAGAGACATGGTATATGTCAAGATCAATCACATATATAATCAATTACAATTAGATCTATATGCTCAGGCCACATTAACTGTATTGAGTAATTCAGTGAAGACAGAGAGGCAGACTTTTCTGTGCAAGAAATGAGTAAATCGTGGGATTCATATATCAGATCAGCTGCTGGGTTCAGGTGGAATTTTGTTTTGTTTTGTTTTCTATATTGCAGTTTAAATATAATTTACCAGTAAGTTCTGCATGGAATTATCTTCAGAATTATTGGACTTCTCAGAAAACCCAATCCACAACTGCTGTTTATCAATGCCTTTGGAACGTTTGCAAAGTAGATGTTCAGGGAGTTGTAGTATAGAGAATTATAATGTGCTGAACAAACTAAACAATGGGAAATTGCATTAGAAAGTTTATCTAGAATTGAAATTGAGGTTGATCTGGCAAACATTGTTTTGGGTACTTTGGACTCCACAGGAAGGTACTACTGCTGGAGGTGTAATGCTGAAAAGGCCGTTTTGAGGCATATGATGTGAGCATGCTCAGTGACATAACAATTTTGATCTGAAGTTTTCTGCACTGGCAAAACCTTTGATATTTGATACTTTCAAACCATATTCCTTTAGCATAGGGATTAACAACAGGACTACAAAAGTGAATGCTACAAACCCTTACATTTGTCAAGAGAAATACTCTGAGCCCAAAAGGATTAATACCCACTGTCTGAGGACCTCACTGCTCTGGCTACATCTGAACATCTTTTTGATAAATGCCAATTTCATGTGGATAACTACCTGGCTATCATGAGGGCTTATATTGACTTTTATGTTTAATTTCAGATGGAAGCACTGATGGCTATTGTACTCTCAATGGGAGCTGACACTGTGCATTGAGATTTTTCTGTCCTTTTAAAAAAGCTACCTTTTTGTTGTTGTTAAATCTGATGCACATAGACCACTGAACACAGAAGTTGCTGTTATTGACAGGCTTAATTAGCAGTACTGTATTAGCTAAGTCGCTTTTCTATGTTTGAAATTTGTTTTAATTTAAACATGATTTGCTGAATATCAGATGTGTTCATTTCTTGCTGAACAGCCTGCCAATCAAGCAATACTACTCGCTGATCATTGCTCTCCCTGTAGATTGTTTCCCGCAGACTCACATAAATAATTTCAATATATAACTTGAAAGCTGACTTCCTGTGGGAATTTTTGATCTTGTGGAACATATAAAATGGCTAATATTTGCCTGATTTTCAATATTTTTAAAAGATGACTTTGAATAAGCCAGTCAAAGTTACCTATTCCACCCTATGCCATCTCAGTTTCCACTGGGGTAGCCATCTTTGTCTGTTGCAGCAAAAGCAGTAAGCTAAAAAAACTAAATAAAAAAAAGGTGAACACATATAGGTATTCTCCTATGCTAGAACTGTTAAGTTGTGGGTGAACATATTAGACGACACAGCGATTCTTCAAACAGTTCATGTTTATTCACAGGCCAGAACAGAACAGAACTGAACTGAAGGGTTCAGCCAGCCTGCTTATATAGAGCTCCACTAGAACGCAACAGTAACCATTTTCTGTACCTATCCAATAACTGAACGTCATTTTCAATCCCTTATTTGCATATGTGGACCTGAGTGAAAACTATCTACCGTATCTATCCCCCTGCTGGCCCAGGGTGAGAACTTCAGTACATAACAAGAACTTTAGTTAACATCTCTGTTAACATCAGTTGAATCTATGTGTATCCAGTTCATGGGACAAATGTGGCCCACCAGGTCTGTGAGACCATATCCCCAAACTATCGTATGTGACATTAGGTGTGGGGCCGGTAGAGATGCAGCTATGGGGTCAGCCTAATGTACCACCTAATGCTTGATTCAGGTGCACCAATGAGTTCCCATGCAGAACTGGCTAGCATGCCTGAACTCTGAAAGAAACAAGTTTGAACTCCCATGCTACAGATATCTACCCCCTCCTCCAAATTCTTCAGTCAAACCACACAGAGAACAGGACTGAATCCCTCCCTCCACATCAGCTGGTGTACAGAGAGCCAGTGTGGTGTAGTGGTTAAGAGCGGTAGTCTCGTAATCTGGGGAACCGGGTTCGCGTCTCCGCTCCTCCACCTGCAGCTGCTGGGTGACCTTGGGCTAGTCACACTTCTCTGAAGTCTCTCAGCCCCACTCACCTCACAGAGTGTTTGTTGTGGGGGAGGAAGGGAAAGGAGAATGTTAGCCACTTTGAGACTCCTGAAGGGGAGTGAAAGGTGGGATATCAAATCTAAACTCCTCCTCCTCCTCTTCTTCTTCTTCTTCTTCTTCTTCTTCTTCTTCTTCTTCTTCTTC
>JAXCMG010000012.1:56846404-56926141 GCA_034642415.1 Podarcis siculus
GAGAGAGAGAGAGAGAGAGAGAGAGAGAGAGAGAGAGAGAGAGAGAGAGAGAGAGAGACTGTTGTTTGCATCTCTTGATGGACGTAAAACAGATGGAACTGAGTCAAACATATTCCGGCTCCCTATGCTGACTTGAGTAACGTCTGGCAGCTCAGAAAGCAGTTGTGTTTTTGGGAGCCCTAGCTGCTATCTTCCCACACAGCCCATTTTAAATGTGAATCCGGTGGCACAAACTGATCATTTCCCTTGGCATAATTTGTTACTATTCATATATATCCTTTTTGTAGCACTCCTGATCTACAAAGCCATTTGCAAGCTTTTTAAATTATTATTCCAACAAAACTGTTAGATGAATCTTACCTTTTCACTGAGTCTGTGAATTGCCCAATGTCATTTAGTGAATTCAGTCACCTGAATGGAGAAGAGACTCTATTAACCAAATATTCTAGAACTCATGGCTTAAGCAAAGATATTAAGATACTGAGCCACAATCATTGGTGAATGAAGATGATGGAATGCCATTTTGCTGCTCTTAGAAGATCTATGCAATGGTGCATTGTTTTATCTCAGCTACGTCAGTTGAATTGCTGGGTTCAGGTCTTAATGTGAAGCTCTCCTTTACATCCCTTTGCATTTGTGTGACCACAAATGATGAGGCCTTTATGGTGGTGGGACCCAGTTTCTGGAAGTCTCCCTCACTGCTTGGTTTCAGTCCCATTATGAAAACATTGCCTTTTCAGAGGACATTTGAGCTTGGTGGTAACGGAATGTGCCTTTAGATTTTATTTATTTTATATTTCCCTCCGATGTGACTTTTGACATCTTTCTTGTTAGAATTTTAATTTTGTTTTGATTTACATGGCTCTTAGCCATCTTTGGGGGCAGAGTGATTAATGGACGGGAAAGTGGGATCACACTGTTTTAAATAAATACATAAAATAGGTTTCACCTTCAAGCTCGGAAAACCTAAATAGTGGTCTTCCAGGTTTAGCTGTGACATTATCACTTTTGATAGCAATATTTTAACCTAAGGGGTAACTTGGTTAATTGCAGGGGGAAACCCATTTGGTATGCCAATGGCAAAATGAGGTTAGCTTTTCATTTGACTTATGCCTTAAAATAATAATTTAAAAAGTGTTCCTAGGACCAAATGTATTTTGTAGCTGTGATGGAAAGGACATAATGAAGGATGCTAATATATTGTCCTACAAAATCCAGTGCAGAAGAAGCTGGTTATAAGAAAACAACAACAACAACAACAACAACAACAACAACAACAACAACAACAACAACAACTGTTTGACAGTGGAATTTGCAGCCAAGGAGTGTGGTGGAGTCTCCTTCTTTGGAGGTCTTTAAGCAGAGGCTTGATAGCCATATGTCAGGAGTGCTCTGATGGTGTTTCCTGCTTGGCAGGGGGTTGGACTCGATGGCCCTTGTGGTCTCTTCCAACTCTATGATTCTATGATTCTATGAATCTAACAACAACAACAACAACAACAACTTTATTATTTATACCCTGTCCATCTGGCTGGGTTTCCCCAGCCACTCTGGGTGGCTTACAGCACATAAAAAAATGTAAAACATTAGACATCAAAAATTTCCTGATTCAGGGTTGCCTTCAGATGTCTTCCAAAAGTCAAATAGTTGTTTATTTCCTTGACATGAGAAAGGTGGTGGGATATTATAAATATACAAGAGTTGCCCTCTTTTTTCAGTTGTTAAATTTTGGAAGATATCTAGAGTTATTTTCAAAATGGTTTTAAAAACAATTAATAATCCTCAATAGGTGCAATTTATGTTTTTGCCACGCATGCTATAGGGACAGTCTAGAAAGTTCTCCCAGGTGCTTTCTTCCATTATCACCTTCTGGCTATGGGCTGACCTGGATTGTTTCCATGTCAGCCAGAATGTAACATGCTTGAGATTATGTTGCTCTTGAACTGATATGGCAACAACCTGGGCAGCTGTAGGCAAGTAGGGGATGCCACAATGGTGCACCTGGGGTGTGACTTACAAACTTGTGTAAACAGCGTCAGCAAGCCCCAGGATACTGTGAACTCTGAAGAATATTTTTAGACATCTGCTAGTATAGCCTGAGGTTTAACAGCTAATTTCTTAGCCCACTTTCCCCTAATTGCAGGTCTCCTGAGTGATTGTTTCCATTTTTTTTAAAATGGCATGAGCAAACATGTGTTCAGAAGCAGAGCCACAGTTACCATCATCTTAGTCGTCTGTTAGAAGATATGGAGGAGAGTTGAATTCTCAAAGGAGCTAAAAATATATTCCATGAGCAACGCAAAGCCACCCTGAGTGCTGTAGGGTTGTAAAGGTGTGTACAACATCCCTTTCGTTGTCCAATGTAAAAAGGATACCAGAGCTGGGGAGGCAGCAATGAGCGTTGTTTCCATTCAGCTACAGTTCAGCTTCTACTAAAACCCACATTTTTCATATTGCTGTCTGTTATGACCAAAAGTAATTAACCACATTATTAATCGCGCAATAAATTTCAATGAAAGGGAAACATCGAAAACAATGCTGAACATCATGCAATTATTTACTTAATGTTTCCAGACCAAAACCACCACCACCACCAAGCAATGGTGAACACTGCTCCTATTTCCTTTTGTGATCTCCATCCCTGACCTTGGATATGGGGGTGAATTGTGGCAATTTCCACTCCTATGTCCATTTCTGATGAAATCCTCTGACAATCATTATACGAGCCCAATCAGCTTCTCTTAGGGATGGGTGGATCCAGTCTATTTCTGTTCCATGTCAGTTTCACATTTACATAGCTCCATTCCATACCAGGACAATGCCTGGACAATTTCCCATTTAAATTGTATGCACTTTCCCCTTAAATATGTAGACAGCCTTCCCTAAAAACAACAACACATTTTAATATACTTTTATGCACATTCCCCTTAAAATATGCACCCCCCTAAAGTACACATATTTGAACCACAACTGCATTGTAAAATTTTAATAAGTGTGCATTTGATAAGTTTTCTTTAAAATGTGGACCATGCATAGGTAAGTTTCTTGTCATAGGTTTCCTACCTACAGAATCCTTCTCTCCAGCCTCACAAGGGCTCTTTGAAAGCCAAATCCCAATGCATGCATGCAATTTTAAAAATCCATATAAAAGGCCTATGCAGCATAGGTAAATTTAGATTTAGACTACTGCCTTTAAAGTGTTTTGGCAGAGCACATATCTGATGGCATTAGAAAGGCATGCGTACAACCTATCTTTTCAGAAAAGCCCTTGAGGGCCGATGTTGTCAGGTTGGGCTTAATACTACACCATTAGCACTGGTTTGTAGTGATATGGTTTAAACCGTATTAATGATATCTCTAGAGGGCATGATCCAGCCCAAGCTCAGCATGTTTTAAGTCTCATTAATTTCAAAGAGAAAGATTTACGCATGTTTTTCAGCTGAAATAAATGGGATTTGAAAGTGCCAAGCTGCGGTTGTACTCTGCTGGGAGCTGCCTCAGTGGTGGCAAGGAAATATTTCAGATGGATAAATCGCCAAGGAGGGAATGGAAAACAAATAATAACAAAGTCTTCCATCCAACACTAGAATAAAATGCTAGCCCACCCATTATATGCCTCCTCAGCCACAGGCTCATCAAAGCCAGACTTCCTCAACCTGGTGCTCTCCAGAAGTTTTGGACTACATCTCCTATCTGTGGAAGCCAACATAGCCAATAGTGAGGAATGATGGGAGTTGTAGTCTGAAATATCTGTAGAGCACCAGAAAAAGCTGCCACAAACTGGTCTATGGAGAAAGAAGAGATCGAGCCTCTCAGTTCTTAAAGGATGTTAAATTTGCACCCCAGACTTATCCATGATACCTCACTCACCTTAAGGAATTTCCTTATTATGCTCCATATACAGTTTCTTTAAAGAACTAATTGTTTTAGGAATGTAGTCGAAGGGCATCTAGCAGGGATGAAGAATTCTCTGAACAAATAAGGAGAGCTGTCAAAAATGTGATTACTTCCAATTTTACTGCAGTGTAATGGCTTGAATGAAAACATAAGTACCTGTCTGAGTGAGTAGATTTTCTTTAGACACTGAAGTCTGAGAGTTATTTTCTGATCATCTGAGTAATATCTCAAAGGAAGGTAATTGGCCATCAATTTAAACTTTCATGGGGAACTTTATCGACCAATTCAGGTTGTTTAAAGAAAGTCAATGTTTTTGAAGAGAGTCCTTAGCTCTTTTACAAAAAGAGTAGACATGTGACATTTATTCCAATGCACTGATTTGAGCACAACGTAATCACAATGGAAACACTTGATTTTAAATGTGGCACCTATTACTACCATTAAGTAGCAAAATTAATTTCACCACGACAGGCAAGGAAGGGAGGCTTCGAGAAAAAGGACGATGTTTTGGAAGCGAATTCCTGCAAGACAGAAGCTGTAGCTCAGTGGCTGAGCAAGAGGCCCTTAATTCAGCCTCCAACATCTCCAGTTAGGAGACCTGGAGGATGTTGATCTTCGATTCATTCCCACCCCACTGCTTTAGAGTAAAGCCACTTCCGAGCTAGGGGTGGGGTTGCAGGCTTCATGCCCCTTCCCACACTCGCGGGGGCTGGCTCCAGCCCACGCGATAGCAGGGAATCCATTCGGCTGGTTCGGGGGGCATGGCCTCACTTACTTAGGTCTGGCGCGGCCGAGGGTCTCCCTCTTTCCCGCGCCGCAGCTGACCTGGTTTTCCCTCCCCTCCCACCCTTCAGGCTAGGTTCTCTGATGTTGCTATGGGCTTTGGTTGGTCACCGTCAAGGGGCCTGGTAGGAATTTTTCCGACTGACAGATTGGCACCAGCCACTTGGTTTTCACCTACCTTGTAGCAAACCGTCACAACTCCACGGTATTGGCGGTTAGGCATTGGTGGGGGTACTGTTCTATTGTTATGCAGATGAAGGGGGAAGGAGTGCCATCACCTTCCCCCAAACAAAAGGGTAGTCCGGTAAAGGATTCCGGGGTGTGTGGCCTTGTCCTAAGCCTATGGAGGTGTGGGCTCATGGCACGCCCCCACCCAGTGACCCCGGGGGGAGGTCCTAGTTGACGTGCCTTAGCAGGACTCCTCCCACTGGTGGTTAACCCTCACCGGCCTTCAAGCATGCAGGCTGAAGCTGGTTAGTTTTAAAGGACCAATGCCTAAGCCAATACCGCTCAATTCCTGTAATCAATAAAGTTGTGGCCTAATCTGACCCATTAACTTGAATTATTGTGTCCCGTGTCTTTATTTCTATGGGGGGAGGCGGGAACTCGCAACACAAATGGCAGTTTTCTCACTTATATGGGAGGGACTAACAGAGTAAATGTGGTGATGTGGAGTTAGATGTAAACCTGCCTACGACCTTTGGGGCATAGCAGGTTAAACCCCAATCCAGTTGTGCCATAGGATATTCTGCATAGAGAGAACCGCTCTAAATTGAGCCTGTTCATAGCTGTGTAGCCTTTCCCTTTCAGCAACATAAAGTCAGCAATAGGTTCCATTTCTCCATTTCACTGGAATATGACAGAGATTTGGAACTTCAAAACTAGCCTTTGTAAGCTCTACAGAGACTCTTAAGAGTCCCATGGACTGCAAGAAGAACAAACCTATCCATTCTTAAGGAAATCAGCCCTGAGTGCTCACTGGAAGGACAGATCGTGAAGCTGAAGCTCCAATACTTTGGCCACCTCATGAGAAGAGAAGACTCCCTGGAAAAGACCCTGATGTTGGGAAAGATGGAGGGCACAAGGAGAAGGGGATGACAGAGGTCGAGATGGTTGGACAGTGTTCTCGAAGCTACCAGCATGAGTTTGACCAAACTGCGGGAGGCAGTGGAAGACAGGAGTGCCTGGCGTGGTCTGGTCCATGGGGTCATGAAGAGTCGGACACAACTAAACAACTAAACAACAACAACAAGCTCTACAGTGAGTGCCCTTCTTCGTGTGCCTCCTCCATGAGAGGTCCAGAGGATGGCAAGACAAGAACAGGCCGGTTTTGTGTCGGCTCCCCATTTGTGGAATCCTCACTACATATCCTTAGGTGCCAGGCAAAAACTTTCCTCTTCTCTCAGGCCTTTTGCTAACTCAACAATCTATGGCCTTTTAAACCATGGTGTGTGTTGTTTTGTTGTTACTACATTGTGCATGCTTGTGTTTTTATATCGTAAGCTGCCCTGTGATCCTCAGATGAATGTCAGTATATAAATTTACTAAATACATAAATAAATACAGTTGAGAACATTTCTTTTTTTCTTTTTTGATAATTTTTATTGGAAATTTTATTTACAACTTAACACAAACCCCCCCACCCCCCAACACAGAAATCCACCCCCATCAAACACAAACATAACAAACAAAAAGCATAATATACAACAATACAAACAACCAAATAAAAGACTTCCTTTATCCTGTTTCTGGCATCCTTATTTACTTATAAGCTGTTTCCTTTATGAATAATTATTAAGATTTTTCTAATTATAACTTAAATATCCACAAAGTCTCCTGCAGACATTAATTAATTGAAACAAGTCCAGGTATGAATGGAATTTGCTAAGGAAGCTAAGGAGGCAACAGGCCTTAGTGAGCTGGGAGAGTCTGTGGCAGAGAGCAGTCCAGAATCAGAGGCAGAAGTTGAAGAGAGGCCAAGAGGCAGAGATGAGTCAGGCTGGTGAAGAGTCACGGGTCCTTCTCCTCCTTGCCGATGAAGCAGATTATTCGTAAAGATGGCCCCTTTCCACCCAAGGGCACAGGGAGTAAGCCACAACCCAGAAAGGTGCCTAAAGGGGTCACCAGGCTAAAAAAAACTACCATATTTTTTTCTGTCTATAAGACGCACCCCATGTATAAGACGCCCCCTATTTTTAGGGACTCAGTTTTAAGAAAATAGGGGGAGATGTATCCATGTATAAGACGCCCCCTCATTTTTGACATTATTTTTAAGGGGGGAAACCTAGTCTTATACACGGAAAAATATGGTAGTCCCCTTTCTGCACCTGAAGCGCCATAAACTCAGCCCACACGCATGTGATTGAAGCAGGAGCATGGGACAGGATGTCTTCCTCATCCTAAACAAGTCACAAATGCCCCCCACTGGCCAATACCAAGTCAATACCAGGGGTGCCAACTTGACTAAAATATTGGGGGGGGGGGCAGGTAAGCCCTGCCCCACCTAATCGATCACAAGACTCAGTACCTGCATACCATTTGAATGGCAATGTCCATCAACTTTGGGGAGTGAACCCCAAAGGGACCTCAGCCCCTAGGAGTTGGCTCCTATTGCTAGTAACAAGGTAGAATGGGCAGCGAAATGGGCCTTCCTAACATTCTAGTTTTCTATGTGAATGTAATTTTTAAAAAATGAATGGAGAAGTATTCAAGGATGTGAACACTCACCTGCGGTCCAAAGTGGTGCATCTCAGAGAGAGCTAGACCATGCTGTTCATTTTTATTTATTATTATTTTCTTTATTCAATTTATATGGCCACTCATCAGTAAAATTCTCAAGGCAGTTTACAAAGCTGAGTTGGGGGGGGGCCATTAGTCTCTGTGTGTTTCTAAGTCAGTTTTACCACCAGACATATTTTTCATTAGTTCCTTATTTAGAAATGACATTTTAAAATGGCGTGATTTTTATGTGTCCTCTGCAAAAGGCTGCATACTTGAAGCACGTTGCTCCTTATTGCGAGAGGAAGGAAAAGTCACATCCACCAAACCTTGAATGGGTGAAGACACTTTTATAGCTCAGCACAATAATTCACATCAAAACAGTGAACTTAACTTAGTTCTGCACAGAGCCATGCAGAGCTCAATAAATTTCCAGGCAAAAGTCACAATGACTTCTGATAAGTTCTTAATGAATTACAAAACCAGAAAGAATCTCGCTGGGTTGCTTAATTTAGATTTGTTTTCAGCAAAACTGCCGTTGTCAAGCAGGCATAATCTCCACAGCTTGTACAAAGGCTTGCAGGTGCTGTTTTAAGAAAAAAGAAAAATGCTCAATTAGGAAATGTGGGAGCTGTTCTGTAAATGTGTGTGTGTGTGTGTGTGTGTGTGCAGGTCCATTTACTTTCCACAGATAGAAGCTAGAAGCTAAAGACATAGATATCCATAGGTACAGTTTCAGGTTATTTACATTAAGAGAAAAACCAAATACATAAATGCACAGCATCCATATCCAGAGTAACCATATTGATATAACTAAGATAGGAGATAATTACTAGGCAGCATGATACATACTTCCAGTCAGCGTAAAATACACAATAGACCCAAATACTCTATCAATCTACCCATCCATTCAACGCCCAAGCCAATGATGGGCAGAGCCACAGACAAAATATCCTGGATAAACTAAGCAAAAATAAACACCACCTTCTTTAATGTTCACTATGGCTACCTCAAATTAGAATTCCCATCCCTATGCATGTCTACTCAGAGGGAAGACCCACTAGGATTGATGATGTTACTCTGAAACAAGCATAAGAAGTGCTTTTTTTATTTTTTAGCACAACAGAACAATACAGCTACTGTTCTGGAAAGCAAGGAACAGCAATTCTGACTTTGGTTTGCACACACAAACACATACAAACATGTCAGAAGCCTACTAACTAGTTCTTGGATAGTTTGGGGGAAGGAGAGAAAAATCATTTTGGAAAAATAAAATAAAATACTGCCCCTTCCAATTGTTCTGGAACAACATGGAAATTTTTATTTTTTAAAAAAAGCCAAGAAAAATAAAAGAATAAATAAACAGAATATGACAGCTTTAGAACGTTGTGTGTGTGAGAGAGATTTAGAAGGATGCAATGTGTCTCATTGTGCAGAGTTGTTGTTACACATAAACATATACACAGAGAGATATACACAGTGAGAGAGAGGAGAGAGAGAGAGAACCAGTGTGGTGTACATATGCTTCAGGTTACATATGCTTCAGGTTACATACCCCACTAACCCAGAAATAGTACCTTGGGTTAAGAACTTTGCTTCAGGATAAGAACAGAAATTGCGTGGCGGCGTCACGGCAGCAGCGGGAGGCCCCATTAGCTAAAGTGGTGCTTCAGGTTAAGAACAGTTTCAGGTTGAGAACGGACCTCCGGAACGAATTAAGTACATAACCAGAGGTACCACTGTAGTGGTTTGTGTTGGACAATGACCTGGGGGATCAGGGTTTGACTCACCACTCAGCCTGAAGCTTGCTGGGTGACCTTAGTTAGGCCAGTGGCTGCCTCTTAACCTAACCTACTGTATCTCACAGGGCTGTTTTGGGGATTAAATGGGGAGGGGGAGAACCATGCACACCAACTTGAACTCTTGGGAGGAAAGATGGGTTAGAAATCCAATGAAAATAAAATAATAAGATAATTCCATGTAGTGTACAATGCCATCCTTCCACACACAACTCACCAGTCATAATGACAAACATTTTGTACACAGTGATACCTTGGTTCTCAAACGCCTTGGTACTCAAACGCCTTGGTTCCCAAACGCCGAAAACCTGGAAGTAAGTGTTCTGGTTTTTGAACGATTTTTGGAAGCGAACATCCAATTCAGTTGTCAGCTATTGTTTCCAGGGTGCCTGCACCAATCAGAAGCTACACCTTGGTTTTCGAACATTTTGGAAGTCAAACGGACTTCCAGAACAGATTATGTTTGAGAACCAAGGTACTACTGTATTTGGCGCTTTTGTTTTTACTGTTTATTTTGCGCTTTTGTTTTTGAGGCTTTTCCGGTTCATTGTTTTTGTGACTGTGTGGAGTCCAGTTCAGCTAATGATTGATTGATTGTGTGACAGCAGAAATGGATAAAAGGCCCCCATCCAAGCAATGGCTATCATCAGTGCAGGTAAGGGGAAAAAATTACTTTTAATTTTTATCATCTACTACACTGTCTTCTTTATTTTATAGTACAGTACATTGATTGTTGCTTTCATTTTATGGATCAATGGTCTCGATAGATAGTAAAATGCATGTTAAAATGCTGTTTTAGGGGTTGTTTTTAAAAGTCTGGAACAGATTAATCATATTTGCATTACTTTCTATGGGAAAGCGTGCCTTGGTTTTGGAACACTTTGGTTTTGGAACGGACTCCCAGAACGGATTAAGTTTGAGAACCAAGGTACCACTGTAATATAAATTTATTTTAGAAAGAAATCCTGTTAACTAACAGTCTTTTAAATATGTGCCCAGAGGAGATTTGAGTTGCTTTTCTCTAGGTTTTAAAGACCAAGTTCTGCAACATGGCCTTTGGTTTTCATTCTAAAGGCATTCATTCCATTTTTTAAAAAAGTACAGAGAACTGCATGCAGAGCCCTGAGGTCACGAATATATATTTTTTCTTATATTTTTTTTAAAAACACACTAAACCATGAAGTGATTCTTTTTTTAACAAAAATAAATAAATAACATCTTTGAGCATATTAAAATATTAATTTATTAACAAATAAATCAAGGGGGTCTCTCTCTAGTGCCTACTTTTGTGGTGTCCCTTGAATTCCAAAGAGTGTGGTACGGAGAAGGAAAAATAGAGGAAATTTTGCATAGTATAATTGGAAACAAAGAAATCATTCAAACGGTTGGTAACATGCTATGGATAAAATACATTCCAGAAGAAAGGTTAGGACCCCAGTTGGGTAATGAATGCCTCTACAATAAACACCAAAGCTCTGCGATGAAACTGGACTTGTTGCTGTGCTCTATGTAGGCTTGAGTTTGGAAGAAAGGACAGAAAATAAATTGTATATAAGTCATTCTAATCCTCTTTGTCACCACAAGGTTCTCATTGGTTTCAGTGCAGACAAGATTTCATGGTGTTCAGCAATCTAATTCATTAAGGAGTGCAAACCCTTATCTTATTAACGGTGGGGAAGATGCTACTTCTTTTAAAGGTAAAGGGACCCCTGACCATTAGGTCCAGTTGTGGCCGACTCTGGGGTTGCGGCGCTCATCTCGCTTTATTGGCCGAGGAAGCTGGTGTACCGCTCCGACGGGAAGGTAAACGGCGTTTCCGTGTGCTGCTCTGGTTCGCCAGAAGTGGCTTAGTCATGCTGGCCACATGACCTGGAAGCTGTACGCCGGCTCCCTCGGCCAATAAAGCGAGATGAGCGCCGCAACCCCAGAGTCGTCCACGACTGGACCTAATGGTCAGGGGTCCCTTTACCTTTTTACCTTTATGACTGAATGATCAGGCAAGTGATTACTGGGCTTTGGGAAGGAGGCAGGAGGGCTCCAGGGCCCTGTCAGAGCCCTCACATCTCCTTCCCAAAGCCTGGTACCTCTTACTCAGCTTTAGGAAGGTGAGGCAAGAGCTGGAGAGGGTGTCAAATTTTGACCTTGCACAGAGTGCCATATCACCAAGGTCCACCCCCTGGGAGGAAAGTGGTTCCCATGGGAAATATGCATCTCCAGCTGGGAGTCTCCATTTGTGTAGGCTGCAGATCACCTGTTTATTCCCCCACTATCAGACAGAAACCTCTCCTCCTCTCAGTTTGGCATTTACCATGGAGACAAATGCAGCCTCTTTCACAATGCAGGAAGCAGTCCTTAGCATGTAATCTTAAATTGCTGCTGGTGAGTGCCAGCTCACTGGCTAGCTTTAGAAGAAAATATCTGAAAATGTAAACCAAAGCACACATGCTGTTTCAGCTCAACTCCAGTCCTTTGAAAACTTTCATTATCAGGCACAATATCTCTGATTTCATCATGTACTGTACTGTGTAATCTTTTGCTTAATACAAATTTCACCATGGAAACAAAATAATCTGCCAGAGACTGTGGTCACATTTTTATATTAATGCTTGTCTTGCTGGCTCTCCCTGCTCCTTGCGTTAAATTTATTTATTTAAAACTATAGCCCGAATTTCTCTCTTACCTTCTTAGTGGTGATGGTGACAATGTGGGAGGTGTGCTGTTGTTGCTGCTGTTGCTGTAGTAGTAGTTGTATTTTGCTTCCCCTGCCCTCAGGTAGTAGTGAAAATAGAAGTGAATGCTTTAAAACCTTGTTTTTCAAAATATCTTTTTGTCTTAGCAGATAACTTGTTACAGGTTCCTCAGTGAGGACATCAGTTCTGCAGAACTTCCTGGTACTGATCTATATAGCTAGTTATACACTGCATGGGAAGTTCAATAGTGGTAGGTTACGGGATAATATTGGGCAGGGGAAGATTTAGGGCTGTATGAGGGGTACGCACACACTAGGCACCGAGTCAAGAGGGTGCCATTTCAAAGCTGAGTAAGCGAGACACTGGGCTTTGAGAAGTTGGCATGAGGGTTGTGACAGGGCCCTGGAGTCCTCCTGTCTTCTTCCCAAAGCCTAGTTAGTACTTTCCCAGCTCTGGGAAGGAGGTGGGGGGCGCTAGGACACAGCCAGAGCCTTGTGCCTGCTTCCCAAAGCCAGGCGAGGCCTTACCTGCAAGGGCTGATGTGTGGATGTGTGTGCGTGTGTGCTTGCGTGCCAAATTTTGGCCTTTCACAGGGTGACATAGTACCCAAATCCACCACTGCTCTGGTTACTGTAGAGTGGCAATGAGGTCTGACCAGTGATTCAGAAAGACTGGCAAGTGCTCTTAAAAATAATATTTAAAAAGTAGTTTTTTCAGATTTTGAAATTTACAAACAACTATCAAACAACACAGGGATGCGGGTGGCGCTGTGGGTTAAACCACAGAGCCTAGGACTTGCTGATCAGAAGGTCGGCGGTTTGAATCCCCGCAACAGGGTGAGCTCCCGTTGCTCGGTCCCTGCTCCTGCCAACCTAGCAGTTCGAAAGCACGTCAAAGTGCAAGTAAATAAATAGGTACCACTCCGGCGGGAAGGTAAATGGCATTTCCGTGTGCTGCTCTGGTTCGCCAGAAGCGGCTTAGTCATGCTCGCCACATGACCCAGAAGCTGTACGCTGGCTCCCTCGGCCAATAAAGCGAGATGAGCGCCGCAACCCCAGAGTCAGTCACGACTGGACCTAATGGTCAGGGGTACCTTTACCTTTACCTTTATTAACAATTACATGCACTATGTAAGAAGCCAGTGGCAACCAATATAGTCCTGGCATAACTGCACTACCATTCCCCCCATCCCTGATCATGCTGGCTGGGGCTGGTGGGAGTTGTAGTCCATCAACTTACAGAAAGCACCATGTTGGCTGTCCTGTATTAGGTCACATGCAACGAGGGAAAGAAATAAGTGTGAAAAAATGGCACAATTCACACACACATGGTGGCTCTTCTACACAAGCACAGCCTAGCACAGTCCTACATGCTCCCCGTGTGATCACACGACAGATCCCATCTTGTATGAACCTACGAAGGGCTCCTACAACAGAGCTGACGCAATGCAGTGACAAGGCAAAGACTGCGAGCCATGAAATAAAGGCTGTTCTCCATTCACAGTTCAGCTCAAACAAGTGCAAATATGAATGCAATAATGCTGGCTTACCTGATAATTGTCAGGAGTACTGGGATCAAATATGCAAAGCTCTCTGGACATTTCAAAACATGGATAAAGGCTCGTTAATTTCCATGCTTGCCTTTGTTCCTTCTGATTTCGTTTTCTATTTTATAGTCCTTATCACATTGTGTCCCCAAGTCCTCCCTAGTCCAGGGTTCCTCAATGAGCTCAGTAAGCTTACAGAAAGCACAATATCCCCCCCCCCAAAGAGAGACTGAGAAAAAATGACAGACAAAAGAAGGGAGTGTTGACTTTCTTTGCCTCTAATGTTCCACACTGGGTGTTAATTTGCAAGGTATTTTCTAAAATACTTCTAAGCACTGGGCAGTGCTTTTTGGGAGAAGTGTTTATGAAGAGCTTTGGGGGGGGAAGCACCACTGATAAATGTTTATTCAGTATTTCATGTTTGATCTCCACCCCCACACTTGTACAATCTTTATACTAAAGCTGGAATCTATTTTCTGTGACTACATATAAATGCAGCACACGCTCAGCGGCCTAACAGATGCCATCTGTAAAAGCATTTACTTTAAATTAGTGGAATAAGTAATCAAAAGGGCTTTGTACTTAATGCAGAACTTTTGGTGACTATTAAATGCTCATTAGAGGGTGTTTTTGCTGTATGACTGTCAGAATCAGCAGGACGTTTATGATAGATTTCCTGAGTAGGTCAAGATTGAATATGATTTTACAACTTAAATAACATAAATGAATGCAGGTTATTTCAGCATCTCCAGATGTTCTTCTAACTCCCTACCCAGCAAACACACACACACACAAACTAAGAGCCAATTTAAATTTTGCAACAATATTACAGTGCAGGTTTCTCTTTTGGACATTTAACTATCCCCCTCCATCTTACTGAGACAAAACATTTCACAAGTGTTAAAAATAAAGGAGGGAAGCAACAATGTCTGGCGTTTGAAAAATACAGTACAGACTCTGAACCAGTGATGCACATGTACAATGCAGCGTGTGTATGTGTATCTCTGAACAACTAGAGCTCCTACATTATGTTGCAAGTAGTTTGCTTTTTTTGTAAATTCTTGAGGATGTTTGAAATGGTTTACAATGAGTTACCGGGGAGGAACTACAGTCGTACCTTGGTTCTCGGATGGAATCCATTCCAGAAGTCTGTTGGGCTTCTGATTGGCTGTGGGAGTTTCCTGCATTCAATTGGAAGCCGCGTAAGCAGCGTCAGACATTCAGGTTCTAAAGAACATTAGCAAACTGGAGCACTCACTTCCAGGTTTGTGGCGTTCGGGAGCCAAAATGTTCAAGTCGCAAGGCATTTGACAACCAAAGTACGACTGTATTGGGCTCTGAACCCTAGGCTACATCACCTATTATTTGCTCCATGCCCACTGGCTTTCACAGGTCGTTGCTCTGGAATAAGACAGGTATCAGTTGAAGGCATCCTCCAAAGCATGGGGCAAAAGACTTGAAATAAAGGGTTTTGCTTAGGCAAAATCTAAATTTATTTTCTAGTGAGACATCTGATTATGAGGAGAAAGCAGCACTAAAAGGAAGTTGCTCAAACTACACACCCTAAACACTACACAAAATCTGGGAAATCATGTAAAACACCTTCCACACAAAATATTGTAGAACCGTTCCAGATCTTTCACAAATGTCAGTTGAGGCTCTCTTTTTCAATAAAAGAAAAATGATTTGGTGACTGCTATATTCCAGAATAGTGATGATATAGGCACCAACTCCTAGGAGCTGAGGCAGTTTCAGCCCCCCCCCAAAAAATGTATTTTTGAGGGGGCTGAATCCCCTCAATTTTCAGAGGGTGTTCGGCTCTGCTCCCAGCTCCTTGTGACATTGCACGCACAAGGTCCAGAAACCCCAATCCTCTGAAGAAGCTGGCACCTCTGAGTGACAATAGTCATGTGGTAGAATGCAGTAAAATCTGGAAAGAAATGGCAACTATAGTGCTAAAAATGTTACACCTGGAAGGGCCCCAGGTTTCTGGATTCTCAAGACAGAAGTCTCAATTTGGACACCAAAATTGATTGAACAATTGGTCTAAAAGAAATAATTCATTTTTAAAAATATATTGGATTTAACAATGGGTGATAAATAACCAAAGATGTTTCTTTAGATTGTGATTGAACCCCAGTTCCATGGACCAGTACACTGAGATAGCAACTACTAGCAAACATGAGGAAAAAGTTTACAGCTGTGAAGAACATTACAGTGTAACCACGTGAGGCAGGAGGAAATTCTATGAAGCAGAGCAGAGCAGGATGAAGGAACCAAGGAGAACATCAACCATATAGCAGGCAACTATACTCCTCATCTTTTGAGGGCTGGCAGCTTGGGTGTGGTCACTCTCAACCACCCCACAAGATCCATCAAAACATTACCAATTTAGTGTGGGTTCCATGCAGAGAAAAACAGCAACCATGCCAGTAACATATGAACAAGGCCCAAGATATCACACTATTACTTCTTTTAATCTATTCAGCTTTTGTTTTCAAGCAACTTATCTGACCCAGTTTCCTTATTTGGCCAACAATTTGGTCAGATATTTCATGGCATAGTTTCCACTGTCCCCGGATATGCATGAGTGGGCATCCAAAGGGAAGAATTTTATAGAAAAAGAGGTGCCAGAACTCACCATGAACGCCTCCCTTGTTCTCTTAGAATGGCAATAGTGACCACCTGAGAGGTGCTGGAACTGATTCAGCGAGTTCCGGCTGAAGAAAAGCCCTCAGAATCAGACATTTCATATAACGTTAAGAATCTCCCTCCGGTGTTTGTAATGCACTGAAGCCATCAGTGTTTTCCCTCACTATTGGCCAATTCCATAATGCCTCAGCCATTAGGAGCCACTATGCTGCTCTCAGCATGTCGTTTAATCATGTTGTTATCAGTGTGAATGGCCAGTAATTCTTCCTGGAAGGCATTAATGCAGCTGCATAGTTATATGATGATTATATAAATGTTCCTAGTGGGGGTTGGGTACATTCAATAGTCAAAATACAGGGGCAGGGTGGTCAGGATGACATGGAATAAAAAAAGAATGTGTGCTATTTAAGTTCCCAGTTTAAAGCAAAGCTGGGAAAACAAAGCTTTTAATACCTCTCTAAAAAAACAACCCACTGTCATAAAAAGAAGGAAAAGTCTGTTGGATCTTTAGAGCGGGGCTGGGCAATTTTTCTAATTCCAAGAGTGACATTATCTTCTTGGCATGGTTCACGGGGGCACATGTCAGCGGTGGGTGGGGCTAGTGGCAAAAATTGGTAGGTCAGTGAATGCAGGTACAGTGGTACCTCAGGTTAAGTACTTAATTCGTTCTGGAGGTCCGTTCTTAACCTGAAACTGTACTTAACCTGAAGCACCACTTTAGATAATGGGGCCTCCTGCTACTGCTGCGCCGGAGCATGATTTCTGTTCTCATCTTGAAGCAAAGTTCTTAACCTGAGGTACTATTTCTGGGTTAGCGGAGTCTGTAACCGGAAGCGAATGTAACCTGAAGTGCATGTAACCCGAGGTACCACTGTATTACTTTTGTACAGTAGACTGGTCTCTACACATCCTCGCCCCCTCCCCTCCCTATCCAGGCAAGCAAGAGTCATTGTTAGAGTTCAAGCACACATCCCAGCCAGGCAAAAACACTCCTGGGGGGTGTGTGGAACAGGGCCAGTGGAGTGTGTGGTTTGGGGAGAGTCCCACAAGCCAGACAGAGAGCTGTATTCTGCCCCTGGGCCTGAGGTTACCCACGCCTGCTTTTGTAGCTATGGTGTCAGAAGTGATCTGCAGTAAATCACACCGAGCAGCTGAAGTTAACTCTCTATTAGAAAAGGCAGCATATGCATAGGAGTGCCAGGCCACACAGCAATTCTCTTCGCTAGGTCTTGGCCTTATGAATCAGTGGCAGAGGTGAAATGTCCCTGACTCCACACAGCTGCCTGTCTCCTCCTCTCCTGGGTTTTCCCCAAGCAATCTGAGATTATACCGGCATGTCTGCCTTTGCTCCTCCTGCTTCATGACTCTCCTAGTCCTGGGGAGAACCCCGAGATTCTTTACCAGCCGGTGTCATCTCTGCCTCTTGGCATCCCTTCTCTCCTGCCTCCACTTCTGCTTCTGTTTTTGGTCCTTTCTCTAACACAGACTGTCCCTTCACATTCAACCCTGTTACCTTTTCAGCTTCTAACACCCTCTCCTCCCTGTCTTCTTCCCTTGTCCACTCATTGTCATCACACCACCAACCCCCAGGCTCTGAGCCTTCTTCCTTCAGAAGTTCCCCAAGTTGGTGCCTCCCACCATTTCTCTGCATCCAACCAGTCCATGAAACATCCCATCATGAAATCTTGGCACGTGTGTTAAGTGCTGTTTCAAAACAACTACTTTTAACAGCATCAAATCCCTACTTGACCCTTGATCGAAGTAACTTTGCTCCAGGGAACTACTTGTGCACATTTCCGGAAGCTGATTTAGGTCCGAGTGATACAAGGTAAATGCCAACCTTTGTAGTTTTCCTGCATTGTGGATATTATACCGATAGCATGCTTTGGAGAAATTATGGATTTCTGAGGCTGGCCCATTGGCCAGCATCACAGAAGTTTCACGAGATGCCACACATCCTGGCATGGATACCATTAGTTTGTAGGAGAAGCACAGGTAATATTGTATGCATTTCTGCTTGGCTGCAGGCAAGATCAAAAATATCCAGAAGGAATTTTAAGGAGCGCTCACTACAAAGGAGACTAAAAATGTCAGCAAGGCATGAACATCCCTCTCTTTTTGTACAGGTGGCAAATGCACCATATTATAAAGCTCTTCCTTGAGAGTCAGGTTCAACCTGTTCCCTGTCCTGAAATATGTGAAATAATAACAAGAGCAGTGATAAATCCCTGAACATGAGCATCTGAGCACATGATAGCATGCCTGGAACACTGAGTTACCCCAGGCATCCCTAAATCAAATTGATCTGAGGGTCCTCCTTACCCGGCAGGGACCCTCTCTTTAAGTTATTAGAGTTTAAACATTTAATACGTCTATTTTAAACTTACAATGATGTCTGGTGACGGTGGTAATTCACACATGCATCTGCATCCCCAGATGTCTCCTCTCTTGCTGTCCTGATGAATATGCATGGATTTGATGAATGTACAAATTGCCTCAGATTGAAATAATATGTGGTGTTTGAGATGCTGAAAGTACTTTCTTCCTTTAAAATGCAGTTCACCACTTCACACATGCAGGTCTTCCCCTGCAGGTCATCTGCATATCAGTAAACATACATATAAAAGGTTATCTAGCAGTAAACATTCATATAAAATTTTGCCAGTTTATTAGACTTCCTACATTTTCCATAGCTCTGCTACTAAATGGAAGTTATTTTTCCAGCCTGGTCTGTATTCCTAGTGGCTTATATAGCTTCACATGTACAAAACACAAAAAGGTGTGCCGTATGCTGCTGCCTTTCTCCTATATACATCATATACATATACATATACATATACATATACATATACATATACATAAACATATACATATATAGAAAAGAACCCAGACAACAAATATACTGTACACACAAACATACATAGACAAGATTTCCTCTCTTCGCTGTATTTCCAACACTACACTTGATGTGGATCACTCTGAGAATCAATTCATAAGTTTGAATAAGCATAAGCACATACCTTCCAACATTTCTATGATGAAAATAGGGACGTCCCATTCCATAATGATAATTTTATTATTTATACCCCACACATCTTACTGGGTTGCCCCAGCCACTCTGGGCGGCTTCCAAGATATATAAAAATGCAATAAAACATTACACACACACACCCTCTTCCCTGTACAGCATTGCCTCCAGAGCTGGCCCATCCCCCCCCCCACTGGATAACCCTTATGTCCCCCAGATCCCCGGCTGGGGACTGGGAGGGATAAACGCCCAATGCCTGAGCCAAGGTCTACCCACATCTGAAATATAATAAAGTTGTGGCCAATTTTAATCCCATAGCAGGTTGTCCTGAGTTGTTATTCCACATGGGGGGCACCCAGGGTTTGGGGGGCTGTGTTTGTCCACGCAATCAAGAATACTGAGCTAAATGGACCAGTTGTATCACTTTGCACAAGGCAGTTTCTTGTGCCCAGACTCATGGGCTGCTGTTGTGATGATTCTCAGAAATCCAGAAGTCCTGGCCATGTAATGATAACGGTCACATCCACACCATACATTTAAAGGACATGACTTCTCCTGAAAGAATATTGGGAATTGTATTGTAACCCAGGTTTAACTCATTTCTGGCACCTCTCAAATGGGCACCATTGCCATTACAAGAGAAAAGGGAGGTGTTCATGGTGAGTTCTGGCACCTCTTTTTCTAGAAAAAAAATAGCACCGATTGTAACCCACAAAGAGCTACGGTTCCCAACACTCATAAAACCCAAGAATTATTTGGGGGAAGACCTGTTGTGGATGCGATCTCTGCTACTGAAAGAGATCAGGGATTATCTCTTTAAAGTCTGATTACTCTGAACCAGGTAGATGCTGGTGCAGGCATATGACTTATGGATTCCCAAACGAAAATGGCAACAGTATCAAAGGGAACCCTTTAAACTATCCTTTGTCTTTGCTTTCCTTATTTGAATCTGATCTTCTTTAAACCCATTGCAAACACGTATGTCTGTTATATATCCAACCTCATTTTGCACTAATTAACATCCTTCTGTTCTAATTAGGCTTAACACAAAAAGAAGCCTCTTTTTTAAAAAAAAGAAAGAAAAGAAATGGAGTCTAGGTATATGGTTTACAAAGGGATTTGTGGATGTTTGACTTAAACCTCTGTGCAGATAAAGCATAAACTGAAGCTGGGTTTAACAAGTCCAGGCTGCATGACATGGGATGGAAGCCTCTTCCCAACTCTTAATTGCAAATCATTGCTATCTACCACAGTGCATATGCACTGATAACTGTCAGTTTTCTCAGGAAACTAATTAAAACAAGACTGGTAAATGCAGCCCCTCCCAAGTTGCTGTCCCATTATTCACATATGGTTTTCCAACTGTTTCAAGTAGCTATGGGGGAGAAATTCTGTTTGCTTCACATTCTAATGCAAACCTCATTTGCACTTCCCAAAACAATACATGAACACAGCAGTCCTTAGAAGATAAGAAAAGCCCAGCTGGATCAAGCCAAAGGCCTATCTAATCTACCATTTTGTCCTCTTATTTGGCCTCCTTGGGAACTGCTACACTGCTGCACCTGGCACTCCCAAATTCTCACATTTTTGCATACACCAGTGAAGTGAGACTTGTACCTTTGTTGGAGGTCCTTGATTTTCTTACCCAGTCTTATTTTCTTCATGTCTTGCAAACACTGGGTTGTTCTTTCATTGCTCATTGTTGCTGGGACCCAGGAAGGTCTGGAGTGTGGCTTCCTTCAATATTTAGGGATAGCAAAGCAGACCTCTCCCATGAATATGTGGCCAAAGTATACTTGGGCTGTGGCCTCCAGACATTTTTGGGGGTCCCCAGCAGGGATTGATGAGTGAGTGGGTGGCAAAGACACTCTTGATTCAACAGGCTCACCTTGAAAGCAATTTCCTCACTCACTTGGGTCTTGGGAGCAGCAACAGTAGCTCATGAGGAAGGAAGCATTGGCATGAATTCATCCAAAGTGGAAATCAACCATGCAACTTCCAGATGGACGGCAGTGCTGGAACTGACAATACTAGTCACCTGTAATGGATGTCCTATCAGCTCTGTAACATGGCAATTGATGTACTGATGGCCCCAGCATGGTGGACACACAGCACAATCCTGGTGGTATGGTGCAAAGGACAGCAAGGACATTTCCAACATAGAGGTAGATCTGCCTCTGTTGCACACCCTATATGTTACTTTTAGCATAACCCTTAAAGCTTGCATCAAAATATAAGATGAGCTTTTCTGGATCAGGCCACTAGTTCAGCATCATGTTCCCACCATGACCAACCATTTGCTTGGTTCTAGCAAAGGTAACTTTTTACTGCCCCTGAACATTTTTTTCTTTAATAGACCAAGGTGCTCTCCTGCTTTATGATCCAGTGGTCCAGCCTTCTCCAATCTGGTGCTCTTCAGACATCATTAGACTACATCCACAATCATCCTTGACCTTTGACCATGCCAGCTGAGGGTGGCATTGGCTGGGGAGGCTGCGACAGCTTTTCAAAAAACGTTTAGTTCTTTGCATCTAAATTACTGAGAACAATGCCTCTGCCACACCAATCAGGTGTGCTGTCACGACAACCCATTAACACTGATTACTCATCACTGATTGAAACTCTTCACTTTCTATCGTTCTTTAGTTTTGTGAAAGTGTGCAGCGTTTGTTTTCTGCAGTGTTGGAAAGGTGAAGGAGAAAAAAGAATGTTATCTAGATATTGACACATAGGCAGAAAGGTTGTTGGTTTCAGTAGGTGATTTAGGGAATGGAAAGTCGGCATCATAGGAGGGGGAAAGCCCTAAAGTACATTTTATCTAAAAAAAAATTAGAAAGTTTTATCTAAAAACATATTCTCAACATTTTTTAAAAAAAGGGAATTATGCCAATGAAATGCAAAGCATCAAAATATGAATCTGCAGAGAAGGAATGTAAGTAGGATGTGTTTGGGGCTTGTGGTATTATTATTATTTATTTTTTGCTCCTTTAGAAGTAATACTAGAACAGAACATCACATCTGACATTTCCATAATAGTAAATTGGAGGGAAGGCAGCGGGGGGTGGGGGCACAGCAAAGAATGCAATAGTGTTCCCCCGCCCCCAAGTTTTGAAGAGAGGAAGCAGCGTATGTCAAAAAGTGCAATCACTGTCCATTAGTTCCTTGCAGGGTGACTGGTTTTGAAGACTGGTTCACCGTCATAAGCAGCTTCACAGTTATTGCCTGCCAGTTCGCTTGTCATTCCAGTCATTGTGAACGTTGCTTCCATGTGTCTCTCATTTGGAGCTGAGCATCGTGCTGCCATGTCATTTCCCTTTCAGGATTCTTCAGGCTGCACAGCCTTTAAAATGCCACAAGAAAATGAAGCCTCCAAAAGAAAAGAAAAGAAAATGTCCACTGGGTCTACTTCCCAGATCTGAAAAGCAACACCTTTGTACCCTTGTAAGTTCCAGAAAGTAACTTGTTTTATTTGTGAGTTGAGTGTCCAGAAGGCAGACCTCTTCGACTTTACAGCAATGGGTTTAATCAAACTGAGCCATACTCAAGAGTAGAGCTAGCTGTAGTCAATGAATGACTAACTTAAGCCAATTTATTTCAGTGGTGCTACTCTGAGCAAAACTTGCTTTGATATTGTTGTTGTTTAGTCGTTTAGTCGTGTCCGACTCTTCGTGACTCCATGGACCAGAGCACGCCAGGCACTCCTGTCTTCCACAGCATCCCGCAGTTTGGTCAAACTCATCCTGGTAGCTTCGAGAACACTATCCAACCATCTCATCCTCTGCCGTCCCCTTCTCCTTGTGCCCTCCATCTTTCCCAACATCAGGGTCTTTTCCAGGGAGTCTTCTATTCTCATGAGGTGGCCAAAGTACTGGAGCCTCAACTTCACGATCTGTCCTTCCAGTGAGCACTCAGGGCTGATTTCCTTAAGAATGAAGAGGTTTGATCTTCTTGCAGTCCATGGGACTCTCAAGAGTCTCCTCCAGCACCATAATTCAAACTTGCTTAAAGACAACCAATTGTATTTTTTCGAAAGACCTATCTGATCTCAAAATGCCACAGAGTGCAAATTAGGATTTTTATTTCACAAGTGTCTAACTGCCCCTACTGAACATTGGCATTTAGGAATACATATCAATGTGTTAAAAAAAGACTTATTCCCAACTGTTTACAAGATAGGGTTTTCTTTTTTTACCCTGTGAATAAGCACAATGTGCATTTATTTAAGGTATTTATTTAAGGGAGCGAGTGGCACTGTGGTCTAAACCACTGAGCCTCTTGGAATTGCTGATCAGAAAGTCAGCAGTTTGAATCCCCGAGACGGAGTGATCTCCCATTGCTCTGTCCCAACTTCTGCCAATCTAGCAGTTCCAAAGCACACCAGTGCAAATAGATAAATAGGTACCACTGCGGCAGGAAGGGAAATGGCATTTCCGTCTGCTCCAGTTTCCGTCATGGTGTTTCGTTGCCCTAGAAGCGGTTTAGTCATGCTGGCCACATGACCTGGAATGCTGTCTGTGGACAAGCGCCGACTCCCTTGGCCTGAAAGCAAGATGAGCGCCACACCCCATAGTTGCCTTTGACTGGACTTAATCGTTCAGGGGTCCTTTACCTTTTATCTTTTACCTCTATTTAAATTGGACTGGGGAATTTTTATGACAAAAAAATACCCCATGGTCTCATCTTTCATGCCTTGAAAATACCACTTGGGGTCCTCTTCAATCCAACTTTTGTATGCAGTTTTTCCTAATATATTATTGTTAATCAGTGGTATTTTTCTTTTAAAAAAGAGGTGCTGGAACTTACCACAAACATTTCCCTTGTTCTCTAAAGTGTCAATGGTGCCTACCTGAGAGGTGCCAGAACTGAGTTCTGATGAATTCCTGCTGAAAAAAGCAATTATTATTATTATTATTATTATTATTATTATTATTATTAGATTTCTATACCACCCTTCATTAGAAATTCACAGAGCCATAATTATAATATAATATAATATAATATAATATAATATAATATAATATAATATAATATAATATAATATAATATAATATAATATGCTTTAAATATTCAGAGAGGTGTGAGAATTTCAGCTGCATTTCAGTTTGGAAATTGTGGATTATGCAGGTTCACATTTAAATTAAAATTGACAGTATTTATCCCCTTCCTTACCTTAGGGGCACAACAAGTTTCAACGTGGTCAGTTCATCATCTCACTGTTCAAGTACTGAGTGGCACAGATGAACACATAGAATAAAACCTCTGTAGATTTTTAAATGCAGTGGAAATGTGTTTGTTAAACAAAAGGAGAAAAAAGAGCTTTGGAGTTTGCATTAGACACATCACAGGCTTAAAAAAAAAAGGTTCAAAAGGCAAATTAGTGTTGGAGCCTTTTTTAAAGGGGCGAAGAAAAAGGTTGCATTGATGGCGTTGAACTTTGGCCTTCCTCATCCCCTCATACAGAGTTCTGAGAAGTCAAATTTGGATGTACTCCCTAACGTCGTCCAGGTCAGGTCTGGGTTGGTCAGAGCATTTAGGGGAGCACTTCCTTTTCTCTGGAAGTGAGGATTTCAAAGTGTGTCCTGTTGGCAACTAAATAATTCCTCTCCAGAGGAAAACCGGCTTCAATTACCTCTTGTGATGCGGCAAAATTGGTCCTTCAGGGCAAGATTGAGGGAGTGTGGGAGAAGTGCAGTTTGGCCAGCATTGATGATAGGCTTCATGTTCCACAGTTAACCTTTCTGGGGTCATCTAACACAGAGAAGTCACCTCTTCCCTGTGAAATAGACTTCTGAGTTTCCAAAAGAAAAAGTATTTTGAAACAGGCACTCTTCTTTGGCTGACTTTTTAAAATCAAGCTTCGTGCACAGTTTTATTGCTGGTGATGGAAGGGGAGGATGGAAGAAGTTTATGGACAGGGGAGAAACAGTTGTAAGAAGAGGGGTATTTTCCTCCAAGCAGGTTTATCCTGAATATGTTCTCTTTCTGATATACCACAATACAAACAGAATAGAGTTGGATATATTTTGATAGAAACAGTATAGAACTGGATAAAACTTTAATAACAGCAGAATCATCCTTCCCCCACCACAGTCCCTGATTAAATCAAGTCCTCTCTTCTGAAATTCTTGAGAGTTTTATTTATGCCCCTTACACCAAGAACAGAATCACCTGATCAACTTAAGAGTTCACTGGGGGAGATGTCTTTGTAATGCTGTTTTAACCCTGTGGTCAGAATCTTGGTGGATAGGATGACCTGTGAAAACTGTGCTTTTTGCCATGTTTAAATCAAACCTAGCTCAGACCTTCTCTAAAGCCCCTTTTCAAATTCACACGGGTGTTTGCTGATATGTTTTCCCTATAACTGGGTGTATGTCATTTTCACAAGGTGTTCAGTCTTCTGCCCCAGAGGTTGTCTTCCCTACTAAGGCTGTTCCACCCTTCTCTGAGGTTCGGTTTTCTGGGACATCAAAAGGTTGCTCCAAGTAGCTCTTCTCTGGTTGCTGTGAGAACTTGGCTTCTTCTTCAACTCTAGATATCTCCTTACTTGCCTCTTGTTCCCTACCCTGCAACCATTGAACTGTGCTTGCTATTTTCTTCGAGTTTAGCCATGCATCCTCAGTAGAAAGCCACTAGCTCATGTCTCCCCAAAGAGGATGTTTTCCTTTTGTGTCTCTATTTTTGAACTGGTTTGGAAGTAGAATCCCTGTGGACTTTGACTCAAGGGCCAGCTTGTTCACCACTCCATCACTGCCTGTGACAAAGAGATGGGTACCAGAATCCCCAGCTGTGCGTAGGGGAATCTTGAAGTAGCATTGCAGATCTGAAATCTGCAAACCTCAGGACTTCCCATAGCTCGATGATGCCTCCTCTTTGTGTTTCAGTGGCTCCACTTCCATCAACATGCACCACTTGAATCCTAACCTAAAATAACAGAAAATAAATAATAAACTGGTGGTGGTGCTACCTGTCATAGGTTGGGGCAGGAGCCAGCAACTGGAGAGCAATAGCTCTTGATGTTCCTGGAACTATTTTGAACTCTACTCCATACAGAGTGCATGAAATGTGCCAAGGTAAAAATACACACCTGAAGCTGCCAAAGTATTACTTAGAATGCTTCCAGACTGCCACTATGTTTGGATGGAATTCAATCACATACCTGCAAATTCAGGCTACACAATTAAAGTTGATTTGGTGCTCTTACACAACAAGCCCACTTCACCTTAAAATTGGACCTTTTTTTACAATAAGGAAAGTGACAGGAAAATGAACTGGGAAGGGTGAGACGATGACATTTGCTTGACAGTGTCACCCTGAAAACAAATAAGAATGAACGCTCATTAAATAGCCAACATCGTCTAACTCTCCACCAATTTCGGGCAAACAGATCAGGTCAAATCCTTGAGAAACAGATTGTCTGGAAGCGACCTTAGACTATGTATTAGAACTTGCTCTTCAGTAACAAACTGACAAGTCCTGCTAAGGAATACTTCACTTTCTCCCATTGTAATCAACAATTATCTGGCTTGGGTCCAGATTGAAACACTAGTTCTGAATTTCAGTTGCATTCCTATCACGCCCAGTGAATGAACCAAATGTTGATTTATTATTCAATCATGAAGAGAGATATTTTTTTAAAAAAAACTCCCCAAACTCTGAATTTACAATTCTGAATTATCTCATATTCCTTTAATTGTTGATTCATCTCAGACAGAAAACAGAGATGTTGGTGCTTCTGTGCCAATTGACCATACAGCCTGATTTAGTCTGCAAAGGATGAGAACATCTTAGAATTTAATTCTAAACAAGGAGTGTTTCCAACAGCTGCCTTGTCAGGTTTATGAAAAGGGGGGAAATGAAAGCTGCTATATTTATTCCAAGTCGGCTCAGTGACTGATCTTGTAGGGGAGTTAATTTTATTTTCTGTTTATCAGGAATAAGGCTTATCAGAGATGCCGTATGTAAGCAATTATGAGGAGTGAGCGTACAGATGGCAGATAATAACAAGTCGCTGCGCAGGATAATTTTCCCCTTTTCACAAGCAAAGAGAAATGGCACTTGACTCATCTCTTCACAAATGGGGAGCTGGGAGCCTGACAAAGGAAGGGGCTTGCTTCCACTTTCCCAAGGCATAAAGACCTAATGCAGATAATCAACTTGTCCCTCTATTGATGTTAACTGTTTCCAAACTCCAAGATCACGGATGTTCCTTTGTAGTCTCCCTGCTTGGAAAAGCATTTGGAACTGTGGAGAAACTTCTGACCTTTTTAATGCCTCTCCTTTCTCGCTCCTTGAACTCAGAAGGTCACAAAAACATTGCTGCTTGGACAAAAATCCCTTTTGCACCCATTATTTTTTTCTGGCAGTGGATGGGTATAAATGCCCCAGCTTTGGCAACTGTTCGTATTCACATGTGAATGCTGGAAATCCTGAATGAATTTTTCAAACATTCCAAAGCAGGTTGACATCTCATTTTTCAGATGCGTACCACTGAATCATACATTTACGTGATCAGTGTGGTTGTTGTTGTTGTTGTTTTGTTAAAAGAAAAATGAAGTGCTGGTAGTCATATACTGATAAAAGTGCCATGGGTGCTTGCAAAGCAGAAATGAGTGCTATCCTGTACCAGCAACTACTGTCACAAAAATAGCGCTTGTAATAATAATAATAATAATGTATAATAATAATTTATTATTTAGACCCCGCCTATCTGGCTGGGTTTCCCCAGCCACTCTGGATGGCTTCCAACAAAGATTAAAAATACATTAAAACATCAGTCATTAAAAACTTCCCTAAACAGGGATGCCTTCATATGTATTCTAAACGTCAGATAGTTATTTCATTGACATCTGATGGGAGGGCGTTCCACAAGGCGGGCGCCATTACTGAGAAGGCCCTCTGCCTGGTTCGATGTAACCTCACTTCTCAGAGAGAGGGAACCATCAGAAGGCCCTCGGAGTTGGACCTCAGTGTCTGGGTTGAGTGATGGGGGTGGAGACGCTCCTTCAGGTATACTGGGCCGAGGCCATTTAGGGCTTTAAGGGTCAACACCAACACTTTGAACTGTGCTTGGAAAGACCACTTATTGTATCCAGGCATCAAGGGCAGTTGCGGCCCCACAGTTACTGGAGAGCTAAGGGGTAAACAGTCTTGCCAACGATGTGGGCTGACATCATTGTCAACCTTGGCTGCCCATGGGGGCTGGCAGGATTGCCCACCAAAATCTAAATTTATTGGGGCCAGTCATGGCCCTAGCGGGAGGCGGTCCTTCAGCAGCAGACCTGACAGGTCCATCACCAGGGACTGTATAGAAGCCAGCTGTGTTGCGACAGGGCAGGGAGGTAAGTGAGCAGCGCACATGTACAGCCTATGGAATTAGTCACTATATTCTCTGTTTTATCCTCCCTAATGCATTTCCCAGAGAAGTATGCTCAGCTCATCCAGTGGGCACTGTTGCAGCCGGGCATCCAAGACATCCCAGTGGAGGGCGGAAGAATGCCACCCACATCACGGTGACTCCTGGCCGTGTCATGCCCCCTGCTGTCCAATTGGCACGGCCGGGGTGTGTGGCAGCTCCCCCTACTGGTGGTTAACCCTTGGTGTGACTCCCTGCAGACAAGCAGGAGTCGGGATATTGTCTGGTTTCTCCCAGTGCCTAAGGCAAACTGCTCCCATCTGTAACCAATAAAGTTGTGGCCTATTTTATCCCATTAACCTACAATATTGGTGTCCATGTGTTTATTATCTAAGGGAACTGCGGAACCCGGGGCCTTGGCACACAATTAGTACATTTGCTTTTTATTCTTTTCTTTTTGGTGGGTTTATCAACAAACTCAAGGCAAAATGGAGACCATCAATAGGTTTTCTATCAAAGTATCACCCATACAGGGCAGGTTTTGAAATACAAGCTGTGGATTACTGAAAGAACTAATGATAGTGAAGTTTAATAAAAAGAAGTTTTTTTAAAGAAAAAGAACATCAGGAAAGGAAGAAATTTTGTGTTTAAAAAATTGCATCTGGCGATAAATGTATTGGAATATTTTGGGAGATATAATAAAAATAATATTAAAAAATACTCAAGGATGGTGAGAAGCAGAGACAGTGAAGGGGGTGGAGGGTTCAGAAGGCCAGTGAGAGAAAGACCTGGAGGGTCACAACCGGCTCCCAGGCCTCATCTACATCATAATCATCACATCATTTTTATTTTCCATTTATCATAGTTTATTATGATGATTTATTCCATTTTTGGTCCTAGTACTGTATTCCTGATGCACAGCAACAGAAACCCATTTGCTTTGAACAATCAAGTGACCTCTCACTGCTCCACAGCATCCCATCAGGGGACCACAGCGCTGACCTTGAAAAGCTTTCGAGTGCTTGCTTGCCACACTGAAAACAAGATGAAAGAAATGGATTTAAACATGTTAATGGAGATAGTTTTCTCCTTTACCGGTTTTTTTATGCTACTTTTAAATGATGCAGAGCAATAGGAGAATCAATAGCACACATGAGCATCATCCTATGAACTCCTTGGCAAGCGCTGTCCCTGCTTCCAAAGCAGATTTTTATGGATATAAATGAGGATGTCTTACAAATGCTCCATTGACTATTTTAATATACAATTTCGGGGATTTATTGTTCAGTTACAAAAAGTAGCTTGTAGGACAGAAGGCGGTTTTACCTACCCAAATGCAATGTTATTC
The DNA here is from genome assembly GCA_034642415.1 of Podarcis siculus. Classification (NCBI taxonomy): domain Eukaryota; kingdom Metazoa; phylum Chordata; class Lepidosauria; order Squamata; family Lacertidae; genus Podarcis; species Podarcis siculus. The sequence goes on from JAXCMG010000012.1 coordinate 56,876,218, forward strand.
ACAATAAAATCAATAACAGCAATATATCAAGCAGTTTACCTTTCACACCTCAATAAACACTTCAGCCTTAAACGTAAAAGATTTTGCAAGGGGAGGCGAAAAGGAATATAGGTCTGAGGGTAACTTGGATACCTTTAATAACCCTAAGATTCAGTTCTCTGGATGATCTTCACTCTTCTTAAATATATATAAAATATCAGATTTTATGTTAAAAATACTTGAGAAATCAGGGCATGCTGTCTTCCAATATTTCCTGTGTCTGCTTTGATTAATATCCAAAGGACCATTGGCTCAGCACTCACTGCACATGCATATGATTTTTTGGGAAGGGGGGGAATCCCATTACACGAACAACGTAGCCAGGAACTTTTGAAATAGTCTACAATTGAGCGTTAGAAGCTATAGGTGGAAAGAAAAAAAGTGAAGCATGCCGACATGTTCATGTAAGTAGCTATTTGGTGTTAGAATTCCTGCTCCATGATTGCAGTCATGAGATTGTTGTCTATCATATGACGGTGTATGTTTTGATTCCACAGAGTGGGAAGTGACGGATACAGGATGTTTGTGTTACTGTGTTCCGTGAAGTGGGACTATTGTCCTTTGTTCTTTTTCTCTTTGTTGTCTGATGCTAGAGAGAGAGGGAGCCATGTTGCAGTGCTCCGTGTGTGTTTTTATGTAAATAAAGTAGATTAGCCCAAATGCTGAGTTGCTGAGGTCTGTTACGCAAGCTGCGAAGACTATGCAGATCCCTAAGTGTGCTGGTGTCAGTTGGCATCGGTTGCTGTGATGTTCGGGCAGCAGAAAGCTTTTGAAGCTCCTGAATGATATACCAGGAGGGAGAGAACATGCCAGTCGGGCATGTGCCTCTGCCAGGGTCCTACTCGAGTGTAGGACAAGCTCCTGACATTTGGATCTTAACTTCTATGAGGTGCTGTATCAACCAGAGACAGATGAAATCCCCGCACCCAATTTTGCAGCCCATTCCTTGCAAAAATCACTGCAGTCCATTTAAGCAATCTGCTGTTGTTATCTTAACTTTCCATAATGTTTCCATCGGTGAGCACCATCTTTTTCACAGCCACTACCATTTCCCATTCATATAACTCTCGGATCAGAAGATTCTGGGAAATTTAAAATGACAGCCGCCGGCCAACGGAGCATTGAAGACCTCTGATAATTTCACCGCCAACCACTCCCAATCCCTGATATTCCCAAGGGAATATGCCCTTTCCTTTGCTCCCCCTTCCAAATTAGAGGCAATCTCTAAAATGTCAGCCTTTTAAAGCATCATCCAATTTCTATTTACTTTAGCAAGTTAGGCTGCACTCCTAAACCTACTTATCTGGGAGTAAGCCCCATTGAATTCAATAGACTGATTTCTGAGTAGAACCAGTTAGGATTGTTGTGTTAAATAGATCCCTTTTTTTCACCATACCTCTAATATTCTTAAACCTTCAGCAGTCAATGCCAACTGCTTTCCTAGCTTCGTACACTTTAATCCATACAAGATGATCAATGGTGCATAACTTACTGGATATGGACCTGCTCAGGTAAATTGGCACTTTAGTGGAGATATTTGTTTATCTGTGTTGTGCTGATGCAAATAAAGTAAAGGTAAAGGACCCCTGACAGTTAAGTCCAGTTGTGAACGACTCTGGGGTTGCGGTGCTCATTTCGCTTTAACTGGCTGAGGGATCCGGCGTTTGTCCGCAGACAGTTTTTCTGGGTCATGTGGCCAGCATGACTAAGCCGCTTCTGGCGAACCAGAGCAGTGCATGGAAATGCCATTTACCTTCCCGCCGGAGCAGTACCTATTAATCTACTTGCATTTTGACGTGCTTTCGAACTGCTAGGTTGGCAGGAGCAGGGACCGAGCAATGGGATCTCACCCCATCGTGGGGATTTGAACCGCCAACCTTCTGATTGGCAAGCCCAAGAGGCTCAGTGTTTAGACCACAGTGCCACCCGCGTCCCCACTGATGGAAGTAGTCATATATAAACCCCAATTATATGTATGTCTAATGCTGGATTGAGTAAGTGATTTTTTTTACTTATTTTTATACTACCATTAGCATATATTGTGCTTTTAGGATTTGTTAAAACACTGCACAAAAAGAATATTGGTACAGTTTCATGTACAAGCATATTGAAAGGTTGTTATTGTCTTGCAGTGTTTGTTCATTGCACATATATGTATCAGAAATGGGGAGCAAGGAGGAAGGACATTGGTGACTCAAAGCTGTGACAAACTGTACATGCTCAGCACTGTACATAATTTGGAAATTAAGAAACAGAACAGTGCAGTATTTCTTATAATATTGTTTCCACTTTGGAACACAGACTAGCTGATTCAGAACCCCAAAATCTTGGAGAGGGAATAGGATAGATGATGAGAATTTCATGGGCATCTATAATTTTCTATTTGTTTGCAATTTTATAATCTTACTTGAACGTGCATGAATAAAGCAGATTGTGCAAATTATAGATCACCCTTCCACATTTTCATTTAAGAAGCGTAATCTATTCAACCATTTCTGAGAGTGAAAGTTATGAGATAAACTGCATGCAAAACAGTCACTAAGAAACTGTTCTACTTAGGCAGCAAGTAGAGATAGAAGAGATATTCATTTGGTTCACGTTTTGGTTTAACTTTCCTAATTCTCATTTCCAAAATCAATGTACAAACCAAACATGACTATCCTTTAAAAGGCACACTTCTCCAGATTTTGCTGATTGTGTTCTCCAGCCAAAATATATGTATGTGAAGCAGTAAAAAGGCTTATATTCATGAAAATTAGTCTGTTTACCCCCCTTTGGGAGGTGAAGGCAGCGTTTTGGAATGCACATGATTTGCTCATGTAAATCTCTCCCTTTTATTGCCTTCTCAGGTGATGGGGGGAAAGAAGATGCGTGAGGAAAAGGATAGAGTTGGTAGGAGCCTAGTAGGACTTTTGATAAGACACTTCAGGTTCCACTCTGGAGCCTTAGGATTGTATTGCTAGTATGTGATCGATGAAAGTGAACCACATTAATCCTGTTTATTGGGGATTGGCAAAATTTAAATATGAACCCATTTTTCTCATTAAAATCAATAGTAAATTCAGTTGCACTTGAAGTAGGAGATAGATCATACCCATAATATTAAAATGCAAATTAATTGTAATATTAGTTATTATAAATCCCACATTTGCTATGTTCGGTTGAATATTAATTCAGCGGAATATGAATTCAATTTCTAATGTAGTTAAAGTTAACTGATTTACAATGCAACCCTATACATTTCTGTTCCATTAGGAGAACAGAAACTACTTGCATTTAGTGAACAATGAAAGAAAATCAGTTTGTTGTTGGAATGTGTTTTTTTTTAAAAAAAAAAGTGGGGTTTTTTTTAGATTGCTTCATTATGTCCAATTACAGAGAAACGAATGAAGTATGTAGAGAAAATGAGAGAGGGACGGCAGGCTTATCACGTACATCAAATGGTCTTGGAAAATATGGAATGGAACTCACATTTTGACTGGAATTCACATTACAGCCAGGCTTCTAGGCAACCTGCAATGTATAGAAATTTAAATAAATCATGTAGGCTGCCAGAAGACAGGCTAAATGATGCAGAATACAGGACACAATATTTCTGTAAAACACCGTTACATGTTCCTCAATTTCTCAAGAGATGGGAAGTCAATATGAGAGAAAGCACCGGAGAAGTGTAGTGTCAGTGATATGTGTTTCTCCAGAAATCCATCTCTATATCTATTTTTAAAAAGAAACACAAACTAATATACAAGCAAACCGTAGGGAAACCAAATGAATCAGGGGTGAGGAAACTTTATCAGCCAGAAGAAGAAGAAGAAGAGTTTGGACTTGATATCCTGCTTTATCACTGCCCTAAGGAGTCTCAAAGTGGCTAACATTCTCCTTTCCCTTCCTCCCCCACAACAAACACTCTGTGAGGTGAGTGGGGCTGAGAGACTTCAGAGAAGTGTGACTGGTCCAAGGTTACCCAGCAGTTGCATGTGGAGGAGCGGAGACGTGAACCCGGTTCCCCAGATTATGAATCTACTGCTCTTAACCACTACACCACACTGGCTCTCTCTCAGAGAACAGATGGTAGTAATGAGCGTGGCCAGAGGCAAAATTGGGCCAAGCAATGGGTGCAAATTTCACCTCTGCACCGGGTGGTATTTTCTACACACTCTCTCTCTTTCCTTCATCCCAGAAATCAAGATTCTCAGAGTTGAAGGACACTGACAGGCCAAGCAAAAACTTTTGGGGTGTGGAGGGCCACAGTGAGGGGTGTGAAATGGGGAGAATTCTGAGGGCCAGAGAATTGATTGGTCAATATTCAATGATTATCTCAAAATTTATATAGAAAACAAAAATCTCCTGACAGATGTATAAATAAATCTAATAGAGAAGTTAATGAGAGAAAAGACATAATTATTACAAAAGATAAACTAAATAAGCAATATGAAATGTGCATAGATTTAATGAGTGACAAAATTACACAATGAGACTGGTTGGAAGTCAATAATCACAGTATGTTGGCGTCTTGGTTGGTTGGTAGGTAGAAGGGGTGGTGAAGGGGAGATATGTGTTGTATGTTTTGTATGTAATATATGTAATGTAATATTAAGTGTATATTGTTTTGTAATGTATTGATATTTATAATAAAATGTTTAAAAGGGAAAGGGAAAGAAAGAATAAAATAAAAAAACCAAGAGCTAAAATCCAGACACAATGGTAAGGTGTTCAGCAGCCACTTATTGCTAGCTAGGTTTTCTCTTTTTCCCTTCCAAAGTTAGAGAAAACCCTCATCTGCACATCCTTTCTGAATGTGGTTAATTTGTTCATCGCTCCTCCAACTTACTACGTTTTAATAAATTCAACCTTAAGTTTCATCTCATGAGTCTTCTTTGCGCAAGGAGCAAACCTCTGGTTTTTAATATATATATTTTTTTTTAAAAAGGAGAACCTTAACAGAAGCAGAAAATCAACATATGAACATGTTTTTCTTTCTGAAAAACGTGATGTTACAATTGCTTAATGGATTCCTAGATTGAATCCTCTCCAAAATGTGCTCCATCAACAATAATACTCAGCCATGACACTTTTATTCATTTTCTCTGAAGAGTGCTCTGTTCTTTTAGACACACTGGCTTGAAGTATTTAAGCATTGTTATTGTTATTGGCTCACTATGCTGTGTGTACAGACACAGACATTTCTTCTATGTAATTGCCTTTTGATGTTAAGTATCCTCAAAACCAATAGGCATGCACTAATTAAATGGCAGAATGCATTTAAGATGCCTGCGAAGGCAAGCTCTTACTTGGGAGCCAAATTGTACATTTATACTTTTGAAGCGCATATTATTTCCCAGGTGTTGCACTGTAATTCTCTACTACGAGCCCAGCTTTCACTTGAGTTTTAGTACTGTCATGAACGTAACAACTTGCTTGAATTATGCTTGGAAATGTGCATAAACACAAAAATAGTTAGAGCTGTTTCAAACAATATATTGTTCCCGTTAGGAGCAGGGATGCGAGGCAGGGGGAGGAATTTGGTTTGGTTTTCATTTTAACGTGAACCTATCTAATTCAAACTTCCCAATGCAACATGCAAACAGAAACATTGGTTGTATCCCAAGAAGGAATCTCATTCGCAAAAGGACTTCTGCCTGCCAGACACGACTTTTTCTCCCTGTACACCCCATCCCATTTTCTTAAGAGAAATGTTGGAGGCTATGGAGTTATCCAACCCTTGAGCTCTGTATAGGGATGGTTTTTTAAAAAAATATTTAGTGTTTTATTATGTTTTTATATATTTGGAAGTCTCCCAGAGTGGCTGGGACAACCCTTTTAGATGGGTAGGGTAATTATCTTCTTCTTCTTCATCTTCTTCTTCTTCTTCTTCGATCACCCGTAGCCAAGTAAGATTGTCTTCCATAAACACGGTTTTAACAATGAGTCCGTAAGTCACTGTGGAGGCCAATTCTGGATCCACATGTCCTTCCACAGTGGGGACATTGGTTTCCTGGCGGGAGTTGATCACGATGGGGATTTGCCAAGCGTGCCTTCCTCTTAGCACCTTTCTTCTTAGCATCTTAGCACCTTGCGTCCTGAGTTTGAGCATCTTCAAAGCCCATGACACCTTTGATAAAGGCTGTTCTCCAACTGGAGTGCTCGCAGGCAAGTGTTTCCCAATTGTTGGTGTTTATACTACTTTTTTTTTTTTTTAGATTTGCCTTGAGACAGTCTTTAAACCTCTTTTGTTGACCACCAGCATTACGCTTTCCATTTTTAAGTTCGGAAAAGAGTGGTTGCTTTAGAAGACGATAATCATCATCATCATCATTATGGAGTAGGACATCCCTATTTTCATTGGATAAATGCGGGAGAGTATGGTATCTTTAGGTTTTGCTTTCAGAATGCCTAAACCCCAGGCCTTTTCAGCTATGCTGTTCAGCCCTTGAGATGCTTGTCAAGCCACGCCCTCTTTTTGGCTAAAAGGCAGCATATAAATGAAGAATGATAGGACATAAAAGCAACAGACAGACGGATGCCAACCACACTGACCTTTAAAGGACGGGCATTAGTTTTCATGTCTCCTTCACTTCTCCAATTGACATTCCCCAAAACCTAAAAGGATTTGTAACTAATGCACTGTATAATATAGGCTAGAGCTTTGGATGCCATTACTAGTTCTGTAAAAGTTTTAAATTTCAACAACTGCAATTTTTCTAACTCCTGTCAGGTATCAAGCAGCATGTGTTGAACTAGGAAGTAAAGAACATGCTTAAAGGCACAATGACACATGAGTTTTTAAAACAAAAACGCATTAGTACTGTTTTTAAAGTCAAGAGGCATCTCCAAAAATGCTTGTTTTTGTGAAACAACATTGTATATAGGCAACAGCTGTGCAAGTGTTTTTAAGTTTGCCGTGCATGCTCATTTGGTAGATGTAAATTGGAAATGGTTAATTACTCACAAATAGGCATTAAATGGGCACTTAATCAAGCCATGTGAAAGTGTTTATTAAATATTAATTCTCTTAAAACACTGAGATTCTATGGTTTGTCAAGTGAATAACTACATATGATTTAGCATTTTAAATATTCTCAATTAAAGATTGCACACGTAATGTATGCAGGGTGGGTCCATGAGAATATACCAGCTTTCTTATGGAAGGCAATTGCCAGGTATTACGAGCCGGGAAGTGAGTTTGCTGTTATGCTCATACGCAGTGCTTTGTTTCTTAAAAAATGTTTAGGGGTACTCTCACTTTCTTACTCGTATTGAAATACTGCCCCTCAATGAGGCCAAACTTAGATTCACAAAATGTTTAGGGGCATGCTTACCCCTGTGTCCCCCCAGGAAAAAAAGCATTGCTCATACGACAATAAATATAATTATTATAAAACTTTCACAATTTCTGCAGTGATCTAGATCATGCTGCTTGGCTATACCTATTTGCTTCTCAGATTCACTTTATCACATAGCTTGCATTTATTCAGCCAGATCCATATGCGTTGGAGAAAGAAAGAAAGAAAGAAAGAAAGAAAGAAAGAAAGAAAGAAAGAAATGATATCCAAAGTTAGTCAGAATATGTCCACATAAATCAATGCACTGATTTAACTAAAGGAGTATGACTTACATAGCTATCATCAATAAAAAGTTACATTTTGGGAACAAAAAGGAGAAAGGGGTATAATGGTAAATGAGTACAAATCCTCACCATGACTGCCCTTTGTTTTGGTTTAGGTTGAGAATATATTACTACTATATCTTTTTGGTTTTGGCTTTTAAAATATTTTTATTGATCTGTCACACAAAATGGAAAAAAGAAAAGTGCAAACATAATAGAAGCAGCAGCAGCAGCAGCAACAAATGTAAACCTTAGAGCATCACAGCCCAGAAGGACAAAAGGACAAAGGTACAGCACAGCTCCACTGGGATAAGATAGTAATAGCTCACACGAAGGTTCCTCCATGTGAGTAGTGAAGTTACAGGGGACCAGGCAGAGGGCCTTCTCAGCAGTAATGCCTGCCTTGTGGAACGCCCTCCTGTCAGATATCAAGGAGATAAACAACTATACTACTTTTAAAAGATATCTGAATGCAGCACTGTATAGGGAAGTTTTTAATGTGTAATATTTAATTGTCTTCTTACATCTGCTGGAAACTGCCTGAAGGGGCTGTGGAAACCCAGTCAGATGGGCGGGGTACAAATAATAAAATTATTATTATTAGTAGTAGTATATAAAGGTATTCTCCACTTGTGAGTTCTAGATTGTTAAGAATAAGGGTTATATATAGTCTTAAACAGGCAAGACTTCTGCATATACTGGTGACACCGAGTGACTATGTACCAATATTAATATTAATATTGGAAATTGATTTCCATATATGGTAGACAAAAATTGTGCTAAAATGCTGGTGGATTTTCATGAGGACTTAAAAAAAATCACAAATTGATAAGGAAATATAGAGAAACTGAGAGAATCTAAAATCGACAGATTTAACCATGTGAATTTCTACAAAAGATATTCAGTTTATTCAGCCATATTACAATTTCTTAGGCCTAATGAGCACAGCAGCATATCCCTGTTAGGTCTTGCCCATGGATCAGTTGCTGAGACTGAAAGTCCTGTGAACCGCCCTGAGACCTGCGGGTATAAGGCAGCAAACAAAATTAATTAATAAATTAATCAAGTCCATGTCGCCTCATAGCTGTAAGTTCCCTCCTCTCTAGGCCCTTTTCCAAGCAATCGGAGACTGTGTCTATGTGCAGCCTGCCACTGCTCCGCCCATTTCAACCCTCTTCTGGTTCTGGGAGACAGAGGGAAAGGGAAGCTTGTCACAGCACCATTTCTGGTTCTGCTCCGCCCATTTCAACCCTCTTCTGGTTCTGGGAGACAGAGGGAAAGGGAAGCTTGTCACAGCACCACTGGGAGACACCCATGACTCTGCACCACCCTGACTTATCTCTGCCTCTTGGCCTCCTTCATGCCACACACTCTCCCAACACACGAAGCCCTGCTACCTCTCCACCTTCCCACACCTCCTGCTCCTCCTCTCAGTCTTCTCCCTCAGACCAGTCGTTGTCTTCCCACCACCATTCCCAGGTCTCTGAGCCTTCTTCCCTTGGGGGTCACTCAGCTAGTTCCTCCCACCATTCCTCTGTGTCCAACCAGTGCACGACATCTGCACAGGGCTGGGAAGAACTTCCTGCAGCCTTGGGAAACCGCTGCCAGCCAACACCCATAAAACTGAGCGAGATAGATCAATGATCTGCCATGGAATCAGGCAGTTTCTTATGCTTCCAATGTGTATATTAGGCAAAATTGCACACCAGCATCTATATCTATCTATCTATCTATATCTATCTATCTATCTATTTATCTATCATCTATCTATCATCTATCTATCTATCTATCTATCTATCTATCTATCTATCTATCTATCATCTATCATCTATCTATCTATCTATCTATCTATCTATCTATCTATATCTATCTATCATCTATCTATCATCTATCTATCTATCATCTATCATCTATCTATCATCTATCTGTCTATGGGAAAATGTTCACTAAGATGCTCATGATTTTTCATGAGGACTTTTTTGGGGAGTGGGGGGATGAGGAATGGGGAATCCCAAACTAACGCAGTGAAACAAAAACTGAATTTAAGATTGGAAAAATGAGAAATTGAGAGAAACTATAATTTACAGATTTGCCTACCCTTATCCGTAACAAATAAAGAGTTAACTAAATGAGATGTTTTCAGGCCATTTCTTTTCCTGAATGAAAGTCAGCATGACTATTTTTACTTCTTTTTTTCATGGAGTTGCATTTGGCGGTAAATATTTTCCCCAAAAAGGAACTGTACAGTCCAATGCACACTGGGAGCAAGGTGGATTGTATTACTGGGCTGACAGGTTTCCCGTGCACTTTCATAGGCTCCTTTGCATGACAACTCACATTGGCACATGTTTGTGGTGATAATGGCGCTGTGGTTGACAGGCAACATAGCCGGATGAACTTGCCTTGAACAGGACGCTCTTGTCGCAGTGTCAACAAATGCCACTTTCTGTGCATGTGCCATCAAAGCTCTGCATATGATTTGCATTTTGAGACTCCGCGGCGGGGAAAAAGACCATGCTGTCATATTTAGAAATACAATGCTAAACCAGGGAAGTTTTGCGCTCCCTACAGAATGTGTACGTTGTGCCCCCGTACGATAAAACTTTGTTATTCCATCATGTCTCCAGCAGAAGACAGCTCTTGTTTTTTTGCTTATGTTTCCGCTTAACAACTGTCATTAATTTACTGATACGCTGTCTATCAGGCATACATCATCTTGATTAGAGCTGTTATCCTAATCAAAAGGCTGATAATTAAGACTACCCATCTGTAGAGTTCCAAGTGCTAAGATGAGCCGAGGATCCTAATTAAGATTATTTAGGTGTTAGTTAAATGCCATCATTTGATTCAGCTAATCATACCAGCAGGTACATTAGATTTGCATTAATGTGCTGCGGCTGAAGCCAACAGCTTTCCAAACTGATACAAACGAAGGTTTCCAGAGATACTATCTCCAACATCGCAATATCACAGAGCTAAGACATTAATAGAATAGTGGGAAAGAGAGGTGGTGTCTGTGATTCACTCAATCTGTGTTATAGTAATAAAAATGCATAAATCTTAGGCAGACTTACTTGTAAGTAAGCCCCACTGCATGTTTCTGTACTACTTCTGCATAAATATGAATAAGATTGGGCTGCACGTGCTTTTAAATTAGTGATGACACCCAAGTTTGACACCACCTGTTCGGTATATGAATTTGCCCAGATCGTAATCCTTGACTGTATTATGAATTGACCATCATTTCTCCCAGAAATTCTTCTCTTTCCGTTAATTTGGGATGGAGAGTAAGAGCATACATGGCTCAATGTTGAGCAGACCAGATGCACTATGGAGGTACTTTGTAGGCACAAAAAAAATCTGCAATCATAATTATGTCTACTCAGGAGTAATTCACAATTACCTCAATGGGGCTTAATCCCAGGTAAATAAGATGAGGACTGTAGCCCTAGTATTGATAATGAAATTCTTATTGATTCTTATAAATGACATAAATGGTAAGGAATTGTTTGGGTTTGATTTGGGGGGGGGGCGTGGTGGTGTCTACACTTTGGAACTCTCCGCCTATTGATATTAGGCAAGTGCCTTCACTGTACTGTTTTCAATGCCTACTAAAAACATTTTTGCACAGTTAAGCTGCTATCCAAAAAGTTGATATGTATATTAATAAGTAATTTATTTTATAATGCATTTTTAAACTGCTGATTTTAACTATATTTTGGTATGTATTTTAGATCAACTTCTTTTATCACACACACAAACCACATAGGAGAATTTTTTTTATCAATCATGATTATGAAGCTAAAAATTTTGTGCATTGGTCCAGGCAATGAACTTTTCAGATCACTTGCAGTAACCTGAGTGAAAAATTCTCCCCAAATGGCCTCGAAATGTTCGGGGTCTTCAGCTCCTTTTGAGACTTCTAAATTGTGTGTTATTTTCTCAGATACTGCCAGATTCCAGATGTTATTATACCACAAAGACAATTTTAAATCATATAATGTCTTCTACTTTGGAGGAATGGACATGCAAGTAGCTGCCAGGAGCCACATTAATAGCTCCTCTGAATGAATATCTTTTATCTGATTATCCACCATGTTCAACAGGGATAACTGTGGTGTCCTTTGAATACTGCTCATAATAATCTTAGTAATCTTGCGGTATAACTCAGTCCAAAATTTATGAACAGGCATAGAACCATACCCACGGCAGCAGTGTGCTGCCAACGTTGAAGTCAGAGGAGACAATTACACCGGTGTGCATTACCAACTATGTAATACCATTAAAGAGTTTCCCCTCATATAGGCAGAGACTGATTTGTATGGTGCAGGGCCATTAGATTGGGAAATATTCTTCTCACAATACAACCTCATTATATGCCACCTTCATAGATTTTAGAGCAGCCTTTGACTCCATATCCCAACCCACTTTATGGAAAAAGCTGAAGGCATCCTCAATTGTCAGAAGGTTACTTTACCTAAAATGAATGCAGGGAACCATAATTTTTTTCCAATTCATTTCCAACTTGCACTGGTAATTTTAGTGTGCATGCTGTATTTTATGTAAATTGCTCAGGGGTTTCTACAATTAAAAGGTAAAGGTAAAGTTACCCCTGACTGTTAAGTCCAGTCATGGACGGCTCTGAGGTTGTCCACTCATCTCACTCTATAGGCCGAGGGAGCCAGCGTTTGTCCGTAGGCAGTTTTTCCGGGTCATGTGGCCAGCATGACTAAGCCGCTTCTGGCAAACCAGAGCAGCGCAAAGAAATGCCATTTGCCTTCCCGCCAGAGCGGTACCTATTTATCTACTTGCACTTTGATGTGCTTTCGAACTGCTAGGAGGGCAGGAGCTGGAACCGAACAATGGGAGTCACCCCATCACGGGTATTCGAACCGCCAACCTTCCCATCGGCAAGCCCTAGGCTCTGTGGTTTAGACCACAGCGCCACCCGCGTCCCTTCTACAATTAAGCAGTGTACAAATTATGTTAGATAAATACAACAAATAATTAGGCTTCCCAAGCAAACAGCCTTTTGCTTGGGAACAGGGATCTTTGGGTTAATCATTTCCTTTGTTTCTTGATGACGTCTTTCAAACATTATATGTGGTTGCTGACCTCCATCCAGATCTAAACCAATCAGATGCACGGGACAACATTTATAAGCTTTAAGAAGTCTCTCAGGAAAGAGATTAACTTTTTTCCCCCTGGAAAAAAAACAACAGGAAAAAACCCAACCATACTGTCAGGGAACTGCCATCAGGGCCGGAGGGAGAGAGCGGGCTCCAGAGGGATTCCAGAGAGCGTCCCGGGATGGGGAGAGGCAGCCCATCTTCTGGGGAAGGGAATCAGCGTAGCACCAGTGGAGAAGGGGGGCAGATGGGGGAATCAGCGAGGCGGTCCCATGACTCCTTGCCGGGGACCAGTGGGGAGAGTAAGGGTCCTCCGCTGCCCACACCCTCCTTGTGCAGAAGGCTTCCGTGCAGGGAGAGTAGGAGGAGACTAGGCGTCAAAGAGCTTCTTTGCTGGAAGAAGTTCAAGAAACGCCCACTGACGGATTCTGCCAGCGATTGAGACAGCCACGGGTGAGTGGCTGTCCGGACAGAAAAGGTTCACTCAGGCAACCCAGCCAGGTGTTGGCACCGGTTTATGCACGAGCAACCCCTAGAACCATTAGACATACCTTGTCCTCATTTCAAGTCGAGCAGAGGACAGCTCGGCCATCTCAAATTTGAACAGTTAATTGACAAAATCATCACTTGGCTACAGCACAGTTAGAAGCATGCTGAATCTCTGGCTGATATGGGATTGATTCCCATTTAGGTCTAATGCACTGAGATTAACAGAGCCGTGTGGCTGTTCCTTTCAACAGCAGTGTTTTCTGAAGTGCACTTTCGCACGCTGATCCAGGTAGTGAGCAAACCTGCACAGAAGCTAGGCTAAGTGCATGTATGCTTTGTTGGATGAGACACATATACAGGTGTTGCACCTGTGACTTCTTCCCCAATCCAGCTGCCAGGGCTGCACACAATTGGCACTGGTAGATAACTGGTGAGGCTACCAATTGGCTGCTTGGTAGGGGGTTGATTTGGGGCTGTTTGGAGTGGCTGATCAATTAGGGTGTCCATATGCCTAACCTGCAAAGAAGCTCAAACATCCGCTGCTTAAAAATAAATTGTTAACTTTTGCATATGGTTGAGGTTTGTTTTTTGCAGACGTAAGCCTTCCGCACATTTTTTTTTTACTTTTAAAGAACTGTTAACTGTAATGTTAATCAAAAGAAAAGATTTGTTTTCTAAATCCACTATTGTGTATAGTAGGGATTAGCTCCGCTTTAACCAAGTCTGTCATCAGAATCATACCTTGTTCCAAACAAAAATTAACAAAAGATTCCTATAAAAGATACAAGACAGCAGCCATCACATTGCATTTTAGAAGGTACTTTAAAAAGAGATTCACCTAAGTTTTTCATTAGCATATAAACAGTAGTATTTGCATAGAAATAGGCATACTCAAAATGTTTTTTGCAGCAATTATGGACTCACATATGCTACAGATCTAAAAGTCTTATTGGCTCTGACCCTGCAAATGAGTCTTTCATTTCTGCAAGAGCAGTTTAGGAGCAACCGTTAATTTATACTCATCTTCATATAGCTTACATTTATATTTATAAGTAACAGACTCTTGGAATAGACACCTCGGCTGAATTCTTTCTATTTCCACTGGGTCCTCCAAAAACACCATGATGTGCAGTTGAAGCCCTCTGAAACATCCAAATTACGTTCAGATTTTTGGACTGCCAGATTCCCTCAACTTAATTGAAGCCCTTCTTAATTTGGGACAGAAAATCTGCATGTGCATTTGGGCGATCAAGTTTTGAGAGAAGACAGGGCCTCTGTATCGTTACTTTGGGAAGAAGGGGGCAGGTCGGTGGCTGCAGCACACTTGCCAGCATCATAGTTGCTGGAAAGTGGCCATGTGGCATACTGGTCTTCTCTCAGCTCTTGCATTGACCTGAGCAAAAATTGAGCAGGATGGGCCAGAAATAGAGAAGTGGGATGATGGGGCTGAAGAAGCCTTGAGATGCACCCAACTGGAGGATGAAGTGAAGGTTGTAGGTCTCATTCATATATATAAAGGTAAAGGGACCCCTGACCATTAGGTCCAGTCATGACCGACTCTGGGGTTGCGGCGCTCATCTCGCTCTATGGGCCAAGGGAGCTTGCGTTTGTCCGCAGACAGCTTCCAGGTCATGTGGACAGCATGACTAAGCCACTTCTGGTGAACCAGAGCAGCGCACAGAAACGCCGTTTACCTTCCTGCCGGAGTGGTACCTATTTATCTACTTGCACTTTGACATGCTTTCGAACTGCTACGTTGGCAGGAGCTGGGACTGAGCAACGGGAGCTCACCCCATCACGGGGATTTGAACCGCCAACCTTCTGATCAGCAAGTCCTAGGCTCTGTGGTTTAACCCACAGCACCACCCATGTGTTACATTGAAAATTTATATTCAAACATTAAACATCAACATCATCATTTAGGATTTCCTGAGTCCTTTGACTCCCCTCCACCCTTCCATGGCTACCATTATATATATAAAAAAGTTTTGTGTGTGTAAATCAGGAGAAAGTGGAAGAAGAGCTGAGAAAGAAGGAAACAGCAGATGGAGCAGAGGGGAAAAAGACCACATAAAGGAAGATGACAAGAAGGAAATAAGGAGAGCTTTCCCTCAGTGGATGAGAAGATAGAAGCAAGGGAACCTTCGCTCATTGCTGAGCCAAGAGAGAGGAGAGGTTTGCCAGTGTCACTACACTACAGAAATAGTATTTCAGGGTACAGGATGTGGTGATGACATGGCTGTCAAAGCTTCTAAAGTAAGGCGCCCACTAGGCAATATCTGAAGGTAAGAAACACCCTAGGTCTCTGAGGATACTAAGGACCACAAATAGAGTAAGAAAATCCACACAACTGTATATTCTAATTCCAGTTCAGTTCTCTAAGTACTGTCACTTACATAAACCCCAAACTGCAGCAGATACTTGTAGACACCCACCAGTTCCTGTGGATTCACACTGTCATTCTCCACTGCCTCACTCCATATTTTCAGTGGCTGCAAGGGAGAGTGATGCCCATTTTGCTAGAGACGACAACGCCAAAAGGGGTATCACTAATCACGAAGAGGACAGCTTTGGCAGCACCTCCACGGCGGCCACAATATATGAGCTTGTACTCTTAATGTACTGTGTACATTATTTTGTGATTGTGTAAATTGCCACACGATGGACCCTTCTTATGTAATGACTTACTACCTATCCTGTTGCCCGTGATGAGCCAGACACGGCATCCACATCAGTCCTGATCTGCGTCATGTTGCCCGCTGACAGCTCATAGCTTTCGATGAAAATCCCCTGCTTCAAGTACAAAGGCCTATCGCAAAATGTAAACAACATTCAGTCATGATTGGTTTCAGCTACAACATGCATCAGACTATTACCCTTATCACTTGAAATTCATCACACATCAAACAAATAGATTGGGCGCAATTAAGATTTCTTTCCCTGTGACGCAGATACTTTCAGTAACTGTCCGCGGGGATGTTTATTTGCAGTGCGCAGAGCATCTGTGTTTGAGATCTCTAGCAAATATGTTCTGGCCCCGCTTGACTGTATAATTGTTCTTCAGAAATGCCTGAATTCGGGAAGGAATTGCTCCAGCGAAATAAGCTGAGTTTCAGGCACCGCAGTCATCCTGGTGACACTCCAGTTAAGCTTATACTTGGCACCACTTGTGATGCTGCTCTTCACTGTGTCAGCTTAGAATAAAGATTAATTTGAAATTTTCACTTCCTTCCACAGTCTAATATTATATTTCAAATGCTTCGCTCCCCCACGTTTCCATTATTGGGCTATCGCTTACGTGAATCAGATATTTTTAACCATTCAAGATTCTGCAGCACAAGGGCACTACTATTTCAAAAAACCCATTAAGAGTGCATATAACTGCTGGTAGTGCACAATATCGGTAATATATATATTAGCACTCAGATTACCAAAGTGCATGCATAGTTAATGAACCAAGTAGGGATACAAGGTTGGCAATGTTTAATAGCCCAAGAGTGCTCTTTTTTTTTGTTTTGTTTTTTTTTAAGGAGGGATCATGTGTTTTGTTTCCTGATTCACCGGCAAACAGACGTCAGAAATTACAAGGAAAGCAGCCTAAGGAGTGAAGAAGAGCAGTAATGCAAGAGGAGGAGAGAAACTTAAATATAGCATACCAGAGAGGGAGTGAGAGAGAGAATGAACCATCCATTTTGGCATAATTTAGACATCCTGTCAATTGGGCGATCACCAAAACTGTTTGTCAGGCTCACATCCTTCTTTCTTGTTCAACCAGAGGTGTCAAAGGTCATTTGCGGATTTCCTAGCATAAAATATTATGTTGGTCCCCATTGTGTTCTCTTGTCATACTGGATAGAATTCAGCTCCCTCCACATTCCTTTGTTATGTCTGTGTCTTTGCAGAGGCGGAGATAGCTGCTCCGGCACCTGGAGTGGAGCACATCCCACCGCCATTTGTATGGCGCTCAAGTGGCACCGGCGGCAAACCGCTATGTACAGCGCATGTGCAGCGTAACTACATACAACACATTAGTGTGCTGCCGGTGCCAGGATCCTCTGCTTGCGGCTGCAGCCACGAACGGAGGATCCTCCACATGTGGCTGTGCCGCCACGATCCCCCGTGGGGTGCCTTCTTATCACCCCTGCAGACATGACACCCGGGGCGCACTGCCACCCCGCCCCCCATTGCGACGCCACTGAGGACAGTATAGATTTAGAACAGTGGTTTGCAGAAGGTCATAGTTCAGAGGCTGCAGAGGGGAGGAGCTGGGAGATTTTGGGAGAGCAGCAGGAAGAAGAAGCACCAGGGGAGAGACAGCTGACAGACTCAGTGTCTTTGGAAAGCATTCCTAACCCCCCACCTCACCCAGGACCCAGCGTGCATTGGGAGTAAGAGAACAGAAAGCTCAGAGGCAGAAAGCACAGATCAGCCAGCGCAGGGATGATGTAGAACGGGAGAGATGGAGGGGGTGGGACTTTACTCGGAGCAACTCTGAGAGTTGGCATCATCCAACTCTCTCCGTGAATATTGAATATGATACCATGGTAAGAACTTCTTGTTTTCCCATTTCTGGCTGCCAGCCATGATGTAGGGGGATCGGTTTCCCTGAAGCCTGACAGAGAAAAGAGGAATTCCTGGCCATACTTTTACATAACAGTTCCAGCGGCATGGAGTGCAAGTTGTCCTTGCTATCAGCAGCCCATGCCGACATGCCAGGGACAGCAATCTTGTCTATAGATGGGGAACCTTGTTAGCTTCTGTTTTGCCAGTGAGCAGCTGCTTGGAGTCACAGGACTCTGTTTACATTCCAGAGACCTTCCAGGCTGTTGGAAGTCTCACGGGAAAGGAGACAGGATGTAACGTTAGTGGTTTCCTGTTTCCTTTGTTTCGGTTGCTTTCTGCTTTCATAGAGAGAGGATGTCTTTTCTGTCTGCGTAGCTTAGAAATAAAGCATAGCGATGTAGCCATAAACCTCTCGTCTCTTTCCTGTGCTGGAAACTCTGCTTAATGGATGGGAACGTGCCTTGGAGCCTCATCAAAGGCTCGGGTCGTTAATTATTCGTCGGAGGCGATTCTGAAGGCTCGGCTCGGAGGAAGATGAAGCTTTATCAGCTTGGCCGAGTGGAGATTCCGACAAACCTATGGTTCTCCAGCAGTTGCTAGACTCCAACTCCCATCTGCACCAGCCAGCATAGCAAAAGGCCATGAATGATGGAAGAAGGAATCCAACAACATGTGGAGGACCATAAGTCCATCACTTCCTAGTCCAGCATCCTGTTCTCGCAGTGGCCAACCAGACCCCTATGACAAAGTCAAAAGGAGGACCTGCGCACAAGAGAACTTGTATTTTCCTCAACTGCCATTCAAAGTCATACTGCCTAGGCTAGAAGACAATGAAATAAAAAGTTATTTGCAAATGAATAACTATAAATTAGGGGGGGGGTGACTCTTTTTTGTAGCAAATGTCCCTTTTTTTTTGCTTTTTTTGTTGGAGTGGGGAGGAGTGTGTCCCAGAAGACAGTTCCAGCATCATGCCTATTTACTGTTGTTTTTAAAAATCAAAGCAGCAGGTCTCACTTCATTCCTCATTGAAATTAATGTCAGTACATTTTTATTTAGATATCCCATATGTTTCCATGTGCCACAGATAAGAATCTGTCCACAAATAGGAAACTTTTCTTGCATATCATCTGGGTAATAAGCCGCTAAATTTTTGCGGAGGAGGAAAGCTAATTCTTGTTGATGGTATTTGAGATAAATTAAAAACTCTAACTGCTACTGAAGGCTCCTTTGTTTTTCAGCAGACATCCCATTAAACGTGCAGCCTGATATCAATAAAGTTTCATTTGCTGACCATGCCAATTGAATCATACACACACACACACACACACACACACACACACACAACGTGCTTTCATGTGATATGGCTCACCTCCAATTAATGGCTTACTTATCTGAACCCATTGTTTGAATGTAAAAGCATGGAAAATCTTAATTTTTTAGCCATTAAACTTATCTTTTCTCATATGTAGAACATCCAGACACAAATAAGGAACTGTGATTCTAAAAGAGGATGAAATGCCAAAAAGGTTTACGTATTAAAATGATTATTACACAACAAGATTGTTATATAAAGATCATTTTATGGAAGGCTGACCTTGAGGATTCTGATGCGGATTTCCCAGTCAAAACTCTGAGGCTTTGATCCAGCTAAAGTTAGTTATGATTAAGTCCCATTGATCAATTTGGCTTAAGTTAATCACTGCCAACTTGTCACCCTGATTTCGCTGGGATTTAAGCATAACAGAACAAGCCGACTAAACTTGTCTGCTCAGAAGTAAGGCCAGCTGAACTCAATAGGACTTCCTCCCAGGTAAGTGGTGACAGGATTGCAGCATAGTTTGGATTGAAACCCAGAGATTGTCAATCTCATGGTATTTCTTCAACCCTTTGTGAGATACAGGAGGTGAGGGCATATTCTGTGCTAATGTGCAAGTTTAATCCCTGGGAAGTTCTGGCAGGATCACTGTGTGAACAGTGTGTATGGAGGTCCTGGGCTGCCCAGATAACAAGACCCTCCTCTTAGCCTCACTGAGGTGGCCCAAAGGAATAAAGGAGCAACATGTTTGGCACCATCTTGGCTGTAGAAGTTGCCAAAAGGAGGTGTGCAAGGCACCAGTCAACTCTCTTAGAGTCTCCACTCCAGATTTGTTTAGGGCAGGCTTCCTCAACCTCGGCCCTCCAGATGTTTTGAGACTACAATTCCCATCATCCCTGACCACTGGTCCTGCTAGCTAGTGATGATGGGAGTTGTAGGCCAAAAACGTCTGGAGGGCCAAGGTTGAGGAAGCCTGGCTTAGGGTTTACTCCCTAGTCTTTTCTTCTCCTGAAGATGACTCACAAGGCAGCCACAGAGGGTTGCTTGGGTGGCAAGAGAGCTGGGATTGGGCAAAAATCTCTGAAATTGTTTCTTACAGTCCCTGCGATTGGAACTAGAAGGGGTATTGGAGGGTGGCGAGAGCAGAGGACACCCAGGTACCTCAGCATTCCAAACAAGAAGAGAAAACTGAGATTTTCATTCACGGGCTTCTCCAGTGTGGTGTAGTGGTTAAGAGCGGTGGACTCGTAATCTGGTGAACCGGGTTCGCTTCCCTGCTCCTCCACAGGCAGCTGCTGGGTGACCTCGGGCTAGTCACACTTCTCTGAAGTCTCTCAGCCCCACTCACCTCACAGAGTGTTTGTTGTGGGGGAGGAAGGGAAAGGAGAATGTTAGCCGCTTTGAGACTCCTTCGGGTAGTGATAAAGCGGGATATCAAATCCAAATTCTTCTTCTTCCTGCAAAGTCTGAGTGTATGTTGCACAGTCTGTCTGTCACACGTCCTGCCAACAGCAAGAGAAGCCCCAGCTGCAGGTTCCTCTCCATTAAATCCATCCCAGGCTGGCAATTTAAACACACGCTGTATGACCCAAGGGAGTAGGGGAAAGGACGGGACACTGTCCAGAGCTTCCCCATTAACTTTCTCCCCCCCCCCCCATAATTTCCAACATTACAGCAACAAACACAAAACAACATTTTTGCTCTGCCGAGCTTGCAACTTCCTTCCTTCCCTTCAACAGGTATCCCATATTACATCCAATCGAACAATTTAAATCTTTACTATATGTCCACATTGTAGGATTTATTTCAATCCTGCTAGTGTCTTCAGATTTTTGCAATTGTCGTTCAAATATACAATAAACTTACTCCAGTCTCTTTGGAATTTCTGATCATCCTGGTCTCAGATCCTGCAAGTCAGTTTGGCCAACTCTGCAAAGTCCATCATCTTCACCTGCCACTCCGCAATAGTAGGTATTTCTTGTAATTTCCATTTTTGGGCCAGCAAAGTCCTTGCTGTGACTGTGGCATACATAAATAGTCTTTGATCCACCTTTGCAATCTCATTTCCCATCAAACCTAGCAAAAATGCTTCCATTTTTGGGGGAAAGGTATATCTAAACATCTTCTTTAATTCATTGTAGATCATCTCCCAAAATAGAATCATAGAATCATAGAATCATAGAATCATAGAGTTGGAAGAGACCACAAGGGCCATTGAGTCCAACCCCCTGCCAAGCAGGAAACACCATCAGAGCACTCCTGACATATGGTTGTCAAGCCTCTGCTTAAAGACCTCCAAAGAAGGAGACTCCACCACACTCCTTGGTAGCAAATTCCACTGTCGAACAGCTCTTACTGTCAGGAAGTTCTTCCTAATGTTTAGGTGGAATCTTCTTTCCTGCAGTTTGGATCCATTGCTCCGTGTCCGCTTCTCTGGAGCAGCAGAAAACAACCTTTCTCCCTCCTCTATGTGACATCCTTTTATATATTTGAACATGGCTATCATATCACCCCTTACCCTCCTCTTCTCCAGGCTAAACATGCCCAGCTCCCTTAGCCGTTCCTCATAAGGCATCATTTCCAGACCTTTGACCATTTTGGTTGCCCTCCTCTGGACACGTTCCAGTTTCTCAGTGTCCTTCTTGAACTGTGGTGCCCAGAACTGGACACAGTACTCCAGGTGAGGTCTGACCAGAGCAGAATACAGTGGCACTATTACTTCCCTTGACCTAGATGCTATACTCCTATTGATGCAGCCCAGAATTGCATTGGCTTTTTTAGCTGCCGCGTCACACTGTTGGCTCATGTCAAGTTTGTGGTCAACCAAGACTCCTAGATCCTTTTCACATGTACTGCTCTCAAGCCAGGTGTCACCTATCTTGTATTTGTGCCTCTCATTTTTTTTGCCCAAGTGCAATACTTTACATTTCTCCCTGTTAAAATTCATCTTGTTTGTTTTGGCCCAGTTCTCCAATCTGTCAAGGTCATTTTGAAGTGTGATCCTGTCCTCTGGGGTGTTGGCCACCCCTCCCAGTTTGGTGTCATCTGCAAATTTGATCAGGATGCCCTTGAGTCCATCATCCAAGTCGTTGATAAAGATGTTGAATAAGACTGGGCCCAAGACAGATCCCTGTGGCACCCCACTAGTCACTCTTCTCCAGGATGAAGAGGAACCATTGATGAGCACCCTTTGGGTTCGGTCAGTCAGCCAGTTACAAATCCACTGAGTGGTAGCATAGTCAAGACCGCATTTTACCAGCTTCTTTACAAGAATATCATGGGGCACCTTGTCAAATGCCTTGCTGAAATCAAGGTAGGCTACATCCACTGCGTTCCCTTCATCTACCAGGCTTGTAATTCTGTCAAAAAACGAGATCAGGTTAGTCTGACATGACTTATTTTTCAGAAATCCATGCTGACTATTGGTGATCACAGCCTTCCTTTCTAGGTGCTCACAGACTGTTTGCTTAATGATCTGCTCCAGAATCTTCCCTGGTATTGATGTCAGACTGACTGGGCGGTAATTATTTGGGTCCTCTCTTTTCCCCTTTTTGAAAATAGGGACAACATTTGCCCTCCTCCAGTCTACCGGGACTTCGCCTGTTCTCCAGGAATTCTCAAAGATGACTGCCAGTGGTTCTGAGATCACATCTGCCAGTTCTTTTACTTTATCACAAGTCCACCACATATGATAAAAGTCACCATCTGAATCTTTACATTTCCAGCATACTTTATCTTCCCTGTTAACTTTCAAGGTTACCTCACACCCTCCCTCCCATATCACCATCCTTGTCTGCCCACCCCATATTTTCTTCAAGGTGGCACCCCCTGGGAGCTAATATACAGTCATCATGACTAGTAGCCATTTAGCCCATTACCTTCTGTGGATTTGTATAATTCCTTTGAAAATCCGTTTGAGACAATGGCCATCCCAACATCCTGTGACAGTGAATCCCATGCTTTTTAACTATGCACTGTGTAAATAAGGGCTTTCTTTGCCTGTCCTCACCCTGCCCCACTCCTGCAGACACCCCTCCCCGTGAATAAATGTGCATGGTTTCTTTTCCCACTATCTAATCTCACCCACTTCACATCACAGGGATAGGGAGCAAGAATTCCAGAACAAGGATTTCCATAATCTGCTCATTCTGCTCTGTTTTTACTCTTTCAGTCCCACGCACTCTATTGTGCTCCTCTTCTGCCCAACCCCCAACTCCAAAATCTTTACCTATACCAGAATGTTGTCTCTGTAAAATAGCTGGACTACCATTAATGATTGTATCCTCTTTCTCGTGGCACCTTGGGACATTGTTCTAATTGTGATCTACTGTTTTGCATTTGGGGTTCATGTGTGTGCAGCGAAGACTGACTTGCAGTAACATAGAGGTACTTTCCTGTATCTGAGTCGCCATCTCAGCAATTCTGGTTTACTGTTGGCACAAGAACCACCTCTCTCTCTCTCTCTCTCTCTCTCTCTCTCTCTCTCACACACACACACACACACGCTCAAACTTCCCCATTTGTTTTGCTGGATGTTCATAACATTGATAACAATAAATGAATAAATGAAAGTTATCAAATGCACAAAGGTGGGGCAGGTGGTTTGACAGTGGTAATTTATTTGTGAGAGAAGTATATGCTTTTTTGTTTATATTAGGCTGCTTCTAATAGGAATGGTTTAAGACAAACTGCTTGTTTATTTGCTTTTTATAGATTATTGTTATGGACTTAGGGTGCAACTCAACTCCACTTACCTAGGAGTAATCACATATTGAATTCAAAAGGGCTTGCTTCTGAACAGACATGAAATCTCTATGACTACATTGGGATCCAACCAAGCATCTTTATATTATTGTTGCTAGCTGTTGCTAAATAGCACCTCCTTGTTCTACAGTCCGGCAGCCAAAAGCCAGTATCTTCAATTAAAAGAATATGAATGCTCAATCACAATTTTTACATCACTACAGAACCACCCCCCAAATGATGCCAGCTTTAGAAATGGAAAAGGTAACCATAAATTCTAATGCAGAGCTGCCTTTCCTTCTCTTCGCACAGAAAAAAAAAGGCTAGTTCTCTTAGCTTCCTTTCAGCATTCACTTTTTTGACCTTTCTGTCACATTATTCCATATGTTTATTACTTTTTCTGTGAAATATGTCAGTTTCGGTTCATTGTTTGCTTTTCATTTCCTGTTTAGGCTGTGTCCCTCCCTTGGATGTGTAGCAGTTAGCCGCTATGAGTAGCTGGTCTCACAGCACTTTATTGCAATGCTCTGATTGAATACATCCCTCTCTATTCCAGTTCTGCCTTTTGTTCAGATAATCTCTCCCCATGCTTTCTCCCTTCAACTCAACTCTGCAGAAAAGTAAATCTTGCTGCTTAAATGTAGTCTGTGGATATTTCGCTGTAGATGTTCAGTTGCCACTCTTCACTCGTATTTGTCAGGAGTTTAAATAAGTGTACGCATCACACAACAATTCTTACAAGGTCTTCTGGTCAATGTGCAGTCTTTCATAGGAAAAGTGGCCCTAGATTAATGATTCGTTAGCTTAATGATGTATGTGTTTTAAATAGAAACATCATCATTCTTCCGTTCACTATAACTAAACATACGATAACAAAATGATATTCTTCATCCTGAGATGCATCTAGGAGTGGCCAATGAAGATGGTAAGATTTAAAAAAGGTAAAGGACCCCTGGATGGTTAGGTCCAGTCAAAGGTGACTATGGGGTGCAGCGCTCATCTCTCTTTCAGGCCGAGGGAGCTGGCGTTTGTCCACAGACAGCTTTCCGGGTCATGTGGCCAGCATGACTAAACTGCTTCTGGCGCAACGGGACACCGTGATGGAAGCCAGAGAGCACAGAAACACTGTTTACCTTCCTGCCACAGTGGTACCTATTTATCTACTTGCACTGGCATGCTTTCAAACTGCTAGGTAGGCAGGAGCTGGGACAGAGCAACGGGAGCTCACCCCATCACACAGATTCGAACCGCCGACCTTCCGATTGGCAAGCCCAAGAGGCTCAGTGATTTAGACCACAATGCACCTGGCCTCCCTGAATAATAATAACTAGTATTAGAATTAGTATTAAATACCCCACCTTTTTCCCTGACAGGGACTCAAGGTGGCTTACAGTTAAAAATAAGAACAGTTAAAAGCATTGAAAAAACAAGCAGAAAAAACGATTAAACATTGATAGAATCAAAACTCTCTGGCCATCTTTATTCTATTGTTGTTGTTTAGTCGTTTAGTCGTGTACGACTCTTCGTGACCCCATGGACCAGAGCACGCCAGGCACTTCTGTCTTCCACTGTCTCCCGCAGTTTGGTCAAACTCATGCTGGTAGCTTCGAGAACACTGTCCAACCATCTCGTCCTCTGTCATCCCCTTCTCCTTGTGCCCTCCATCTTACCAAACATCAGGGGCTTTTCCAGGGAGTCTTCTCTTCTCATGAGGTGGCCAAAGTATTGGAGTCTCTGCTTCAGGATCTGTCCTTCCAGTGAGCACTCAGGGCTGATTTCCTTCAGAATGGATTGGTTTGATCTTCTTGCAGTCCATGGGCCTCTCAAGAGTCTCCTCCAGCACCATAATTCAAAAGCATCAATTCTTCGGCAATCAGCCTTCTTTATGATCCAGCTCTCACTTCCATACATCACTACTGGGAAAACCATAGCTTTTACTATACAGACCTTTGTTGGCAAGGTGATGTCTCTGCTTTTTAAGATGCTGTCTAGGTTTGTCATTCCTTTTCTCCCAAGAAGCAGGCATCTTTTAATTTCGTGGCTGCTGTCTATTCTATTAGAATCATACAAATAATCAGGGCTTTTTTCCAGCCAGAGATCAGCAAAGCTGACGTGAGACCCCGCTCAGGTGGGCACCATTGCCATTCTAAGAGAACAAAGGAGAAGTACGTGGGGAGCTCCAGCACCTCTTTTTCTAGAAAAATAGCACTGCAAATAATTACAGTAAAAAACAACAACCAGTACTGCACCAGTCCTTCCATTAAAAGCAGTCAATTCCTAAATGCCTGTTGGAACAAGAGAGTCATCACTTGCTGGTGGAAGGACAACAAGGAGGGAGTCAGTCTAATTTCTCTAGGGAGGGAGTTCCAAAGTCTGGGTGGAGCCACTGGGAAGCCCCTCCCAGCAGTGTTGCCACTTCCTGGAAAGGAGAGGGTAGGTGGTAGGTGGTGATGAGGTCAGCACTCTGTGCACACATTGGCAGAGTCAATCCAGCATTCCCACAACTACAACCACACCGCACTGACCTTCCCACTACCCAAAGTAAATGGCGGCAGCTCCACTGCTCCTTACCCACTGCTTCTGGCTACCTCTAGCAGTGGGGCTGAGAGTGTGATTGGCATGTGTGAATGATGGTAGATCATATTACCTTAGGAAATGTGTGTTTATGGACTATGCGGAATTAGACAAACTGACAGGAAGGATTCCAAACCTGCAGGACCAGAGATTCTTAGAGGACTGGAGTAAATATTTGAACTATTTGGAAAGCAATTGTAATAAACAGATTGCGCTAGTAGGACTGCAAGACGTTTTGTAAGGAGGATTAGGTGAAATATTGCAAGGAAAACTACGAAGAGAATTATTAGTTAAGGATGATTAAAAGTTATAGAGATATTAAGAAATGCAGATTAAGTGATAAAGAACGGCAAATCTTCAGAGGTAGTTGACGGAAGTCTAAAATATTGTATAAGATAAGAATGTATGTTAAATGACTGTTGGAAATGATATGTTAAAAAATCAATAAAAATGTATTTTTTTAATAAAAAAAGGAAATGTGTTTTGCTAAACTTCTTTCTGCCAACATAATGTGAATATAGGCTGGGGCACAGGGCCGTCTTACCCATAGGCGCTAGGGGTGCAGGGCACCCGGGAGACGGGCTCTCAGGGGCACCAGGCAGAGAGTCCGGGGCCCAAGTTTAGTCCAGGGAAGAGCCCACTCTTTGGTTGGAGCGCCACGACGGGCTCTTCTGCTGCGGGTGGCTCTGCGCCACAAGTTTGGGGGCAACTGAGCCAGCAAGATGCTGAGGCGGCCGGCTGGCTCCGCCCTCCTGCGCGCCTGGGACTGGGCAACTGGGGGGGGCACTGGGTGGATCTTTGCACCCCAGCGCCGCATATGCTTAAGACAGCCCTGCAGGGGCAGCCCAAAACATTTTGATGCCTGAGGGAATCAGCAGCAAGTAGCATTCTCCTCCCAGTCTATGGAACCCAAGTGTGTGTGTGTGTGTGTGTGTTTGTGTGTGTTTGCTGTAGTGACTAACAAGACACAGATATGAACGTTTTAAAGCAAAACATCTTGTCTTCTGCCTCTTTCAGCTGCTCCAATGTGAACCAAAGGATGCTGTCAGAAGGAAAAAGTCAAGACATTTCGCTTTAAAACATTGCATTAGCCCCTGTAATAAATATGCTTTTAGTGATTATCTTAATCCTTCTGGGGTCCAAAGGAAACTTGTCCAAAGTGCTGTTTGATGCAGTTTGAAAAGCATCTCTATAGATAGATATCCCAGACCTATTCGGACACCAGTGAAAATCTCACGACTCTAAATTTAACTCAGATGGCTTCTTAGAAAGGGACTGCATTGACACCAAGGGAGTGTCTAGGAATCTTTCCCTGCAGATGCTGGATTCTAGCCAGGTTTGCAGTGTCTGCTCTTTTCTGTCACTCTTCAGCAACATCATGCCTCATAATCGAGTGTTGGTTTTAGTGCCCTTGACCTGATAGCATTACACTTGACAGATCTAAATATTGCCATTGAAATAATAATATCCAAATGAACTTCAATAGAGTTTTGTTTTGTTGGATAAAAGCATTATTCTCATTATTCGTTTGATGGATCCTTCTGCATCCATCTGGAAATTGTGATTAATGACTGTATGGCTGTCCAATATAAGGTTATCTTAGTTTATTCAATTTCTTTCTGCTAGAGAGACTGCCTTACCAGCTATTGCCAACTACTAAAACATATAAATCACAGGACATTTCAGTCACATGTAGGGATAGATCAGTCTATTTCTGGTGCTGTGTCAATTTCACATATATTTATTCATAAGTCTGTTCCGTTCCATTTTCATTGTAATTTGTGACTTAAGAAAAAGAAAACACCTCATAACCAAAATCTGTATTTAAATATGGACAAAATGCTTGCTGTAATATATGTTTAATCCCAAACTAGTAGTCAGATATCTCAATATACACATTTCTAAATCTATTTTGAACTAAAATAGAGAACTTTTGGTACATCTTCCTTTTTCTTTCTTTAAACCAACATCTGTATCACAAAATTCAGTGAAATGAGAAACCCAAAGAATAAGTACATTCTGGTCTATGTGTTAGTCCAAACTAGTAGGCAAACTAGGTTAGTTCACTTAAAAATGTGGACCTTAGTCAGGTGTCTTCCGTTAGCAGAGCTTTGACCTCCTTTTTACTTCTTCCATGGATAAATAGGTCTTGGATAAATAATGTGTTGGAAACTGCCAGGCATTCATTCTGAATTACTTGCTTGCTAAATTTGAATCCTGCCTTTCCACCAAATGGTTCTAAAGGCAGCTAGCAGCAATAAAGCAATACAGTACAATGAATTATTGTAAAACAAGAACAAATTGAAGAGTAAAAAACATAAAAACAATACAGGTAAAACATCAATGAAAACTGACACATTGAACCAGTTAAAACCAATGATACCATATTTACAAATCAGCTTTGGGGGCAAAGTATTGTCTAAATAAAAATGCATTTGCATGCCAACAGAAGATTATCAGAGAGAACACTATCTAGGCCTCCCTTGGCAGAATGTGAGAGCAGAGTATTTTGGTCACAAAAATCCATAAAGGCAAATTCATGTTGTTATTTTTTTACAAAAATACTTACATATGAAAGAATATCATGCTATACATGCAACTGTTAGAATGATTATGAACCTAGGGCTGGATCCAATAGGCAGAAAAGACAATTGTCAGAGAGGTAAAATCTTTTTCCGAGAAAGATCGAATCTTGGAATCCAGCCTTTAGTAGCCAAGTGAATAGGTCCTTGTTTTTGAATGTTTCAAAATGGTCTGCAGTTTTCATGTTGGTTATGGGCTGTGGTAGCTTTACCTTACCCTTTTCTTAACTTTGTTTTCTATGATTATTTTCTTAAACCTTGCTTTGTGGACCTTTGTGACATGCTTTTTCAAACCATAAGCAGAAAGTCCCCATGGCAGTGTTTCAGTGCAGAATGAGGTATAGCTGTCTGATTGATGTTCTTGATTTATTTTTCTTTAATCGAACTGTTCATCAGTTCAGGTAGCTTAAATTATGATACTTCTGAAAGGTTTTGGAAATGAACAGCATAGAGAATGGCTTTCAAGGTCTACCGTTTAGTTCTGGCTAGATGTCCCAAGCCTGACCTGCAAGGATTCCACTCCAAAGGTCATAAAAGGTAATTCATTCTCCTTGCCTATTCTATAGTTGATTGGTCTGCTGAGATTGACAGTTTGGTAGCTTGACATGGGCAACTATGGCAAAAGGGTTTGACTGGAGACCTCTT
The DNA here is from genome assembly GCA_034642415.1 of Podarcis siculus. Classification (NCBI taxonomy): domain Eukaryota; kingdom Metazoa; phylum Chordata; class Lepidosauria; order Squamata; family Lacertidae; genus Podarcis; species Podarcis siculus. The sequence goes on from JAXCMG010000012.1 coordinate 56,905,903, forward strand.
ATTCATTTCACATGGGCAACTCTATTGACACAAAACAGTAAAATAATTAGTTTATGTACTAGTAAGAGTCATACATTTTAGTTACGACTGACCTAGGCCCAATCTGACATGGTGACCTGGAGTTGCCAAGCTCCCATATCTCATTACTAATGCCCTGAGCCATGCAGAACCCCATGACAATAATATCATTGAAAACCTTCTAAATTTGCTGAAGTATGGGTTTCCTTTCCTGAGCGTATGTTTATTCTCTCTAATCAAATTAGAAGTTCATGGTGTAAATTCAAAAACATTTTTAAATCCCCTAAACGTCTTTCTTCTTATTTACTCACTAACCTGATGTTGAACCAAAAGGCGATTACTTGGTAGGCAGGTCTGCTGAACTCTGTGGAGATATTATATTCTCCTTCCTTCTCACGGTTCTTCTCTGAGAGTCAAATTTGCTATTGGGAAACTTTAGAAAAAATAATTATGGTGGGCATAACAATATATGCATTTATCATTTCCCCCTCTTTTTAAAGTTATTGCTTCTAATGTACCTGGTGTACAGTTAAATTAATACAAAATGAAAGTGTTGTAGTAGTATAGGATAGTTCAGTCTAAAACTTTTGCTGCTTTGTGAATGTAAATTTTTTGGCACTTTTTCTTGTAACAGGACAGTAATTTGGAATAGGGTGGAAATCGACTGAGATTTACAACAAGTTCTTTGCTCAGATATCCTAGAATTACACAAAATAAACCTTTCTGCAATTGTCAGCAATGGCTCCATCACCCCACCACACTTAAAACCTTACAAAGTGGTACTTCGAGTTACAGAGGCTTCAGGTTACAGACGCTTCAGGTTACAGACTCTGCTAACCCAGAAATAGTACCTCAGGTTAAGAACTTTGCTTCAGAATAAGAATAGAAATTGCACGGCGGCGGCAGGAGGCCCCATTAGTTAAAGTGGTACCTCAGGTTAAGAACAGTTTCAGGTTAAGAACAGACCTCCAGAACGAATTAAGTTCTTAACCTGAGGCACCACTGTATAGCCAACTTGCTAAAGCTAAACAAGTCCAAGGTCTGGGCAATGCTACAATATTGCCCAAAGTCCACTGAGGATTTCTATGTATGTTATCTTTGCTGCCATAAAGGAAGAAAGATAGGGTATAAATATCCTAAATGGGTAACTCACGAACTCCCAAACTGCTGTACTTAATGTGGTTACATGAGGAACGAACTATTGCTGAAAAAACTTGCCATTTGCTTCTTTGTGCCCTGGTCACCAATGCTTGCACAAGCATAGGTGCAGCTAGAACCCAATTTCACATCATATTGAATAATTAGCAAAAACCTGAGTGTTTTTCTTCGCTTAGAAGCTTCTGTTTTGTACACCACCACAGTCTTCTCTTTTAACGGAAGTAAATAACCTGGATCTGATCGTTATCACATACAAAAGCATGCTTCGAAGAAGATATTAAAATAGACTGCAGTGTCAGGTTAACTTGATATTTGCAGTAACGGTACTGTCTTCTAAGCAGAAAATGCCCCCATTAACCCATATCACAGCTCTTTAAAAGAATTAGACAATCAATGCCTCTCAAATAAAACCTTCTGCGCCTGGCTCAAAGGAATACAGCAAAAGCCTATGAGTCATCCTGTAAAGATTAATCATGAAATGTGCAAAGAGGAGAGATTCTTTAAGTATTTCAAGAACATATCCCATTGCCTATTTCACATCTTGAACATGTGGGCTGGGTTTGGCAGCTGTGTGCCAATTATTATCTAGGAATGGCCATGGGGAAACCTTAACAACATCTGGAGTTGTTATGAAATGCATAGTAAAAGCTACCATTTGATTGCTTTCCCCCAAAGCACAGATTAAATGCCTCAGCACAAGGCACCTGCTGCATGAGATAGACGGTACAGCAAGTTCTTCCAGTGAAGTGAATTCACTTTTAGGGCTTGGATTTCTGAATATTAAATGATAGCAAAATTCAGGAAAGGGTGATGATAAACTCTGTTTAAAAAGACGATAGGGAGGAAAATGATGTGCGGCATCATAAGCAGCACAAGGGAGTGCAAGATTGCCGCCATTCCATTATTTTTCTCTGGTTTGCCCTGCCCTCCTTTTGATTCCTCTTAAATTCCAGTTTAAATTAGTCGAATTTCTGGCAGATGAAGATGATGGAGTTTATGGAGCTGGCTGATCTCACCGGGAGAATCCGCCACCAGAAAGAAGAGGAACACCAAGAAGACTGGAAGAAATTTAAAGACTGTTTGAATAAATATTGTAATATTAAAGATATGTAACCACTTGAAAGAATTAATTAGGCCTAGGACAAAATTAGGATTAAATCAATAAATAAGAAAATGTACGATAAGAAAAGTTAGGAAACTTGATTATGACTGTGATATGGTTTTATGAAATAATGATATTGGAAACTGCTATACATAATTACTAAGAAATTCAGATGGAAGAGATTAGAGGAAGTCAAGTAATATGTTTATGAAGATGGATTTTAATTAATTAAGTTTTAGTTTACGTGGTGATTTGATGTATTTTATGTTTCATATGCTTTCTTTTTCTTTTCTTTTCGTTTTATTTTTTTTCTTTTATTATTGTTTACTCTCTCTTTTGTTATGTTTTTGTATGAAAAGTAATAAATATTATTGTGGGGGAAAAATTAGTAGAATTTCTTAAATCAATTTTGGAACAGGAATATGCACATTTTGCTGTTGCTTCAGTTCATTTGCATCTTTCTTTCTACCTGCTTCATGGATAAAGCATTATTGCAGAAAATCAATCTTGTGTTCCTGCAAAAAAAAATGGCACCTAGGTTCTCTCTATTTTCCCATTATTTTATTGTTGCGTACAGGTGGTTCTGTACATTAAGAACACACCAGGTTTGGTGGGAGTTTGAGTCTAACGGCATCACAGGTCACCACATTGCCTTCCCCTTCTGTACAATATTCAGAAATGAAAAATGAAAAAAATCGGGGTTACCTTGCAGAATGAGACGAGGTACTTTAGAACTCAAAAACCTGAGAAGAAATTCAGATAAGAGTAATATTGGATGCACCCCTAATCAATAATTAAAGGTTTGAATCAGACTTAGGGATGGAGGAGCAATTCATAGTGAACCGACCTAATTCAGTGTTTCCAGACTTGCTTGTGGATAGGAAGGCAAACTATCATTCAGATGATGCACTCTAGGTTTTGTGGTTCAGTTTTGATCCTAAAAAGTGCACGTACACACGTACACGTACACGTACACACACACACACACACACACACAAAAGCTTAATGTAAAAACATGCAAGTTGCAGGGAAAAACACATTGAAAACCCCATATGTTTTGAGAAAAGTGTACATAACACTTACAATTTACATCCAGATTTTCCATGCATTCTTTCAGAAAGTGCACCCCCCAAAATGGGAATATGACTGAGTGTCACCCAGCAAAATTGACTGGTCTGTCTGCCCCTAATCAGAACTAAGACGCTCAGATGTAATTTTGTTCTACCTCCAACGTTCAACCCTTAATCAACGAGCTATTCAGACTTCATACTGCCATTGCCACAGCAAATTTGGGTGTGCAGCCAGCTACAAAACCATCAGGTGACTAACTGCAAAGACACGACAGCTTATAGAATGTGCATAGGATCCCAAAGCTTTCAGGGTGCCACAGATGATGTCTTCATTCTGGAACCCGGCCCTGGACCCACTCTGAAACTATCCTCAGCAACAACAATCGAATGATGCAGGAACAGCAAAAGCCTTGAAAATTGGATGGTCACTGATGTGTAACTAAAATGTTTTAAAGCTGGCAGATGGTGCAGGTTTTTCAGAAACTAAGCAGTCTGCGGCAGGCCAGAATGGTCCCTTGTGGCAGATCTGAAAGTTCATTCAAAGATTAAAAATACTGTAATGCAAGGTTTTAAAATCATGTTGCTTGTAGCAGGTGGTGATTGCAAATGGGATATCTGCCGTTAGATGATAGCTGGGTAATTTCTGTTAATGGCATGTCCTGCCCCATGTGCTTGCTTGCTTGCCTGCTTGCTAGTATCCTACTTCTAGTGTGTAGGATAAGACTGTAGTGCTATTGAAGGAGAGCATTCGTTTGCACCCTGCTGGTATTTTGAATATGTTGCAAGCATATTGCTAGCATATTGCAAGCATCAATAAGTTGCAAGCACATTGCTAGCAGACCAGTAGCTCACTAGTTCAGAATTTCCCAAAATGACTGTCAGTGGCTTTCCAGAATTTCAGGCAGCCCTACCTGGAGATGTAGCAGATTGAACTCATGACTTTTTGCATGCAGAGCAGATGCTGTACCACTGAGCAGTGGCTCTTAGCTGACTGGATGAGATAGCTTTTTGCACTATATGATGGGGAACAAATTGGTAAATAATATTTAATCCTAGAAACCCATGCATGTGGGTGAATAAACAAAAGAATCAGCTTACTGATATAATAATTAGAGACTCCAGGTGTATATTTTTATTATTTCAATAATGTTTCAATGTTTCACTTTGCATTTAACCTTTTACAATGTATTAGGGTTGATTTTTGTGTGTTCTGCATTTGTGAGTCTCTCCCCCCACAAGCTGCATTCCATCTCTCCTTGTTGTTGATGTTGTTGTTTAGTCATTTAGTCGTGTCCGACTCTTCATGACCCCATGGACCAGAGCACACCAAGCACTCCTGTCCTCCACTGCCTCCCGCAGTTTGGTCAAACTCATGCTGGTAGCTTCAAGAACACTGTCCAACCATCTCGTCCTCTGTCATCCCCTTCTCCTTGTGCCCTCCATCTTTCCCAACATCAGGGTCTTTTCCAGGGAGTCTTCTCTTCTCATGAGGTGGCCAAAGTATTGGAGCCTCGACTTCAGGATCTGTCCTTCCAGTGAGCACTCAGGGCTGATTTCCTTAAGAATGGAGAGGTTTGATCTTCTTGCAGTCCATGGGACTCACAAGAGTCTCCTCCAGCACCAGAATTCAAAAGCATCAATTCTTCGGCGATCAGCCTTCTTTATGGTCCAGCTCTCACTTCCATACATCACTACTGGGAAAACCATAGCTTTTACTATATGGACCTTTTTCGGTTTTGATTTCTGTGTGTTCTGCATTTGTGAGTCTCCCCCCCCCCCCCAGGCTGCATTCCATTTCTCCTTATCTACCCCTAAAATGGTCAAATGGTCTGGGCACATCAGAGCCACTCCAAGGTGACTGTCGGGGTGAAGGTACCAGTATGGAGCCATGTATGCTTTACTTCTCATGACCTGTAACCTTTCCTGACGTATGTGAAGATGTTTTAGGACTCTTTGTTTGCTGTGTCTGAACTGCTATATAAGCTTTTGTTCTGAAGTGCCTCGGGGCAGACCTTTCCAACTGGCACGCTGAGTTGAGTGAGCTCTGCCCGATTGCAATAGCCATAATAAACGCTGGGTCCCTAAATCTGGATGCTGGACTTGGAAACAGTTTCCTTGGTTCTGTGGTTTATTCAAAAGGCGGTTGTTCCTCACCTGGATAATGAACAAGGTGGCGTAGAGATGAATTCTTACCACATTACTACCTGTATTCAAAGCGCAGGGCTGAACAGACTCTCTGGAGGGAGACTGCCCCTAGAAGGGTTTAAATATCAAAGTAATGCAGCTTAATGAAGCATAGGAATATTGGCTATTAAATCTTCTTCATCCTGTTTCAGCTGACCTCCTTCTACCCCTCTCTGCAATGAACAGACCACATACTGCTAAGTAAGTTTAAAATGCTTTACTTACATAATCTGAGGCCCAGTTCATGCATTATTCTTTTTTTTGTATTGATATTTTATTGAAGAATTTTAAAACATAAAGCAATAAAGTGATACAAAAAGAAAAAATGAACAAAGAACAAAACACACAACTGTGTAAAGAGAGAAAAACATTATATGTATATATACAAATATATTCTATGCAATAACAAAACCAACACAGATAAACTATTCTTGGTTAGAAGTACAGAAAGGGAGCTTCAGACATGTGTGTGAAGCGGGGAGCTATAGTGAGGCACATGTTCCCTCCATGGCTTACATTGTGAAGAAGAGAATGAGGAAAAGAAGAGAAGAAACACATCACTCCCTCCTTCACTGGAGATGAGGGGCAAGGCCTAACTAAGTCTACTCTGACAATTAGAACTCGGTGGCCCTTAACGCCTTCATATACTAACTAGCAATCATGCATAATTATGTTTCACTGCAAATCACCCACACTATAGTTAGTGGCAGGAGCTGACAGTGTCTTTTCTCATTTCATGCTGATATTCAAAATACAAATGGATGTGTCTGGGCCTATAAAATCCCGCTGACAACCCTGTGGAGTGGATGGGCTTTCTCTCCTTGTAGAGGCTTCCTCTACAATGTAGAATGCTGGGATATTATTCCTTCCTCCTATCGGGAGTAATGTACAATCTTATCAATCAGGTTGGTGATTAGGGTAGTGGGGTGAGACCGGCATGTGCCGGCTAAATAGAGGCTAAGCAACTTCAGTATTTAACAGGATCACTCCTCTGGAAATGCATTAATTTTGAAGGAGAACACACAGGAAAGGTCATTGATTTGTACGTATCTGCTAATGGCTAAAATATATGTGTCTATTGTGTGCAGCAAAAGATGTAAATAAAACCCTTCAGATTTTCCTTATAGGCTCAAGATTGCCAGTCAGTAACCTTGGAAGACGAGTTACTAGATCTCTGGTCTATATTTTAAATACAAAGAAGGGGGGAAAGGAACAGTAACATGTATAAGATAATACCTGCTTAAGATAAAATAAAGTTATATTTGCATTTCTTTACCTGACATTAGAAAAGAAAAAGCTCACCACATTTTTTTCTGCACCAGAGGACAACAAAATGGAAGAAGGGCCTCTGTGCAAAATAAATCAATTGCAGAAAATACCAGATGAATGTGCAAGTGAATGTTGGAATGAATTGAGGCACTTTTATACATCCCTAATTGTAAGCCATTTAGTTGTTTGGCAAGGGAAAAAATGATATATAAGTGCAGTAAGAAAGTAAATAATATTGGCTTCTGAAAGAATCCTCCCGCTCCCAAACTGGAGAAACCTATTAAATATTATACATTCTGACTTCATTATCTTTTTTATGGTCTCCATAAGAACTGAACTTCCTTTCCCTCTTATCTTTCTGACAATACCAGTCTCCGTACATTACTTGATGTTTTAAATTCAGGTAATGAACTGTCCATAGTCTTTGTTCTAGACTTAATGGGACAGTTTGTTTTTATACTCTTTGTGATGTGGGCCAGATGCCGGAACCAGTTTGCTCAGATTTTTTTTTATTTTTTTACCCTGAGCAAAAGAAAGCTAGAAAAGAAAAAAGAATTAACAGGAGCGGAAGGTTAGGATTTTTGGTGAGCAGGGAGAAGGATTAGGGTTTTTCTTGATGTTCTGTATGCAAGCTTTGCTCTTGAGCAAACCAGATAACTTTGGAGGATTCTGTCACTGAAGGAGGAAGAGAGAAGGAAAGGAAAGCACAGAGGAAAGGAAATAAATAAACCTTCTCAGATTTGTTTCAGCTTACAGTGCTCAAGAAAAAGAAACCCAGTGAAATGTGTTTTATTCTTTCCTGCCGGAGCAAAAGGACTAAGAGCAGCAGCAAGAAACAAGAGGTTCAAATGACTGTGTGCGGAAGTAAAAATCAAAAGATGGGGAGAAAAAAAATGGTTATGGGAAAGACAGAAAGAGGGGAGGGGAGGAAGCAACTGAAGATTTGGTGGTGGAGGGGCACTAAACCACGGAAAAGGGTTCAGGGAAGGATGCATAAATGAGCAAAGAGCAATCAGGGAAATTTTGGAAAGAACACAACCGTCCTGTGAATGCTGCCATGCTGCAAGAATCAAGGTTCATTGTAGGGAAAGCCTGTGAGCTTTCAAAGATGGAAGCGCTAGGGGTTTGTCTAAAAAAAGCTCAACAACAACTTTGTAGTGGCCTGGTTTTTACCTTTCAAAATATGGCAACCCTAGTACAACTACTAGACATTCGCTCTTCAAAATGATATGAGAACACAGCCTATGTTTTCATAACATTCCTTTATGTCCCCTGCCTCCTCACTATTCCAGGGCTCAGTACAAGAAACAGAAATGATAGATGCTTCTCTCCAAATCGGGTCCTCCCTTAAAGAGGGCACGTATTGCAATGAGACCTGGACAACTGACACTCTGTGTTGTGGGTAGGTACGATTGGTCAGCCACAACACCCAATTGGTAGGTCCCTCAAAGCTGGGTGCAATCTGGCCAATGGAATGCAGTTCAAACGGTTTGAGGGACCTATTTATACCCATGCACGTGACCCAGAGATTCCTCTTTCGGTGTGTGTATTCGGGACACCCGCCCACCTCTCCCTACTTTTAGGGCTTTGTGCTTGACCTTGCTATGCCGTCGTGTGTCATCTGTCGTTGGGACAGGGGCACGGCAGGGATTTCCCCCACTTGGCTGGTTGGCTGGTGCTATTTGGGTTTCGCCTACCGCATAGCAAATCATCACAACTTGTAAGGCTGCAGATAGGCTCTGGTTCAGGTGATAGGGATGGGAGAATGCTCTCGCCATCCCTATGTGAAGGGTATTTCGTTAAAGGAATCCAGGGACTCAATGGTTTGGTCAACCCCTGAGAGGGGGTTGTGCCTGTGCCTGAGTCCAGGGGGGCATTTGGGTGGCAGAGTTAGCCCGTTCCTGGCTTTCTGCTTATCCGGGTGTTCACCCTTGGCTGACCTATGCTGGAACCCTGGGTCAGCGCTACCTGCATGGCAGGGAGCTAGTCGAACCAGAGTCTATGCAACCAGTCACTTTCTGTAATCAATAAAGTTGTGGCCTAAATTCTGCCAAAAACCAAAAACAAAATTTGAGTCATGTGTGAATTTATTTAGGGGGGAGGTTTCTGGGTCTGAACATGCAAATACTCTGATGTTGGCTGGTATTACCCACCACACTGATGGCCATAATGCCTCCTCTGTTGTTGTCATACAGCCATGATGCTGCTGACCTGTTTGCGACATGAACGATCAAAGGCCTTTATTACACATGTACAAAGAATGCAATGGGAATGGAAGGGAAGTGGCAGGCTCTGTCCTTACCATCCATGTACTAAAATGCATATCAGCACTGAACATCCATGCAAAATAGTATATGGGTGATGGTGTGATTTCATGTGGACCGGAATCCAGCTTTTTCAGCGTTTGCAAGGAGTCCTGCCATGATGGATTTGTTTGTATTAGTAGATGCACATTGCAGACATATATTTAAACGTGTCAATCGTGTGAGGGTGTGTGTTTAAATTGTGTGTAGGTTGTGCGCAGCTACCCCCATACACCCATTTATTGTAGACCTATTTATTGTCCCCTTTATTTCTGAATGGGATTGAGCCCATGGGCATTGTGCAAAGCTCCACAGTATCTGATTTTCATGTAATTAATACATTCCTATTTATGTCATTTCATTTTTAAGGAAAATGTTAAGATTTGGAACAAACTTGAAGTGGGGAGAAGGAAATCAGACACAAAGATAACAACCACCAACCTCACTGTGGCGGTTTTTGTTTTTGTTTAAAGTAAAATATGTATTAGTTGATTTGCTTCTGTTTTAATGCAGCTATTTTTGCTTCCAATTTCACTGCACCGTATGGGGCAAGTACAAAGAAACAGATTATGTTAAACCAGGGCTTTTTTCAGCTGGAACTTGCCAGAACTCAATTCCAGCATCTCTCAGGTGGGCACTATTGTCATTCTATCAGAACGAGGGAGGTGTTCATGATAAGTTCCATCACCCTTTTTTTCTAGAAAAATAGCACTGTGTTAAACTATGACAGTTATGATCAATATTTTAATGAACATTCTTCGTCTTAAAATTGGTTTGACCCCATGCTAGATTATATCATGCGAACATATGGGAAGATGACAAGTGGTTAGTAGGGAAAGTTGTTTTACAAAAAGGTTTTCTTTTCTTTTCTTTTGGCATTTGCCCACACCTCTGCTCTGATTACAATTTTTGGCATCTGTTCTAGTAAACACATGCCATAAAACTGACCCTATGCGTCCCTTGATTGAACAAGCACGAGTCTCTTATGTGATCTGTGTACAGTAAATATTGCAAATTGGAAAAGAAAGGGGATGGCTTATGGTAATGTCCCAGAATAAAAAAATAAAACTCTCAATAAAGTGGAGCAACATATTTTAAATATTTTGATAGATAATTAAGATGGACCATGTCAACAAGTGTTAACTGGACCATGCACGACTGGGAAGACAGGAACCCAGTTTTTGGACTTAGCATGTTGGGTGTATGTTACTTTATGCTCTTGGTGTTACTTTATGCTCTTAGTGCACAAATTCAAGACCCTCAAAAGCATATTCTCAGGGCCAAGGAAGCTGCAACATCTATTGCTAGAGTTATCATTCCATTAAACAATTTTGCTGATCTAATGTTTTTTATTATTAAGCAAGCATACTAGTGTGTGCTCTTTTAGCTTGCTTGAAATAGCAGTACAGTGGTGCCTCGCAAGACGAAATTAATTCGTTCTGCGAGTTTTTTCATCTTGCAAATTTTTCGTCTTGCGAAGCACGGTTTCCCATAGGAATGCGGTTTTAAGAAAAAGGAAACAAACTTGCAATACGTTTTCATCTTGCGAAGCAAGCCCATAGGGAAATTCATCTTGCGAAGCAACTCAAAAAACGAAAAACTCTTTCGTCTTGTGAGTTTTTCGTCTTGCGAGGCATTCATCTTGCGAGGTACCACTGTATTCTAACCAAACACTATGGACATCCATAAATGGTATGTGTTAATCATTGCACGATAGCCACAATTATCCCAGAGTAAAGTGTTAACTAAAGCAGGTATCAATTAAGATGTCTCATGCAGCATATTTTAACGATTGTCAAATTTGCCCTTTTTTTCTACACATTTAAGAGAAAATTAATAAGGCCCAATTTTTACATTTTTATTTTCAAAAAGTGCTGATGAAACATTGTAAGTTACATCCAATATATATTTTCTGTATAGTCTTGTTTTTGGTGTGTTATTATTACATCTTATTATAAACTTTATCATATATTATAAACCTTTAAAATGCCTGTGATTACATTGTTGTTTTGAAAATGGATTCTTAAGACACAATAATAATAATAAATTATTATTGTACCCCACCCATCTGACTGGGTTGCCCCAGCCACTGTGGGCGGCCTCCAGCATACATAAAAACAGTAAAACATTAAACCTTAAAGAGCTTCCCTGTACAGGGCTGCCTTCAGATGTTTCCTAAATGTTATATAATTACTCATCTCCTTAACATCTGATGGGGGGGCATTCCACAGGGTAGAACTATGCAACTAAACCACAATAAGATAGACCATGTGCATAAATAGGCCCTATTCACCATAAGGGTTTCTGAATATTGGGTCCCCAGCTGGACTACAACTCCAATTATACCATCATCACTGGTTCTGCTGGCAAGGGATGATGGCGGCTGCAGTCCAGCAGCAGCTGGGGACCCAAGTTTAGTCCAATGAGTAGGACTTTACTTCATCCTTGAGGATGCAATGGAGGCAGTGAAGCAGGATCTCCTCACAGCCTTCAGTGCCACATGGCAGGCCTCATTGTTATGTACTGAAGTCCTCACCCTGGGCTAGCAGGGGCATACTGTAGATAGCTTTCACTCAGGTCCACATATGCAAATAAGGAATTGAAAGTGACGTTCAGTGATTGGATAGTTACAGAAAGTGGTTACTGTTGCATTGTAGTAGAGCTCTATATAAGCAGGCTCGCTGAACCCTTCAGTTCAGTTCTGTTCTGGCCTGTGAATAAACAAGAGCTGTTTAAAGAATCTCTGTGTCATCTGATATGTTCACCCACAACTTAACACTCATGATGAGATTTACACCACTTACACTCCAACCCTTGCCTAGTCAATTTCATTGACAGCAGCAACTCAGTATACCAAGGAGCAAAATGGACTCCACAGCATCAGAAAGGGCTTCCAAGAGCGATCGTATCAATGGCCGTGCATGTCTCACCATTCCACAGTGAAACTAGGGCCTCAACAGGCTCACCTGCTCTATCTACTGGAGAAAAACTCAGAGCAGTCAGGAATCGTTCAGATTTCATCAGTCTCCAGGGGCGACTGATAGAGCTGTGAAGCAAGCAGCAAATATTAGGGTCGCGTGCCCTTCTAAACTGTGTAGAACCTTTGGTGTGAATTGGAGCTTACTCTATGTGTGCAAATACAAATGTCTACAAGTTCGGCACACAATAGGAGCGGGAATAGGGGGCTCATTTCCTTACTCCAACTCATGTAAATCTGAAACGCTGTAACCACCAGATTCAATGAGTAAAAGCAGATTAAACAAGCAGAAAGTCTGTTTCCCATGTTCATAAAAGCAAACAACACCTCTTAAACTGTTGCGCTGAAAATTAGTTATTGTTAATAAACCAAATAGGAGTATTTTCAAATTAGACTTGTATTCTTTAAGAGGAATTACTCACCTTAATTGGCTAACCTGTTACAAACCTGTTCCTTCAATTGTAATAGTAAGGTCTTTATTTATTTATTTTTAGAAAACCTAGAAGGGTTATCTAGACATACTAGCTTCAGCTTTATTGAAAACTGATGAGAAATTTTTCAACCGAAACATTTGCCTCTTTGTTTATTTCTTTGTTTAAAAGGGGCTGTGCTATCTTTCCAGTGGCTCAGATATGTTTCACTGCAGGAGGCCTAAGAGAGTAATAATACACTGCCTTGATAAAATAAGACAAATTGTTGTATAAATCTCATTAGAAATAATGCATCCATTAAGAAGATAATCCTAATCTTTTCCATTCCTTGGCTGTCTTTGTTTAATTAAACTCATTATGGAATATATCTTTAAAGGAAGGCAATAACTGCTCGAGATTATAGAATTCCAATTCGCAGGCAAAAAAAGTTTTCAAGCGAAAAAGCAAGCATAAGCAAAGTTTGACAGAACCTTTTACAAACCTACTTATTTGACCTTAATTGGTAGTTTTATATGCAGCAGTCCTCTTTAACTAAGGAAACAAGGGGCACTAGGAAATATAACGAAATATTCAACCTTAGCACAAAAAAAGTATCAAACCTCATTTCTGTTCATAAAGCTGAATGGCCAGTGCATAAACATAGCTGGCGATGGATCGCCAGATGATGAGAGAGGGCTTTGCAATCTTTTGTTCTAGTAGAGTCAGTGATGAGTAGAAATCCAAGAGTTTCTATTCACGGGGAAACTAAATAAACTTGCTGTAAGGGAGGGGATGTAAGACCATGGCCCATGGGGCTCACAAAAGGCCCCCCCCCAATTTTTTAAAAATAAATAAATTTGACTGTTCCCATGGGAGCCCCCATTGTGATGGCATAATGCCAAAAGGTTTTGTTGAGTTGTTGTAATGCTGAAAAGAGGTTTTTTGCCCCCACTCCTGCAAATTTTTCATTTTATTAAACAATATTTTAAAAACATTACTAATACTACTACTACTACTACTACTACTACTGACTATTGGCAGAACCTATTGGTGTTTCGCAACTTTCTGACTAGTTGCAGGACCTTAGCCAGACCTAGCAGAGTAAACGCAGAGTTCACGAAAGCAATTGGCAACTTGGCTGCAGACAGGATGGAAGAAGCAGGAAGCAGGAACTTGTTGTTAGGTGTTTATTATATACAGTGGACTACTTACAGGAACAGAACAGAACACGGATCTTTAGCTAGCTCTCTCATACACGACTCACAACTCCTACACTGACACACTCGTACTCGTACTAACACATTCCAGTTAGTAGGCCATTAATCATTATTCCCGTGAGAGAGCTTGACCAATCATGGAGCTGTCTCCATGCCTCTGTATCACCAGGCAGACTTACTCCTTCACATTGCCTTGGCTGTCGGCCAAACTCTAACTGACTCTGTGTGAATAGCTGCTGGGAATAGCAGATTCCCAACACTGACCACTTCTACAGGTGGCTTTGTGAGGACCGCCCAAATGTGTCCTTTAAAAAAACAACTGGCAATGCCCACTTTTAAACTTAAGCCACGCCTGTTTTGACATGTAGTCCCCAGAAGGTGACAATGTGGCACTTGGCTTTAAGGCATAGAACCCTTCAGATCAAGCGTTTCTGCTTGCGAGATGGAACAATCCCTCCTCTCTTCCACCTGCATGCCATTCTGGGAATCCTCCTGAACATAGTCTGTCTCATGCTTTAAAGATGGGCCGCCCACCTTTCAAACACTGATGTTGCCATCGCGACAGGTGAAGTGCTTTCCTTCACCATACCGTGTTCTCCTTCATGGAGAGCACGTGTTGTGGTGGGGGCTAGGAAGATACCCCACTGTTGCTGGGCGGGAAAGAGTTTGGCCACCTTTAGCAGAGGGCTGGCTGTTGCTGGGGAGAATTATATGTTGCCATTTTTTGATTGACAGCCCTAGTCTTTAAATGCCCTGCACACAGCGTTGGGCTCCCTCTTTTTGCTGCGTGCATCGGATCACCTGCCCTCTCTCCCTATTTTTAGGCTGTTCGCTTGACCTTGCTATGCCTATCATGGGGTCGTCTGCTCTTAGGGCAGGGGCCCGGTAGGAATTTTGTCCATTTGGCTGATTGGCTGGTGCCATTTGGTTTTTGCCTACTGCGTAACAAATCGTCACAACTTGTAAGATTGCAGTTAGGCATTGGTTTGGGAATTGGTTGGTGGAGGGGTATGGATTTGGCTGTGTCTGCCCCTCTAATGCTGCTGCTGCAAGGGTTTTCTGTTAAAGGAACCTAAGGGGCTCGCCATGCTTTTGTCCAAACCCTGTCAAGGGGCTAGAGCCACGCAAGAGCCCCTGGGAGCATTTGGGGAGAGGTGAGGCGTGGTTCCCAGTCCCGTCTCTCTCCCTGGGTGTCTTACCCTTTTCTGACTTCGCAGGCGTGCGAATGTCAGTCTGTCTCCGTGCGGGGCAGATAGTCGCAACCAATGCCTAAGCAACCACTCACATTGCTTGTAATTAAATAAAGTTGTGACCAAAATTATGCCAAAAACCTTAAACAAAAATACTGTGTCACTTGGGTTTTTTTGGGGGGGGGGGTGTCTTGGGGACCTCGACATGCAACCTGTATGATTTCAAACCACGTAGGCAAAGGTGCAAGGAGTTTGCACGTGCTCACCAGCTTCCTTTGCTCAAATGTTTTGGAAATCAAACATGTGAGCGAAGGTAGAGGTGACCGGCGATGTCTTTAAAAATCCGCTTTCGGCATGGGACTGTGTATTCCCACCTGCCTCACGCTTGAGATCAGGGCGTCGCTTTGGGGAACTGGCCTTGTGGAGCAAATTAGGACCCCTGGTGGGTCGGATTAGCTCCATGGACCGGCATTTCCCAACCGCTGCTTTCAAGAGGTAGGTGCAGAGTGTGATCAGTAGATCTCTCATGTCAAGCTTCACCTACTGAATTTACACAACCTGCCTTCTTTTCCAGCAAGCCACTCTAGTTCTCGGCCTATTTCACAGCTGGGATGGCAAAATATGCATTCTGGTCCTTGCCAGACCAACCGCCATTGTAGCTCTGTTCTTGTTCCATTGTATCAGCGATAAAGTTAGGCCTTGTTCTCACGCATCCATCAGTGGTGCCCAAATTGCTTACTCTCCCACTGTGTTCACAACCCCTTAACGTCGATATTTTACTTTGTGTCGAGTCCTGTCGTCTCCTTTTTTGCTCCCACTGTCATTAAAATTGAGCTGCAGTCCCCTCGCAGTCGCGGCTAGATATTACGAGCGACGATAGCGTTCTTTGCGAGACAATTTGCCAAGTGCCCTGGGAGGCGTGTTAATGAAAGGCAATATATATAAACTGTAAGAGATTATTATCTTGGCTCCACATCACAGCATATATATATGGGTGTGTTGCGTGCGTGTCGTTAAAGCTGCTGCTGTCACTGACTTGAATGACTTCTTTGTTTATCCAGGGTCACAAAGACCGTGTCATGGATAGTCATAAAAAAAGCCCCCAGAAGAACAAACTTACGAGCTGTGCTTGATAGGGGGACCCGCTCGATGAGAGAATCAAGCAGCAGGAAAATGCTGAGAAATTGCTTTGTCACAAATCAAAGATAATAGAAGAGATGCTGCTTAAACACACAAATAAACAAACCATGTTGCCCGGGGCATATTTTTTTATTAGGTTTAGTGGGTGGCTGCCAAGTTCAGTGAAACGTTTCACTTTTAATTAAGTTTTTTTTTCCCCTTACCGTATTTTTTCCCCATGCCATATAAGTATGCAAATGGGGCTTCAACTTTCAAAACTTTGGGGGGCGATTTAGTTTATAGAGTGATCCCAATTAGGTTGTTTCTGATACATTGGGCTTTTCTTTTCTTTCTTTTTTAATTAAACAGCTCTATACGATGGTATACCGCAGAGTTAATTGCCATAATATAAAGTGTGTTATGGGCTCCTCCCACCCACCCCAACAGAAATAAGTCGTCAGTGCTGGGGCCATTAATGATAGTTCATGTGGTAATTTTGTAAGGAAATTTCTCTGGTCTCTCCTTTTAACTGCAGCTGGGCACTATTTAAGCCTCCTCAGTGAATTAAAACAGAGAAACCATCCCTTATGACACAATGCACATGGAAAATCTGGGTATCACCAGATGCAGTGGTACCTCGGGTTATGAACGCTTCAACTTATGTTTTTTCAGGTTACGAACGATTATAACCCGGAAGTAAGTTGTCTGAGCTCTTGGAGGCCTCCACGAATGGCGGGAGCCAAGCCGATTGTGATTGTGGAAGAAAACCCTGAGCCCTCATCCAAACAATGAGTACACGTAAAGAAATAAATGTTAATTTTTTTCATCTAAAATACGGTCTTATTTATTTTATAGTACAGTGCATTGATTATTGGGACGCGAGTGGCGCTGTAGGTTAAACCACAGAGCCTAGGACTTGCTGATCAGAAGGTCGGCGGTTCGAACCCCCGTGATGGGGTGAGCTCCCATTGGTCGGTCCCTGCTCCTGCCAGCCTAGCAGTTCAAAAGCACCTCAAAGTGCAAGTAGATAAATAGGTACCACTCCGGCGGGAAGGTAAACGGTGTTCCCATGCGCTGCTCTGGTTCGCCGGAAGCGGCTTAGTCATGCTGGCCACATGACCCGGAAGCTGTACGCTGGCTCCCTTGGCCAATAAAGTGGGATGAATGCCGCAACCCCAGAGTCGGTCACGACTGGACCTAATGGTCAGGGGTCCCTTTACCCTTTACCTTTATATTGAACATTGCCTTCATTTTATGGATCAATGGTCTCGTTAAACAGTAAAATTCGTGTTAAATTGCTGTTTTAGGGGGTGTTTTTCATCTCCTGGAATGGATCAATCCACTTTCCATTACTTTCAATGGGAAAGTCCGCTTCAGGTTAAGAACGCTTCAGGTTAAGAACGGACTTCCGGAACCAATTAGGTACTTAACCTGAGGTACCACTGTACTGCTTTATCTGGGTTTTGTGACATGGCCCCTCCCTGCAGGATTTAGGCTCCTGGGGACCATATGGGGCCTTAAGGCTGGAAATGTCCCCTGTTTGAACTTCTGGAGATCTGCTGCCAGCCAGCGCAGACACTACATAGCTAGATGGACCGATGGTCTGTAGAAGGCAGTTTCCAATGTTCCACTTCATAGTGGTTTCCTCTCAAAGTCAGGGGGGGGGAGGTTCTCAAGTACTACTACTAATAATAATAATTTATTACTTATACCCCGCCCATCTGGCTGGGTAACCCCAGCCACTCTGGGAGGTTCCCAATCAAGTGTTAAAAACAATACAGTGTTAAATATTAAAAAGTTTCCTGAACAGGGCTGCCTTCAGATGTCTTCTGAATGTCAGGTAGTTGTTTTTCTCTTTGACATCTGGTGGGAGGGTGTTCCACAGGGCGGGTGCCACTACCGAGAAGGCCCTCTTCCTGGTTCCCTAATACTTGGCTTCTCACAGTGAGGGAACCACCAGAAGGCCCTCGGCGCTGGATCTCAGTGAACGATGGGGGTAGAGACGCTCCTTCAGGTATACAGGACCAAGGCCGTACTCAATGGATAATGTCACTATTCTAAGAAGAAACTAAAATGTCAAGAGTTGCATGTTGAATATAATTTGAAGATACACATCTAAAGGATTCCCCCCCCCTCCCGGAAATGAAATGCCTGCTGGCCATGTTTTAAAAAAAGAAAGTTTGGGGATGCCCGATTAGCTGCAGATGAGATGGTAGTTGGATGGGATAGGATATGGAATACAGTCCTTATGGAGAAATTAACAAAGCATCATAGAATGCTCAGGAACACAAAGACCAAAATATGATTTTGAAACTGTATGGTGCATATTTTTTCAGTACACCAGAAAGGATAATGTTGCCCCCTTCTACCTGTTACCCATAACTCACTTTGGGACAATTGGTTAAGATGGAGGGCAGCAGTGCTTTTTTCCTGGGGGGATGCAGGGGGATGGGATGCATACCCCTAAACATTTTGTGAATCTTTCTGCTTTTGTCCAGTTAGTGTATTTATTTTTCACGATTAGAATTATAGAATGATGATTTTCTTGAGTCAAATTGAGAGTCCCCCTAAACATTTTTTAAGAAAAAAAGCACTGGAGGGCAGAAGACACCTAAATGATCTAATTTATCCCAAACTTAATGTTCAGCTGTTATTTACATTGTATGTGCGTGGAATGTTTCTTGTGTGCGCATGAAGATTGTTATCTGCGTTTTTAGAAACTAAAAAGAAAAAAAAGCTGTTTAAAGAAAAAAGACAGGCGGATAGGGTTTCTGCATCTTCTATCGGTTGTTGGCATCTGTCTGTCTCGGGGGTCAATGGAAAAGTGTGCCTTTGAGGGTGAAGTCAAGCCTTTAAAAGTTGCCTAGAAATTTCAGCAGGTGTCGCTTGTCATGCAAACTATACCTTGTGATGGGAGTGCAAAACATCTGGAAGAATGTGGGAGAAGGCTATACCAGAATAATGAAACACCCCACACTTTGATCTGCTTCTCTGATCCTCCTTCCATCCTTCCTCCCTGCACCGCAGAGAAAGACTGTATTTAACATGGACAGACAATAAACAAGAGGCTGTGGTCAGTTTTTATCTTCTTATTCTGAGAGGGAACTGACCTCCTAGGTGTCAATATATTTGCCAATATGGAGTAGATTAATAAAATTTTAGTGGCACAGAGAGCGGTGGACCATAAATCATTGCCCTAGAGAGGAACTTAAAAACTAGTCACACACAAAGAGCTTGGTTGGTACACTTAGAAATAATTCAGTTATCTGGACCCTTGAAGCAAACACAATTTATTACTAGTCTTTTGTTCACTTATCAAACATCACTAAAAATCCAATACCGGGGCCTTCTTAGAGTGCACGTTTTTCTTTTTCTGAGTCACATTATTTGCTTGTATGACACTGGAGGGGAGAGGCTGCCTTGAAGAAAAGGCAAGGGAAGAATAAATTTGTTAAGGAGTCTTGTTCAAGTTACCTCAACTCTACTTGGAGAAGGCCTGTGACAACTTGGCCATGCCAAATGCCCCTACCAGCCGTGAACTGTAATCTGTTCGGTGCTTGACAAGCTCCTCCTTTGGGCATCTGTAGTGTTTGGAAGTCCATTCCATGTTTTCCTAGCAGATCTAACGCATTGGAATCTGATGAAGTTCTCATCCATATTATATTTAAGACTCATGTTCTCCGTCTCCCTGCATGACCCAGACCTGGTCAGGTAGTCCTGAGTACAGTGGTACCTCGGGTTACATACGCTTCAGGTTACATACGCTTCAGATTACAGACTCCCCTAACCCAGAAATAGTACCTCGGGTTAAGAACTTTGCTTCAGGATGAGAACAGAAATCGTGCTCCGGTGGAACAGCAGCAGCGGGAGGCCCCATTAGCTAAAGTGGTGCTTCAGGTTAAGAACAGTTTCAGGTTAAGAACGGACCTCTGGAATGAATTAAGTACATAACCAGAGGTACCACTGTAATTCTATCACAGTCCTTGCTTGATACACAATTTGTAACGAAAGTGCACTCTGCTTAAGGTCACTTCTCTGCATTTTCCTGGGGCCCTGAATAAACTCACCCAATCTCATTGACTTTAATGCCTTTTTGGTGCCAAGCAAAGACAATCCAGCTGCCCTAGGACTTTTAAAAAGTTAATGCTATTTTAATATATCCCATTCTAGCTTCTGCTTTAATCTGGTGGCAATTAGTTCAAGCTTGCATGGGGGTTTTTTC
>JAXCMG010000012.1:56926151-56947576 GCA_034642415.1 Podarcis siculus
TGGTTACTTCCCAAGCAATCTGAGACTCCAACACCTTCTCTGTCTTTGCTCCACCCTCTTCATACCTCTTCTGGTTCTGGGAGACCAGGGGAATGGGGAGCTGGTTGCAGCAGGAGGGGGATACTTCCTGTCTTCTTCATCAGCCTGCCTCATCTGTACCTCTTGGCCCCCTCCTCTCTTGCTCTAGCTTCTGCCTCTGATTCTAGACCTCTTTCTGCCACAGACTCTTCCTGCTCACTAAACCCTGTTACCTCTTCAGCTTTCAGCACCTCCACCCAGTCTTTTCCCTCTACGCCCTCTGACCACTCATCCCACCACCAATTCCCAGGCTCTGAGTCATCTTCCCTTGGGGATTCTCCAACTAGTGCCTACCACCATCCCTCTGTCTCATTGCTCCACAAACATTGCTCCACACACTTTTGTTTCTGGCCCCCACTCACTTGTGACATATGGCTTCTGGAAGGTTTCAGCCCTCAGGCTGAAAAAGGGTTTCCCATTCCTGGCCTAGAGCCCCGTCACAGGAGCTGCCTGATAAATACAACAGGTGAAGCCCCACTGTCCAAGCACGGACGAAAGTGGGGCAGCTTCACTTTTCACAAATCACTATGTCTGGTGGTTAGGGCCAGCCCTAACAATAATAGATGGCTATGGAATGAGATCTGTAACCAGGAATACAAGCTCAGACTGCAAATTGCAGGCCTAGGCAACCAATCACTGTTAGCGAAGGGAGCAAAAGACAGATGTGAAAACACCAATAATTTTGTGGTTTCCTTTAATTTAAATCCAGGTCTAATTTGTTGTCACAACAGCTTAAAGAGTGGCTGGACAAATAAAAAGGTAATGAATTCAGGGTGCTTCAAAGCCAAAGGCTAAACCTGGATTTATCTCTGGCATGTGCTTTATTGAGCTCCTGAACCTGAGGAGGAGGTTTTTCTGCACTTCTCTGTCCGAGTCATGATTTCTCATATTCAGAACAAGCTAATGAGAACAAAAAGAAAAGAAAAGAAAGTCTAACTCCAAAGTGAGGATTTGTATGCAGTTGGCCAATTCAATGCAAAGCTATCGCCAGCTGCGCCCTTCATCCGTTGAATTTAATATTTTCTGCCCAAGCAACAGAAAGGAAGCATGTTTTCTCCCTTAATGCTGAATTGGATGTAATTTGGAATAGCCTCTTTTTATTATTAATATTGTACTAAACCTCAGGAAATGATGCCATAGGCCACGTCTTAGTGCCAAGATACACATGAAATCAGTTGGCTTTGTTTATTAAGACCATACAAGGTCCATGACCCCTCTTTACACTGCACAAACACAGGGACAGCTGGCTTGCAGGCAAAATTTCCCCAAATTAATAGTGCAACCCTATACATGTTTACTCAGAAGTAATACAGACTGAATTCGGTGAAAGTTTTATGGAGGCAAAAAACAAACCACCAAGGTCTAGTCTAGCTGTGAACATCGTTACTTGCACCTAGGCTGATAAACTGACCACTAAGCAACCAATGACCGTCACCTAAACATCACTGTGTTTTGTTTGTTTATTTTTACGTCAGAAACAATCAGTTATATTCACCTGAGCTGGAATTGATCAAAGCAGGAATTAGAGGGGCAAGGTGAATATAATATGGAAGAATGGTATAAAGAGGCATGGGATATAGCTACTAATGATAAATTGACATGTGCTATTAAGGTAAGACGGGGAATATTCAGGAGAAATGATTTTGAGGAGATAACAAAGGTCTGTATAGTTAAAGCTATGGTTTTCCCAGTAGTGATGTAAGGAAGTGAGAGCTTGATCATAAAGAAGGCTGATCACCGAAGAATTGATGCTTTTGAATTATGGTGCTGGAGGAGACTTTTGAGAGTCCCATGGACTGCAAGATCAAACCTATCCATTCTTAAGGATATCAGCCCTGAGTGCTCACTGGAAGGACAGATCCTGAAGCTGAGGCTCCAATACTTTGGCTACCTCATGAGAAGAGAAGACTCCCTGGAAAAGACCCTGATGTTGAGAAAGATGGAGGGCCCAAGGAGAAGGGGACAACAGAGAACAAGATGGTTGGACAGTGTTCTCGAAGCTACCAGCATGAGTCTGGCCAAACTGCGGGAGGCAGTGGAAGACTGGAGTGCCTGGCGTGCTCTGGTCCATCGGGTCCCGAAGAGTCGGACGGACACAACTAAATAACTAAACAACAACAACATGGAAGGTATTTGTAGAGTTTGTACTGTTAAAATGGGAAGGGGTCAAACCATCGCAAGAAGTGTTGAATTTTTGGGAGGCTTGATAGTTACAATGGAATGGTCTTGGGGTGTGTGTGTATTTTTATTTATTATTTATTGTTATTTTGTGTGTGTGTGTGTGTATAGATAGATAGATGATAGATAGATAGATGATAGATAGATGATAGATAGATAGATATAGATAGATAGATAGATAGATAGATAGATAGATAGATGATAGATAGATAGATGATAGATGATAGATGATAGATGATAGATGATAGATGATAGATAGATAGATATGTGTGTAGATATAGATATGTGTGTGTGTGTGTGTGTGTGTGTGTGTGTGTGTGTGTGTGTGGAATTGGGTATACAAAGTAACCTAACTTCATAACAACTAGGTGTGTGTGTTGTGTGTTGAGCCTGCAATGGAGGGGTTCATAGTATTAACACCCAAGTAGGTCCTGTTTTTTACATAATCATAGCCTTGGATTCAAACAGATGCTAATGCTCACAGAGATTCTTATGGAAAGAGTCCCTTCTTGATCTAGCCAAACCAGAAGATCCCTTTGTAGAATAGAAACATTTCCTGACCAATATTGATCAAGAAGTGGGGAGAGCAATCAGGGAGATGAGTCTTTCTCTTCATAGCAGTAGTTTATCTGCAAGCTTTTTGCCTATGGCTCTCCAGTGATGGTGATTATAGCGGCTGGGCAGTACATCACTCAGATTCAACCATCTTTTAGTGTCACCTTGCAATTCCCTGCATGCTTTGAGGTTGGCAGAAGATCCCATCCCTATAACAGTTTCGGTCTTATCTACATGGATTTTGCGCTCTCTCTCATTTTTACCTTGCTCCTTGATCTCAAGGAGAAATGATTTATTTTTTTAACTGGCTCCACTGAAATATGAGTACAGGCATACCTAAGGTTACAGATGCTTCGGGTTGCGTGATTTCAGTTTGCTCACCGTGCCGAACTCGGAAGTACTGGAACGGGTTACTTCCGGGTTGCGGCGCTTGCGCATATGCAGAAGCGCTAAATCATGCTTTGCGCATGCGCAAAAGCGCCAAATCGTGACCCACGCATGCACAGATGCGGTGCTGCGGATTGCGAACACTGCAGGTTTGAACGTGCTTCCCGCATGGATCACGTTCGCAACTCGAGCGTCCACTGTAATCCATAAGTATCATGGTACACATTATTTTAGTCTTAATACTATATGCATATTATATGTGTATATATTCCAGGTTTCCTAAAGTAACCAGCACAGAAGCAGATGCATCTGAGATTAAAAGAACTGTGCAAAAACACTTCTGGGTTAATGCTTATTAAATAACGCGGCAGAAATATAGTACTGCATGGGACTTAACTTCTTTATTTGTATTCTACATATAATATTCACCAGGGCTTTTTTTTTTCAGCTGGAACTCACCGGAACTCAGTTCCAGCACCTCTCAGGTGGGAGCCAGTGGCATTCTAAGAGAACAAGGGAGGCGTTCATGGTGATTTCCGGCACCTCTTTTTCTAGAAAAATAGCACTGGTATTCACAATCTTTTTGTGTATAATTTGTTGGGCTTTCTTTTTTAAAAAAACAATGCATGGACAGTTCAGACATAAGCTGGTGCTTGATACAAGAGGCAGTCTCAATGCAGGAAAAACTTGGTGGATGTGGAACCAGCAAAAGCCGTGAATAAATCTGTTTAAAACAAATCCATCCTGTACTACATTTCTACTTGCCGTTCAGTTCTGGTACTACAGAAGAGCAGAAAGAATTATGGCCCACATTAGCAGTTGTGTGTTTGTAAATTTTGGCATGCCTTTTTTCCTGCTTTCCATGTTTTTACTGGAAAATGCCTGCAGATCTGCCGAACGGGTACTGCTACTGAAATCTGCATGAGATAAACAGTGAGCAGTCCCATAATTGCTATTCCTAGGAGAACAGAAAATTTGGCCCAGCCTTGTTTCCTGTATCTTCAAGAGTTTATGCTTGACACAAACACTTATGTGTTGCCTAGCAAATTTATTAAAACCCTCTGAATAATGCATAAATGTTTGCGTACAAATTACAAGCTCGGGAGGTTGTATAATGTGAAGAGATGCATTTCAAATCTTTCCAGCTCGAGAAACTCTTTGATTACCAGATTGCTTGACTGATACAATATGCATGCACTTAGGATGGGTAATCGGTTTCTGCACATGAAATAATGACCATTTTCTGTTTATTTTTTTTAAAAAGCACCTTCCATCTGGACCTCAGTCTGCATTACAGATGCAAGTCATTCAATCAGCACAGTGCTTCTGTGAGTCAGATGTTCTTTTCACTACTGAGATGCAGGAGTAGTGAAATACATATACAGTACAACATTTCTACTTTTCCCCTCTGTGAGAAATAGCACGTGGAAAGGCCAGACCAACCACTGGATAACATGAAGGACTTTCTCAAAGTACCAGACTCCAGAAACAGTATCGGTTTTCAGCCATCTCTGTGTGGAATGAAAAAGTTTCTGACCCTCCAAGTGTCCCTATCTTCCAGGGACTGTCCTGGATTTACAGAACCCTTCCCGGTTTCTGATTTGGTAGGGTTTGGTAGAATGTCCCTATTTTCATCAGAGAAATGTTGGAGGGTATGCTGTTTCAGCTAGACTGGTGACTGGGAGTGGCCACCGAGACCATATTACACTGGTCCTCAAAGACCTACACTGGCTCCCAGTATGTTTCTGAGCACAATGCAAAATGTTGGTGCTGACCTTTAAAGCCCTAAATGGCCTCAGCGCAGTATACCTGAAGGAGTGTCTCCACCCCCATTGTCCAGCCCGGACACTGAGATCCAGTGCCGAGGGCCTTCTGGCGGTTCCCTCACTGTGAGAAGCAAAGCCTTCTCGGTGGTGGCGCCCACTCTGTGAAATGCCCTCCCATCAGATCTCAAGGAAATAAACAACTATCTGACTTTTAGAAGACGTCTGAAGGCAACCCTGTATATGGAAGTTTTTAATGTTTGATGTTTTATTGTGGTTTTAATATTCTGTTGGGAGCTTCCTGGAGTGGCTGGGAAATGAATAAAAAATAAATTATTATTATTATTATTATTATCATCATTTCAGTCTGGTCCAATTTTTCACGTCAGGTGTGGAAAGTATCTAAGGCCAGCACCAGACTGTACTGCCACAGGCTAAATTCTTCAGGCTTATTTTTATCCCAGGATAACTTTGATGCCGATGAACTTGTTTAGTGTGTATAGTTGCACCGCAATACAATCTCCTTCATGACTGATCCTCTGGATTTGTCACCTCCAGCTTAAAAGTGTTGGAGAATCCCAATGAAGCAGAAAGAAGCTGCCTCTACTAAGCTTCTAAGCACAGGTTTCTTTTAGACAGTCTGTTATTTTGAACTGCCAGGGACATGGAAGACAGGACTAGTTTCTAATGGTGATGGATGGCTTCATCCTCAAGCAGTTAAAAATGGGACTTATCTAATAAGATTGCCATAAAAGGATGTGAAAACAGGAGGGTGTGGGAAATGAAGAAGAATATAACATGAGAGTGGTGGTCCTCTGCTATATATATATATATATATATATATATATATATATATATTATTGTTTGAATGATCTGATTAATGGAACAACTTGTTTGACTGCTCTGTGTTCTTAAGCAAATGTACTTGGAATTCCTTCTCCAATCAATATATTTAGGATCAGTGTGCCGGTTTGTGAAATAACCTCCAGAACAAACGTTCGTTTGAAAACAGTTCTGTTAAGAAATCTGCCTAGGACAGGAGGGGAAAAACCGATGCCTAATCTGAACTGAATACATTTAAAATCTAATATTGCTCAGGAAGCTATAGCAGATTATTCAATAAAAGGAGCAGAGGAGAATGGGAAGGATTTTTATTTAAAAACTTTTTCTCCCTTTATCAAAAGCTTTGGTTCTTGACAGAGGTAATATAAACAAGATTAGGTGTGATGGTGCACAACTGTAGTGCAGAAAGACTGATTTTAAATAGATTGCAAATTGATCTCTTAATGCATTATGCAAACAAAAGACAGGGTGGGGTGGAGTGCCAGGAAGAGAGGTTTCCTAAGTGATTTTTTTTTTGGGGGGGGGGGGAGTAACAGATGGCTGTGACAGAGATCTAGAGATACAGCTGTACCGTTTGCAACAGTGAAGCTATTGCAGCTGTGAAAGTTTTTATCTCGCTCTGTCAAACTGTATCATGTCAAAACATTATGTGTTCCAGACCAGTCTCTCATACCCATTATGTAATATTCACTTTTCAGCTCCTATCTAGCCCAGGGCATGGTCCAAAGGCCCGAGAACCTAGGGATGCTTGAGGAATTCAGCCCCTACAAATTTGTATATGAAATGCCTTGATTTCCACCTCTTGACCTAATGTGAGGATTGGAAGTTGGGTATCCGCTAGGTTTTACTCTTCCACAAATGTTGCCATGCAATTATTTGGCAAGTTTAAAACTAATTATTTATTTTTTTCTATATCGCTTACTCAAACTCACACACACACACACACAAATGCATCTCTCTCGGCAGTTTGCAAAGACAATATAATAATAATCAAAAGCATAAACCCAACTAATGCATGCACTATTTGAACAAAATATTCAGAGTTCTGTTTAGGAATGAGTTATTCTCACCCAAGGGATGCGGGTGGCACTGTGGGTTGAACCACAGAGCCTAGAACTTGCCGATCAGAAGGTCGGCGGTTCGAATCCCTGCAAAGGGGTGAGCTCCCGTTGCTCGGTCCCTGCTCCTGCCAACCTAGCAGTTCGAAAGCACATCAAAGTGAAAGTAGATAAATAGATACTGCTCCGGTGGGAAAGTAAACGGCATTTCCGTGCGCTGCTCTGGTTCGCTAGAAGCGGCTTAGTCATGCTGGCCACATGACCCGGAAGCTGTACACCGGCTCCCTCGGCCAATAAAGCGAGATGAGCGCCGCAACCCCAGAGTCGGCCACGACTGGACCTAATGGTCAGGGGTCCCTTTACCTTTACCTTTATTCTCAACCAGCTCCTTCCTTGCAGTTTTCAAAGGGCATGGTGTGTCTCTGTATGTACACATGTACTAAATGGAATTTATTCTCAGCAGTCGGTTCTTATCCCCCTACCCCATTATGAGGCATAGTGGGCACTCCCTCAAAATATGCCCCATTAACCACCCCATATATTTTTTTTCCTGCTGAAAAGTTCTTCTCAAAAGCAGCCATACGATCTCAACTAAGTTTGTGTGTGAAGTCAAACTTCCAGGGAAAGGTGGGGGTTCGGGGGGAGTTTGAGAAGGAGCTGAATACTCCATGTTAATGAAAAGCATATTTAAACAAAAGATCAAATGCAAGAAAAACAATGGAAGTCAACAGGGGTAAATGTGAACAGCTTTAAATATGACATTAATAAAATTGATTTTTAAAGTGTGACTAACTACCATGAACAGCCTTTCTGGAAGAAATATGTTACACACACCAAGAATTGCTTCTTGTGTGAGTATGTACACACACACACACACACACACACACACACACACAATTCCTTCTCTGGCCTACAATATACTTAAAGAATAACCACTGCTTTTTAGTAAATTGTTTGGACTGGGGGAACGAATGGAAAATCCATATTCTTGAACATGCCCTAGAATTCCCTAGCAGCATTTGATCTCATTCTGTTCAGGTCTCTCTCCTCAGCTCCTTCCACCTCCCATATTTTGTTCACCTTTCCCCCAAACATTTGTGCAGCTGGCTTTGATTTCCCTGGACACCAGGGAAGGAACCTGTGAAAGTGGGTATCAGTGCTCTGAGGAGCACATTAGATGTGTGAACAAATATGAGGTAGGAGTCATTCCAAGCTACCTTATCAGATGGACTCAAATGGCACTGTGGGGGGGGGACCTGCACAATAAGAGACCCTCTAGTTCCTTTAACAGAAATGGTTGCTCCCAAGCCAGACAGAGAATGTCTGAATCTGAGATGGGGAACTTGTGGTCCTCCTGATGGCATTGACTCCAACTTCCAATAGTCCCAGTCAGCATGACCACTGGTTGGGAAGGATGCAACCTGTAGTCCTATAACATCTGGAGGGGCACAGGTTCCCCATCCCTGATCTAAATGCTTTTGCCCATGTAGGTTGATATATTATGGTTAGCAATCATGCAGTTAATGCTTGTCTCAAAGAGCCTAGGCAGCTGGCATCAGAAGTTTTAAATATTCAAAACTCTTCTGCTTATTATCCTATCTTTGGCCTACCAGGTAGAGGGCCTTCTCTGTACTGGTTAGAGGGCCTTGTGGAATGCCCTCCCATCAGATGTCAAGGAGGCAAAGAACTACACAACTTTTAGAAGACATTTGAAGGTAGCTCCGTATAGGGAAGTTTTTAATGACTGATATTTTATAATGTTCTTATATCTGTGGGATGCTGGCCAGAGCAGCTGAGGCAACCCAGCTAGATGGATTGGGTATAATAATAATAATAATAATAATAATAATAATAATAATAATGGAATAGGACATTCCTATTTTCATTAGAGAAATGTTGGAGCATATTGTTATTATTATTATTACTACAGTATTATTATTATTTTATCATCATCATTTTAGTGGCATGTTAGGAACACAAGAAGTTGGCTTATACTAGCTCAAACTATATGCCAATTAAGTCCAATATTGTCTACTCTGGCTGGCAAAAGCTCTCCAAGGTCTCAGGCAGACATTCCACAGCACCTTCTAGCTGAACCTTTAACAGATGTCAGGTGATTTCTGCATGCAAAGCATGTTTTCTTTCACAGATTATGCTCTCTCTGCACTGTTATGTGGATTATCCAAGGAGCTGGCCATACAAGGCTGTGGTTGTTCAGCAGCTCCTTTCCTAACACAATGTTCTTGCATTTCATACAAGGAAAGCCAACAGGTATAGCCAGGGTCACTTGAGGATGTGTGTGATGTGGATGCAAATATATTTGCCCACCCCCAGCTAGCTAGGACCACTTCAGATTTGATGCAGTACCCTTGATGGGTCTAGCAGTAGATTTGACAACCACAAAAAAGAGAGTGAAAAAAAAGAACGTATTTTATAGCAATGCACATTCCTTCAGCTTGGCAAATGTAATCAACAACTCAAGAGCTCTGCTGCTGTCTCAAAAGCTTGCTTGTGCTTTCCGTAGAAGCCTGTGTGATCAGGTGAGTATTCCACTGTTGCAGAGGCAGCCTGTTTGACTGTAACATAACTTGAATTTTTGAAGCTGGTTTCGTAGCCAGCCAGTACTGGAATAGCCAGAATCTGAGAGATACCACAGAAAGAAAATGAGGCAGTTAATAAGCTGGGACTGTTGCCTTATTTTGCTATTTCCCCCTTTTTTTGAACCTGCCCTTTCTCCTGTGTCACTAGCATCATTCTGATCTGTGGACCTCAGCAAATGATAATGCTGATGTTCATTTATATTGCGACAAATGTCAACTGCTGTTTTCTACAGGTTAAGGTGCTGTTAAAGGGGCAAGGCTGAGGTTGCCCCCCCATCCAGGGTCAATTGGGCATATTATTTATTATAATTGGACTTCTCACCTGCTCTTGGTGAGGGCAGGTTACAACAATGTAAGAATGTAGGCTGTACATCGAAATTCGGAATTAGCACAAGAAAATGGCAGAAAAATAAAAGCCACTTTGAAGCAGAAGAAAACTTGGAGGACAGGTTTCAACACTGCTGCCACCAGCACAATGTTAATAAAGGGGCATCTCTGCTATCCCTCAAACATACCAAGGAAATGATTGGGAAATGATATATAATGAATTGGGGGAAAAAACTGTTCAAAATGACATTTGTAAAAAACCCCAGAAGCATTTTTGTTAGGGATTGTAGGACAAGACCTGCCAATAATAATAATAAAAAAACTTATTTATGTACGCTACAACAGCGGCAAGAGTCTTGTTAGCACAAAGGTGGAAGAACGAGGAAATTCCAATGAAAGAACAGTGGCAAGAAAAACTGGTGAGATATGCTGAACTGGCCAAGTTGACAAGTTGCGTGATAAGGACAATCGTGACTTCAAGGAAGAATGGGAACTTTTCACAAGTTATCTAAAAAGACAACAAAATGATTTGGACTCCTTGGCAGGTTTTGAATAAAGGTAAAGGTAAAGGTACCCCTGCCCGTTCAGGCCAGTCTTGTCAGACTCTAGGGTTGTGCGCTCATCTCACTCTATAGGCCGGGAGCCAGCGCTGTCCGCAGACACTTCCGGGTCACGTGGCCAGCATGACAAGCTGCATCTGGCGAGCCAGCGCAGCACACGGAACGCCGTTTACCTTCCCGCTGGTAAGCAGTCCCTATTTATCTACTTGCACCCGGAGGTGCTTTCGAACTGCTAGGTTGGCAGGTGCTGGGACCGAACGACGGGAGCGCACCCCGCCGCGGGGATTCGAACCGCCGACCATGCGATCGGCAAGTCCTAGGCGCTGAGGTTTTACCCACAGCGCCACCCGCGTCCCTAGGTTTTGAATAAACATCCACAAATTTATTTGTTGAATATATGATAGATAAGGTAATGATATGTACAATTTTACAATATGCAGAGGATAATATGTGCAAAGAAACCGGGGAGAGGAGCTGAGGGAAGTCCTTGGGGGGGGGAGGATAAAAAGGGGGGGAATGTAAATGGATATATTGATTGATAATCTGGTTGTGTGTGTGTGTATAAAATACCAAGAAGAAAAGATGAGGAACATAATTTGCAAGGTGCCAGGAGATAAAAGGATGTTGCAAGAAAACGGAGACTGTCCCTTGCAAGTAGTGGCAGTAAGGAACTTTGTACGTTTAATCTGGTTGTGCAGCAGAAAGAATTAAGTCTGGAGCCTGAGCATCCCAATCCTTACCTGGACACTTGATCTTATTTCCTTTTCACACTGCTGGCCAGGAGTTAAGAAGGAATTTTAAGCCTGTTAAGCCCTGCTTTTTAGTCCTGATTGACATTAGACTCTAAAATAAATAAACCATGTTTTTCGGGGGGGAAATGGCTATCTCCCGGAATCTGTTTCCATTCAGAACCTGATCTGTGTGTTTGTTTATGTGCACTAGCTAGCCCCACACATTTCACAATCTACTGTAAGGAAATTAACAGTGAAACCCTAGACATCCCTAGACTACTCAAAAGGAAGCGTAATTTAATTCAACAGGGTTTACTCCTGGGAAGCTGGGTAAAGGATTGCAACCTTAGGCTGTGTAAATCTGTGCTTCCAAATACTTGGCTGCTATATATCATGAAAGGGTGAAATGTGCCTGACAAATATTGTGGGCAGAGATCTTTTGTCACTCCAAGACAGTAGTTCATAGCCTTTTTTGGAGTCAAAAACCCTTGGAGTATCTGATTAAAGCTATGGACTCCCTCTTCAGGAAAAATGTACATAAATACATGTACAGTGTCCAGTTCATGAACCCTCCGGAAGCCCCTGAAGGGTCACCGGGCTATGGTTAAGATCCACTGCTCAAGGCAAGGAGATCACACAAATGATAACTTATATATTTGTTTTCTTTCATTCAAATATAATTAATAACCAAAACATGAAGACAACACACACACAAGTTTTTTTACACAAAATTTGACATGATTCAATTGACTTTCAATATAATAATTTCTTACATTTTGACTTCCCATCCTTACGTCCATGATGTTCCTGTGGTATTCCTTTATCTGCTGTCATAACTGTCAGTTATTTTCTATTGTTTTATAGCTTATATTATAATCATTTAGTTATTTTCCTTCCCTTGCCTACTATTCAAATCCTGCTCGCGATTTCATTTGACTGAAGTTTTTTTCCTCAAATAGTCTGAAAAGAACCTCCACTCCTTGACGAAATTCTCATCTTTTTGATCACTTATTTTTACTGTCAATTTTACCATCTATGCCTTGGAGGATAACACATTCCGAGGAATCAGACTGAGGTCCAGTGATAGGGAACCCAGTGCGAAGTTTTCCCTGAGATGCAGCTGATGAAAATGCAGGAAGCTCCATCACCATCCCCTGCCTTAGGACTTTGGCCATGACCTGATGAATGCAGCGTCAGAATCTGTACTTGTCACCAATGTCCTGTTGGCAATCCATGGTATAACACTTATCCTTCCACAGCCCTTTGGGTAAGTTAAGGGTTACTTCAACCACATTTTAAGAAAACTGTTTTTAATATGTGTGTACTGGATTCTGTTTGGAATGGGGTATCTTTTTTAAAAAAAAAACAACTACATTTATTAAAAACCAATTATTATTGAATTATCAAAATTTGCATTCTGTATAGTCATTCCGCTTAACTCTTCAACGATGTTCAGTTCCCATAAGGACTTTTAAATTTTATTTGTAAAAGCTCACCTCTGTTGCTCAGTGGCAAAACCCCTACTAACATCAAAGACCTAGGGTTTCAAAACCACTGTTTCCCCAGATTTCCACTATTTTCATACACACTTTACTGAAACCACACAGACCACTGCAGCGTAGTTCATCAGAAAGTGACTGGATTGTACTTTGCTCCCCAAAAAGGTGGACTTCAAAAGGTTTACAAAAAAAACACAAAACCCAGAAAGAAAGAACAGAAAACGATGTCTTGCATTCTTATTCACTTTCCACCATAAATAATGACTAGTTAACTAATTTGCTCAGGTAGGGGTTTCCTCCTCGCTCTCTTTTTAAGCCTGCTCTATAATTCTTTGAATTCGACCCCATAAAATCTGTTGATGAGGTTCAGCTTCAGAAGAGCATTTTCTGACTCATAATATTTCAAAAAGCACATTTCTGGAAACATTGCAATATTAAATCTTATTAATATAGAGGTCTGGAGCAATCATTATTGAGTTGTCATCATGGTCTACAGGATATAAATCTCAACTAATGCCTCCAGTATAAAGAGAACTCTTTATTAAAACCACCTTCCCGTATGGTTCTATTACCCTAGTGTGTGCTTTTTGTATATCTGCGCCCGCTCCTTCTGTCACTGTAGTTGGTCAACTGCTCGCATGCCTTGCATCAAAACCAGACCCATTTCAGGGCCAGGAAAAAGCTGCCTGGCAAGAAAAAGTGTGCCTTTTACAGAGACGTTTATCAAATTGGCGATCCATGGGAGACCTTATTTAAAGTCAATGGAGCTTTTGTCAGTTTGGTTAAGCAGCAAACATCCAATCCCCTAAACGAATTAAGCTGAGTCGACTG
Source organism: Podarcis siculus (assembly GCA_034642415.1). Taxonomy (NCBI): domain Eukaryota; kingdom Metazoa; phylum Chordata; class Lepidosauria; order Squamata; family Lacertidae; genus Podarcis; species Podarcis siculus. Next base: position 56,939,562 of record JAXCMG010000012.1, read on the forward strand.
GATTGAAAACCACTTGGGGGGCCATTTACTTCTGCAGGACAAAATTAGTTGAAATCCCAGCCGCTCCGCTGGACTAGATTTTAGATCAGGCTGAGGAACTGAAAAGACTGCTAACAATCATTCCCACTTGGCTTCAGCTGCTTTCCCTTCCCCCTTCTCCCTTTTTTATCATTTTCTTTTGGATTAAACAATGCACATCTCTGCTTCTCAGTACAGATGTATCTTGGTTTTTGAACAGCCTAGTTCTCAAACTTTTTGGCTCCCGAACAATCAAAACCTGGAATTGAGTATTCCGGTTTCTGAACGTTATTTTGGAAGCCAAACATCCGGTGGGACTTCCACGGCTTCCGATTGGCTGCTGGAGCTTCCTGCAGCCAATCAGAAGCCACGCTTTGGTTTCTGAAAGTTTTGGAAGTCGAACGGACTTCCGGAATGGATTCCTTTCAACTTCCAAGGTACGACTGAATTTGGAGAGCTACCTCAGAGGTGGGGAACCAATGGCCCTCCAGATGTTGTTGGACTCCCTCAATTCCCATCAGCCCCTGCCAGCCTGGCCAATGACCACGCAAAATGGAAACTGCAGTCCAGCAAAATATGGAAGCCCACAGATTCCTAATCCCGAAAGGTTGCAATGAACTGGCCAGGCAAACATGTAAGCGTTAATCCAAAAGAAGCACATTATGGGGGAAGGGAAAGGTTCTAGATTCCATTTTTACGAGCTTCCTTCTGCTGTTGTATCATGTAGACAACCCTAACAGTGTTTGGATAAGTGCAATCCAAGCACAAGACCAGTATTGGATTGCAAGTTCTCATGCAATGGCATATAATAAGGGGATGAAGAAAATTAGGTTGGTATCTACCAGAGACAGGGACGTGGGTGGCGCTGTGGGTTAAACCACAGAGCTTAGGGCTTGCCGTTCAGAAGGTCGGCAGTTCAAATCGCTGACGGGGTGAGCTCCTGTTGTTCAGTCCCTGCTCCTGCCAACCTAGCAGTTCGAAAGCACGTCAAAGTGCAAGTAGATAAATAGGTACCGCTCCAGCGAAAAGACAAACGGTGTTTCCGTGCGCTGCTCTGGTTTGCCAGAAGCAGCTTAGTCATGCTGGCCACATGACCCGGAAGCTGTACGCCGGCTCCCTCGGCCAATAAAGCGAGATGAGCGCCGCAACCCCAGAGTCGGTCACGACTGGACCTAATGGTCAGGGGTCCCCTTACCAGAGAGAGGGACTTTTCAATAGTTCATTAGGATGCTCTCCCTCATGAAATCTGTAGGTCCGTTCACTGCCTTGCTGGTTCTTGAAAAGCAAGTTGAAGCTACACTCTTAGACTGGACGTGGGCACCAATCATTCGATTTAATTCTGACCCCAGTTCAATGCTCCATAAATCGGCCAGATTCAATTCAGACCAATCCAGAAGTTTCCTGATTTGACTCAGGGTATTGGATTTTGCTTCATTCTCTCCCACCCCACCCAATTAACTACTGGGAAAGTTTAAAAGTGGCTATAACACACACACACCGCCCCCTTGATAGAAGTGGATGAAATCCACAGGCATAGAAGACCCCTGACCCCAAGTTGATAAAGGCTGCCAAATTATATACAAATAGGTATAGAGATTTTTCTGCAGAACACTTCTGAAATGTTGTGTCCCGCCCCACCCCCAAAAAAGAGCTCACTCTAAGTTTTTGTTATTACTATTATTATTACTATTACTATTTTTAGCCGGAGTTAGATGAAATTTGCAGGCAAGGTCACACCTTCTGGGGGGATAAATCCCGCCAACTTTCAGAATAGCTGTTCTTGTTTTCCTGCAAGAGCATCTGTTACAGTTTGTGGGTGGGTGAAAAGGGAATTGGGTGAAAAGGTCCCTCACCCCTGGTTTAAAGAAATCTCAATTTGTTCAAGTCATCACAGCCTTGGGCCGATTAACTGGCTGATGATCAGTTTCAGCAAGGAAGTGGAAACCACATCTGGGGTTCCTCTCTTAGATGCGTTTAGAAATGCGTTTCAGATGAACGAGGGCAGATATTTTAACCTTACCAATTGGAAATCAAAAACTCACATGCTGTCCAGAGTCCACAGACTCTAATATCGTTTAAATCCTTTCCCCCATAATAGTTAAGCAAGAGATTGTATCACTCCTATGGGGCTACTGCTACCTAAAGTGATATCATTTTAATGTTGTAATAATATTGGAAGATTCCCCACAAGAAATTCATTAAAGTTGATTGGAAGGCACTTACGAACTCTTTTTTTCAGCTATAGGAAAGAACTGTAATTATTGCCCATTTACCCTTTTTAATTAACAATCCAATTTTAGTGGTATTTTCCACTGAAGTGGCAGGCTTTTATGGAGAGAGCCTGCTCAATCTCTTGGTGGCAAAGAGAATGGTAAGCAATAAAGGAGTTTAAAGAATATGTTCGCAGCTGATTACAACTTGGGAATTGGGAGAAACCTTTTCTTCTCATAAGTCAACAAGTTACTGATGAAATCGTATTGAACCAAAGTTAACAATTAATTCTTTTCAGTTAGATTCCCTACTTCTTCTTTATATACATCCCCCCGATGAATTAATTTCCCAGACAAATCCAATAAAGGTATCAGATGCAAATTGCCATTTTTGCATTGGTTTAAGTGGATGAACACAACTCAATTAATTGTTGGTGGGTTGTGGGCTGTGTTTTTTAATAAACTATGGAAGCTGTTCTGAAAACACTGAAGGGTACATGTTAGAAATCAAATTATAAGGCTTAGGTGCAAATAGTCACATTTGTTCTAAAGCAGAGGTTGGTTTTATATATATATATATATATATACATACTTTTTCAATTAACAATTAAACATACAAACAATTAAATTTGGTAGCACACAAAATGATGCAAATAACAGCATGCCTCTAAGTAAGATTATATAGAAACAAAATGCTCACATCTCTACATCACACCCAACCAGGAAGACTATCTGGAGAATGAGCAACACACCCTTCCTTATTCATATATGATAACAATAGTCACCAATATATCATCCACTGATCCCATTTAATCAGTCCTCCAAGTGGCCATTATGGCTTTTCAAGGAGAGAGAGATTCCAGACTTTCAACCACCAACCATCCTCTGTGAATGGAGAACTATGGTTCCAGTGGTAGGCAATTTCTAGTTTAGATGCCGACAATGAAAATACTACAAAAGTATTTGTAAGACAGTTGAAGGGGAAGGAATGGAGGCAGTGAAAGATTTTACTTTCTTGGGCTCCATGATCACTGCAGATGGAGACAGCAGCCACGAAATTAAAAGACGCTTGCTTATTGGGAGAAAAGCAATGACAAACCTAGACAGCATCTTAAAAAGCAGAGACATCACCTTGCCAACAAAGGTCCGTATAGTAAAAGCTATGGTTTTCCCAGTAGTGATGTACGGAAGTGAGAGCTGGACCTTAAAGAAGGCTAATCGCCAAAGAATTGATGCTTTTGAATTATGGTGCTGGAGGAGACTCTTGAGAGTCCCATGGACTGCAAGAAGAACAAACCTATCCATTCTTAAGGAAATCAGCCCTGAGTGCTCCCTGGAAGGACAGATCCTGAAGCTGAGGCTCCAAGACTTTGGCCACCTCATGAGAAGAGAAGACTCCCTGGAAAAGACCCTGATGTTGGGAAAGATGGAGGGCACAAGGAGAAGGGGATGACAGAGGACAAGATGGTTGGATAGTGTTCTCGAAGCTACCAGCATGAGTTTGACCAAACTGCAGGAGGCAGTGGAAGACAGGAGTGCCTGGCTTGCTCTGGTCCATGGGGTCGCGAAGAGTCGGACATGACTGAACGACTAAACAAAAAAGACAGTTGTTGTGAACGTGGGAAGAGAAATAGCAGAGCCAACAGTGGGTGGTTTTGGGGGGGAGGGGTTTAATATAATTTGTGTGTTTTTTTTTTGAAAAATGTTAATCCCAAAATATTGTACCATAGGGCATAAGCATCACATGTGATAAAAGGAGTCTGTCATATTCGATCCCTTCCAGGACAGCTTAGATTTCTATGTATCAATACACCTGTATCATTATACATCTTAAACGGCATACAGTATCACCACAATAATAATGTTAACATTAATTCATAGACCTTAACATTACTACAGTGGTACCTCGGGTTAAGTACTTAATTCGTTCCAGAGGTCCGTTCTTAACCTGAAGCACCACTTTAGCTAATGGGGCCTCCCGCTGCCACCACGCCGCCAGTGCACGATTTCTGTTCTCATCCTGAAGCAAAGTTCTTAACTTGAAGCACTATTTCTGGGTCTGTAACCTGAAGCATATGTAACCTGAAGCGTATGTAACCTGAGGTACCACTGTAGAACACTCGCCTTCATTGATAGCCTCCCACAAGTCAGCTTCACATATTTATATTAATACATTTCTTGAGCCACCAATCAGAGCAGTAAGACCTTTGGAGATGATAGATGTTGTTCCCTTGAGATTACTAGTACCCATACACAGGCTCTCCTAGAAATAAGGGCCATAGGAGGTCCTTCATACTTTATAATATACACGTGCTGAGCTTGTACTCATAAACCAGTTCGCCCTAGCAGGACCTATTATAACAGCTTGCCTGAGTATCTGGCAAGGGCTTATTATTTCCAGAGAGATCCATCTCATGATACACACGCTTCAATTCCCCAATGCTAAACTGAGCATCTTTTAATGGGGTCTTGAAAACGAGGGTGCTCCAAAAAGCTGGGGAGAGTAGAAGGACACGGAGCTAAATGCCTGGCGCACCTTGACCAGACTTTAAGTGTAGTGCCAAGATGATTGCACTAGGTACTTGTTGAACTGCAAATAAACAAGCAAACATTCTCATGGCCAATAGTTTTAAAAATAGCACCGGAAAAGGATTGGGCATTCAGAAAAATGGTATGAGCATGGTACATCAAAGATCTATTCTTGTAGCTTTTTTTCTAAGGACCAAGCTAGTTGAGACTCGATTAGTATTGGCTATTAAAGATAAAAAATAGCAGGTACCAAGGCCCCAGTCCAGATCAGGACCCTGGCAGGATATATGGAGGATTTGTCCTTTGCTCTCCACTGCAGTCTTTCTCTGTACAGAATCCTCTGTGTTTCCTATTCACATGAAAAAAGAAAAAAGGGGGATTGTATTTGCACCAATACATGTGTCAATGCAAATGGCAGGCGTAGGGGGTCCATTCCAGATTAGTACCACACTGGAAGAAAAAGCATCCATCTAATTCCTACAGTCCTCACCAGCACGCTAATTCAAATTTTGGCACATACCTCAAATGGTAATTAATAATAATAATAATAATAATAATAATAATAATAATAATAATAATTACACCAGGGGTCAGCAAGCTTTTTCAGCAGGGGGCCGGTCCACTGTCCCTCAGACCTTATGGGGGGCCAGACTATATTTTTTGAGGGGGGGGATGAACGAATTCCTATGCTCCACAAATAACCCAGAGATGCATTTTAAATAAAAGGACACATTCTACTCATGTAAAAACATGCTGATTCCCAGACTGTCTGCGGGCCGGATTTAGAAGGCGATTGGGCTGCATCCAGCCCCCAGGCCTTAGTTTGCCTACCCATGATTTACACCCTGCCCATCTGGCTGCGTTTCCCCAGTCACTCTGGGAGGCTCCCAACGAAAGATTAAAATACAATAATTCATCAAATATTTAAAACTTCCCTAAACAGGGCTGCCTTCAGATGTCTTTTAAAAGTCAGATAGTTGTTTATTTCCTTGACATCTGATGGGAGGGCGTTCCACAGGGCAGGTGCCACTACCAAGAAGGCCCTCTGCCTGGTTCCCTGTAGCCTCACTTCTCACAATGAGGGAACTGCCAGAAGGCCCTCGGCGCTAGACCTCAGTGCAATTAAATACTCCATGTGATCTAAGTTAAACACCTCGTGACAGAGCAGCAGAGATACATTCTCAGGTAATCATTTCACTGTTAGACACTCTGCCACTCTTGCTTTGCTCCAAGAGAATTTTCCAATCCTATTCCAATCCTATACTGCCTTTAGCAGTACACATACAGAGTTATTTTCCATTTAATGTACAATTAAACAATTATACTCAACGCTCATGCCATCACTCAGTTAGTTGTGTGTCACAGGTCTCCACCTGGCTGGCACTTTCATGACGTGTTCACATACATAATGCATAATATAACGTGAGAGGTGGGACTTTTAGGTATGAATGTACGAAGCAACAAGCCTTCTGAAAGAGACAGTATGGGAACCATTTGAATTTCCTCTTTTACCACATCTTTGAAGATGTGAGCCAGCTATCAGTAAAACCCAGTTCCTCATAGGTTTGAGCATAGTCCACCAGTTTGTGTGATTTTGTAAGGTTTGAAAATAGACATCTGCGTGATTGATACTTGTATAACTTGTGTTGTGAATACATACCTACACACTTCTCTCTCCTTTTCACAATATGTTGGAGGTACAAAAATTGTAAGTATGTGTCATTGTGCTTTTCACAGATTCTCATCATTTGGAAAGTGGCTTTATATCTGGCCTATGCTCAGCCAACAAAAATAATTAGCAACATGTTATTATATCCAGCCATCTTTTCTCAATATGTATGCATTTTCTTAAAGTTATAACGTAGAAATCCACTGGTTCTTGATGGAAGTCTGAAAATCTTTTTTTTCTTTTCTTTTTTCCGGGAGGGGGGGTACTTCTTAAGCTAAATAGATTTATATGACAGCATTAACATTTTCTTCCTAAAATCAAGAGCACAATGGAGTTGAAGGGCTGTAATAAGAACCATGATTACATAAATATGCCATTAATATTGGCAATCAAATATTCCACCGTAAAATTCTTTGCATTTTCCACTTTGCCAAGGATAACTATATAGACATGAGGATTACGGTGCTTCCATTCTGGAATTAATATAATTGTCTCCATATGGACAGGCATGCGACTCATTTTATGAAACTGACAAAGTTCATGAGACTCATTCTCCCTGGTTGCCCATTGCATCCTACTTATAGGAAAGCCATGCCCTCTGTTTATAAGCTTTTTCCTCCTGCTTATATTTCCCTAAGTTGAAAAACCCTTTCTTTGAAAAGACATATTGCTTGATGTAAAGGTAACAACTGGTTGTAACAATTCCCATGTTGGTACTTTGTACCTTTTACAGTTTTTCTCTCATAAGTTTGTCTCTTTGTGCCCTAAGTATGTGTGCATTTAAATATACACGGGATGTGATGCTGAGCCATAACACTGAGGTAATGATGACTGAAACCAATTACACAAAGTTCTTTCTGAAGCTTTCATGGTGCTCCTCTATAGTAAAACATCTATGGAGCTCTTGTGTCCATTTATTTCATAGAGGGTTTTGTTTTTTTTAAACTATTTACAGGAACCAGATGGGTAGTAACTTTGCTGAGGACTTGGCAGCGGGAAGAAGGAAATTTTCATTGTGGCACAGAGGTTGGAAGAGGTAGAAAGAATATGAGAGATAATGACTGAGTGGGAGAATGGATTTTGTCCACAGAGTCTTGCAGAAAATGCTTATGGTCCAGCTAGAAAATGTTTTAAGTCCATTGGGAAGTAAAATACAATAGAGTGGCCAAACGAATTAGATCAAAATGCAAAAACAACATACACTTAATAAAAACTGAAGCAGGGGCTCAGAGAAGAAAAGGAACATAGTACGGCTTAAAACCTGAGAAAGAATATGGGGTTCAGCCCCCACCGCCGTCCCCCAAAAGAGTCCACATAAGGTATTGGGGTTAAGCAATAAATGTTGCTGAGTGGGTGGAATGATTAATGGAAATTTTACCTTTGTGCAGTTGCCTAGTTTCTATGCAGACTCTCACACACCTCTGTATCCTGGCTCCAGACAAGCAGGAGGCATTGGAAGAGCTCAATGTAACATTAAAGCCAGAATGTGAAGCACAGCCAGTGAGGAATGTGGCCTCAGGAGAGCTGGTGAAGCCTGTGGAAAATAATAATAATAATAATAATAATAATAATAATAATAATAATAATAA
>JAXCMG010000012.1:56947586-57019929 GCA_034642415.1 Podarcis siculus
AATAATAATAATAATAATAATAATAATAATAATAATAATAATAATAATTTATAATTTATACCCCGCCCATCAGGGCTAGAAAGATGATGATGATGATGATGATGATGATGATGATGATGATGATGATTATTTTACACCCCTCCCTACCTGGCCAGAGTCGGGCTCAGGCGGCTAACAGCAGTAAAATGACAATTAAAAAACCAATTTAAAATACAGGTTAAAATATAATTTAAAATGCAGCCTCATTTTAATAGTAGCCCATAGATCAAAACCATAAGGGGAAGGAAACACAAGGGTCAGACTGATTCCAAACCAAAGGCCAGGTGGAACAACTCTAGTCTCTTGTGACAGAGCGCTCCACCAAGTCAGAGCCAGTACTGAAAAGGCCCTGGCCCTAGTTGAGACCAATCTAACCACCTTGTGACTTGGGACCTCCAAGGTGTTGTCATTTGTGGACCTTAAGGTCCTCCATGGGGCATACCACACCTTTTTACCCATGTTGCCCTTCAATATGTACATGAAAATGGGCCTTTTTGGTAGTGGCTCCCCATTTGTTGAATGGTATCCCCTGGGAAGTTTGGCCAGTGCCTTCATTATACAGCTTTACTGTAGATGTCAGACAAAGATGTTTCTTTTTAACCAGGCATCCAATGCCCTGTTAAATGTATTGTGAACCACCCTGAGATCTGTGGATGAAATGCATTGTAACAACAACAACAAGACTGCTATAACAAAACGGCATGAATCAAAGCATAGAGCCTGAACTGCATTTCCCACTGCACTGTGCCCTATTTCCTTATGATACCCACAAGTTGCTTTGTTGTTGTTGTTGTTGTTGTTGTTGTTGTTGTTGTTAATAATAATAGTAATAATTTATTGCTTATACCCCGCCCATCTGGCCAGACCTCCCCAGCCACTTTGGGTGGCTCCCAACAGAATATTAAAAACACAATAAAACATCAAACATTAAAAAAACTTCCCTAAACAAGGCTACATTCAGATGTCTTCTAAAAGTCACATAGTTGTTTATTTCCCTGACATCTGGTGGGAGGGCATTCCACAGGGCAGGTGCCACTACCAAGAAGGCCCTCTGCTTGGTTCCCTGTAACTTGGCTTCTCACAGTGAGGGAACCGCCAGAAGGCCCTCAGCGCTGGACCTCAGTGTCTGAGCTGAACGATGGGGGTAGAGATGCTCCTTCAGGTATACTGGACCGAGGCCATTTATTATTACCAAGTGAAAGAGTAGTGCAAGACAAAGGAAATCATTTCTGTGGGTTTAAGCACATTTACAGTGGAGCACTTTTTCTTTTCTTTTTCTTGTGTGAGTTCTCACCCCGCCCTGATTTATATAGAATACACAAACACACACATGTGCATATTTATCTTTACCACTCCTTGGTGTCAGATGGCTCCCTCACTGCGACAGTGCTTTCATTTGAATGAGCTCCTGCCAGGATTATGTAATGCCCATTGAATTCCACCGCCCTCCCCCCCTTTTAAAGGCAGCATTAAAAACTGAACATCTGAAATCCCTATTGAAGGTTTCCCCCTCTCCACCCGGGCTTCTTCCATTGAACCTTGAAGTCCGTAGCTGTAGAGTCATCCTCATATAAACAAAATAAATTATACAGTCATGCTCTCTTGGGAAAATACAACATTTCTCATCTGATGAATAAAACACACATTTTACTTTCAAGCCTATGCAGTACTACCATTCTTTATGTATTACAGAATGTTTATACAAGTATATTTTAGAACACTTTGAGACAAACAGGCTTTATCGGGTGTCAAAGTGCACCCAATGATAAACGGCTCTTTAGGTGTTCTCTCTTAACATTAATCACATGGGAGGAAAATACAGCATTTTTATCCTACCTTCTGGGATAGTCATGCAGTTCAGCTGAATATAAATGAAAAGGAATCGTGTTTACAAGAGACTTAGCCCGGGCTTGTGAAGTAGAGATACATCTGGAATACTGTGACGTCTGTTGACCAAACATTTTATAGGTTAGGTCAATGCACAAAGCATTTCCCCAATAATAATAATAATAAAGAATGCATCGTCATTGGGCTTTGCTCTTTATCAGCAAAGACGAACACTATGGAATGCCTTCTTCCCAGTTAATTTTATCACTAATCCATCAGAACTAAGATTTCGCCTTTCTGGATATGCATAATAATTTGGTGTCTCGCTTGCTAAACTTGCTGCAGATTTAGGAGGAAATCATCTAAATCTATGGTGGGTTCGGTCTGGATCTTGAATGTGTTTCCATCACAAGAAGGTGTCCTAGGCCTTTGCAGAGGCTCCTACAATCTAGTATGCAACAGTAACATCATAGGTACATACCAAGGCCAAAACGTATCCATGCTTTTTGTAGCCAACCTGCATGAATTAGGCCTTTCCCATTTAGCTGCATGAGTCTGCAGGGACAGCATGGGGGAAAAACAGATCACCGCAGATGGGAGAGCCCCATTTGTCTCTTACAAGCACTCAGTTGTATTGTTAGGTACTTAAAATACTCAGGGCACAGGGATGTGACACAAATGTTCATGTGCAAATTTATATATACAGCTCAGAGTCAAACGATCGTATTCAGATGGTGAGCGGCTGGAAATTCACTGGTAAGCATGGGGGAGAAATTTGATGCCGCTTGAATCAGAAGTCAAAGTTACCTACTTTGAAATTTCTGAAACAATAAGCACAGCCATCCTTTGATACATTTTTTAAATCTGTAAGGGAATTCTCTTGCCAATGGGGGTATACAGCTCACTAAAATGCATAGTTAGAGAAGTATTTAGATAAAATACATATCTTGTGATATTATACTAGAAGTGTGCACTGTTCGCAAAATTTGCCTTGTATCAATAGCATTGGAAAGTGGCCCAATCTGTTTCAGACTTGTCATTTGGATAGAAGTCTGATCTGTTAAAACCAAAATTCTCTTTTCTCTACTGCCAGCCCCACTGACTATAATGGGGAATATAAAAATTGCTATAGCTCCCCCCTGCCCTTTCTGCAGAAATGGATGAAACTTTCTGGTAAATGAGCCCCTCCAGAGTTTATTAATTTCAATAGGTGTATTCTGCATAAACCTTAATTGAATATCACCCAATGAAATCACATATACCCTAAAACAGGAGGCTGAAACTCTAAATGAGAGAAACCATACTTGAGGGGGAAATAATAGGAAATAAAAAGTGATAAACAAGCACATACGCACACATGTGGCAGTGGTGAGTGACGGAATTTCTAAAAGAAGTTTACACAAACCTAAAGAAAGACAAAACAAAACAATTGGAATGAAAAACCAGTAATTAAAGTAGGTATTGTTGGTTGGAAAATATATACTGGAAGCTGCCCAGAGTGGCCAGGGCAACCCAATCAGATGGGCGGGGTACAAATTTCCAAAGATAAATCACATAGAAAGCTTTACATCTGGAATGAGGAAGAAAGAAAGCAAAATGACCTTATCCTGAGCCCTCCTAAAGGTCTGCAAAATAACAACCAAACAAATGCAAACCCAAACCAAAGCAGCGGAACGAAAACAAATGGATCGAATTCTTAATTTTGAACTGTTTGTTAGGAAACAGAAAGTGATTGGGAGGAATGCCAACAGTCCACTGCTCTTCTAAACACCTTGCTTTCCCAGGAAGAACTCACAGAGGATTAGCGACCACATTGGGCAGGGAGCATGCTTTGCTGGCTTCAACATCCCTCTCCCAAATCATTGTCGTTGGGATGCTCTGGGGAAATAATTCACGGTTATTCAGACTCAGACCTGTCTGTCAAAAAAGGAAAGCTCCTCTCCCCCAAATCTCTCTGCCCACTCTTCTCTCCTGCTCATTCAAACTTGGGATTCCCCACCACCCCCTTTTTCTTTATTGGAAATAGCAAAAATACAGATTCAGATGTCCTGTTCACGATGCGGTCCAGCCTGCCAATACGAGAACTTCACCCTTCATAATGTGTGGTACACGCAGGACTGATGTACACCCCTGTGAAATACATATTTCATTATGAATTTTGGTGTGATTTTGTGTGTGTGTGAATTACATGAATTAAAACCCTGCTGGTTAATGCAGAAATTGGATGTAAAGGACTTATGAAAGAACAAGTGAGAAATTGACACAAATTGGAAACGTTCTGATCTGTCCAACCATCCATCACATGTGGTGTGTCTAGAAACGACCTGACCCCATGCAAGTCCCTGCTAGCTCCTCTTTGCTTCCTTTAATCACTTGTATTATATTATATATTTATTCTTATTGCTTCCCCCCCCCACCTTTTTTCGCTAAGGAGCTCAAGGTAGTGTATATGGTTCTCCCCATCCACATTTAATCCACACATCAACTCTGCAATGTAGGTTAGGCAGTGAGGGAGTGACTGGCCGTAGGTCATGCAGAGTGGAGATTTGAACCCTGGTCTCCCAGGTCAGAGTCTGACACTCTAATCTCTGGCTCTTGTAAGGGCGTGAGTAGGAATAGTTGAGGAGCTGGCCAGCCCACCAAGTGACTCTTTACTTGGTCTCCTAGAGGTCATCTATGGCTATTCATCCAATATAATTTAATCATCATAACTCTGACCTTATCTGACATCTGAAATAACAATGAATGGCTTTGGCATGCTTGCATAGGATTGCAGATTATTTGCAGAACCGTTTTAATACATGGATATTGCTTGGAAGGGGAAAGCAATGCGCTGGTGATTCATGTCTGTCTTTCATTCCGATTTGAAAGGTCTTCAGAGAGCACATTTTTAACCACTCAAATTCTTCTCCCATTTGCCCTATGATTGCAGATGTTATTGCTCACGTTCCAGCGCTTTCTGAGGTTTAATTCAATCCCCGCAAATGCCTGCCAGTTTCTTGGCCTCGCTTTCCCAGTAAAATTAGGCACAACGTCAGGAAGTTTTTATTCTTCTTTACTTTGCTATTGAACTGGTGAGCTCTTCCTTTACAACAGCCAACATAGTCCAAAACCAGACAGACATGAAGGAATCAGTCACATGGGATGTGACCGTGGCATTTCTCTTCTATGAAAAAAGGTGAGATAAAAAAACTGCAGCAAATGCATTGCTACAGTAACGATAACTGTCAGACAGCATTAATTCAATTCTCAGTTCCTACTCAACACCGATAGTCTTTTATCCATAAGTTTCTAAGAGGAGCTTGCTGGATCAAGCCCATGTCCCTATATCCTGTAGCCAAAATGGCAGGTTTATAAGGTTCAAACCTGTGTACTTCAGTGGGTCTTACTCCCAAGTAAGTGTGCCCAGAAGGACAGTTGCTGTGAAACTGCCAATGCTGACCTTTTTATCTTTTCAGATTTATTCTCACCGTGTTTGGCTTTATTGCATTAGGCCATTTGCCTCGAATGCAAATTGTTGACTGAATTATCCGTTTTCTCCCCCCTCAGGACACAAATTGATGTTTCATCTCCCTCATTTGTAGCTCTTGCCATCGCAGAGCAAACACATCTGACATTTTGCAAATACGCTGTTCTAATCCACTAGTTCTCTAACTAATATCAGTTGTTGAACTAAGTTGATTAGCAGCTTGGCAGGGAGACCTTGGGTTGTTTGCTGATCTCATTGGCGGCTGCCCACTCTTGTGTATCACACAATGAAGTGAAAGTCAACAGCGCTGACACATTGAAGGCCAAGAAACATTTCTGGGCTGCGCTCAGAGTGGCATTTAACCTACGAGCGGGGTGGGGGGAACTAACAAAGACGGAAGGGTTGCTTACTGTCATATTTGCTTTCTTCAGAGGTGACAATCGGCAAGGGCAAAATAATAATAAAAATAATCCATGCGGGATTTCCAGTGTCACAGGGAAGGAAACCAAAGGGTAAGATCTGATTGCTCTGGTCATTCTGGAGCAATGTTTAAATCACATATAACGATGCTATAGTCAAGCTCTGCTTAATGACATAGCACAAGATCATTATTTAAAGCCTATCAAACATAGTCCTAGATTTGTCTTCATTAGTTTTTAAGATCAGCTCTCTATTTGCCAACCAATTTAAAAAAAGGCTTATGGGTACAATCTGATTTACTGCCCGCGGTTCAAAAACTGCTTTTCATTCTCTTCGCAAGTGATAGCTCAGATATATGTTTGTGTGCATACATGTGTGTGTGAGTCTGCGCACATATACACATACGCACACTGCACTTTCTGATAAAAGCATAATTTAGAGCCAGGTGTACTAATCATGGAGGGAGGGGAAGTATGCTAACATCATGCTTTCAAGAAAAAAGAACATCTGCTTGGAAACTAGGAAATATCATTGATTTACAGCTTCAACATGATTCGGCAATGTTTTGCATCACTTTATAGCATGAAATGCACTACATAAATTGTCCTAAAGTGAGGTAATGCACCATAAAATGCAAGGAAAGGCATAACAATTATTTTTTTAAAAACTGGTTTCCTGTATGAAAACATAGATTTGTCTATTCTTAGGGGGTGAATCTAACTAAATAGTTGAATCCACATGAAAGCAGTTCTCAGGAGAAGAGATTCGGCTCACTATAGAGACTGAAAAATCCACCGTTGACTCAAAGAGGGTCGCACAAATATTACATGTGCTGGTTCCCCTTTTCCATGCCACATTACACATCTCAGAATGTGATTAAACATTAACTTATTATGCTCTTTCTTACAATCCCCTTTTTCTGTAGTAGGTGAGAAGCTCAGAAAGAAGGAATGCCATGGTACACCTGCATCCACACAACTGGACACCTTCGTCTGCCCCAGCTGCAACAAAACATGTCTCTCCCATGTAAAAGGGTAAAAGAGTATTGGGAAATGATCCACAATGAATTGAAAAAAATATATATATTTAAAAGTACTTTACCCCCCTCCTTTCTGTTGGGGATAATTCGGACTGAAATTCCCAGGTGTCAAAAAAGGTTATTTATGTATGCTACAACTGCGGCCCCAAAATGGAAAACAAGTAAGGTCCCAAGCAAAGAAGAATGGCAACTTAAGTTGACAGAATATGCACAACTTGTGGACCTAACATATAGAATAAGAGAACAAGAAGAACATACATTTAAAGAAGATTGGAAAACGTTTATTGAATATATGGGAAATAATTGTGTACTGCTGAAAATGCTGGCAGCATTAAGATAAATTCAACAGTGTAAATAAGTTTTGACGGATGCAATAATGGAATACTGATTGGTATAGTTTTTGTAAAATATGCAGGGATTTATGATATGTGAAATGAACCATGGAAATAGAAGAAGGGAAGTCATTGATATCTTAAGGATGTAAAATGATTATTTTAAATTGCAAAGCTATATATATATATATATATATATATATATGCACATGTATCTCCCATATTGGTCTCTACAGCTACAGCAGGCACTGTAATTCTCCAATGGTTTGACATCACTGGTAGAGGCACACTCTTCCACTGCCTCCCAGGACATATGGATGCCAACCATTATACGTAGGTGTAATGGGAAAAGGGGTTGCTCGTGCGTAAGTTGCCGCCACTCTCGGCGAGGTTGCCTGGATAAACCTTCCCCTGGCTGGACAGTCCTGATTCCGCGTCTGTCTCAGTCACTGGCAGAATCCGTCAGTGGGCGTTTCCTGAACTTCTTCCAACATAAAAGTTCCTTGACGGATAGTCTCCGCCTAGTCTCCCTGCGCGGAAATCTTCTGCGCAGGGTGGGTGTGGGCAGTGGAGGACCCGTGCTCTCCCCGCTGGTCTCTGGCGAAGAGTCCTGGAGCCATCTCTCCGAAGCCCGCCTCTGCCCGCCCTTCTCCCTGGTGTAACGCTGATTTCCTTCCCCGGTCGCTGAGTCCCCTCTTTTCCTGCTGGGACCTTCTCCGGCATCGCTTGGGAGCCCTTCCTCCACTCCTGGCTGCGATGGCAGTTCCCTGACAGTAGGTATATATGGTTATTAGCCATAGTAAGCAAACAGAACTGAGAGGCAGTCTTTAGGAGCTGGTGGAGCAGTTTTCTCTGGGGACCCTAAGGTGGTGATATTAGCCCACAAAGGGGTGGTATTCCCACCAGTAACCATCAGGAGGTGGCAACAGGGGGTGCTTCAGTCATAACCACATAGGCCCATATAAATCCTGGTCTGTGTGTAGGCATTAATGAGAACAGTAGAGAGCTGAGATCTTAGGTAGCAGTGATTTGGGGACAGACCGAAAGAAGACTTTTGCAGCATAACGTGTGCTCATTTCTCACTTCATGTTCTACTTTATATATATTTCAGGTAGCAAAGTCTTACAGCTCTTTGTCAGAGCTCCAGTCCCCGACCCCAGCGCTGCTAGAAAGCTTTGAAAAACTGGGATGTTCCTTCAAGCTCCTTCTCTCAGGCCCAACCTCATCCGTCGTACAAGGAGGATTGGCCCTCAAGCAAGCAGGATTGGATTTCTTGTTTTCAAAGCTTTACAGAGGGGACAGAAGAACCAAAAACCAACAACAAGAAGAATTCTCTAGCTTTGCTCTAGGCAGTTTCTGCACATCCTCCAGAAAGAAGAAATGTTTTAGCTGCTCAGTTGGAGGAACATCTGAAGCGGGGGGAGGCAATCTGCAACCCAGATTGAAGAAGCCTTTCCCATTCCAAGAAAAACATGCAGCTCTCATTTATTTCGGGCCTCTAAAGAGTCATCACAACATGTAACGTCGCACTGAAATGGCCTCGGGACTTTTTACTGCCACTATCATCTTGTTCCAAGAGTATAAATTATTGAGCAGTGCGACAGGATACTTCACGACATCCTCATTCCTTTTTAGTTCTGCCAATAATGGTTTCTTCACAACATCTTCTTTTAAACAATTACCCAAGCTGCATAAAGTAAACACTTTCTGCAAGGTATCCAGTTACATTTCCATCTCACATTTCTGGTGTAGAAATAATTTATGGCCTACAATCATCTCATAGATGATAAGACTATCAATGGCTGCTAACCATGATCACTACGTTCTTCCTCCATGGTTGGAGGCAATATGCTTCTTCAGAGCAGTTGCTGGGAATCACACATGGGGAGAGAGCTTTTGTCTTACTTGCAAGCTTCCCACAGGCTGGCCACTATGAAAACAAGATGCTGTACTTAGAAATGCCTGTAGACTGATCTCACAGGTCTTTTGATGTTCTTACCTCTGTTCACAATGAATATTACTCCAAGCTTTCAGACACTACAATTCTACATACAAGTGGCCAAATACTCTCTTTGCATTTAATACTATTTCTTTCCATTGGCAATCACTCGTAGCCGAGTAAGATTGTCTTCCATAAACAAGGTTTTAACAATGAGTCCGTAAGTGACTGTGGAGGCCAATTCTGGAACCACACGTCCTTCCAGGGTGGGGGACATAGGTTTCCAGGTGGGAGTTGATCATGGTGAGGGTTTGCCAAGCGTGCCTTCCTCTTAGCACGTTTCTCCCTTGCGTCCTGAGTTCAAGTGTCTTCAAAGCCCATGACACCTTTGGTAAAGGCTGTTCTCCAATTGGAGCGCTCACCAGCAAGTGTTTCCCAGTTGTTGGTGTTTATACTGCATTTTTAAAAATTTGCCTTGAGACGGTCTTTAAACCTCCTTTGTTGACCACCAGCATTACGCTTTCCATTTTAAAGTTAGGAATAGAGTAGTTGCTTTGGAAGATGATAAGCAGGCATCCGCACAACATGACCAGTCCATCAAAGTTGACGTTGAAGAATCGTTGCCTTGACACTGGTGATGTTTGCTTCTTCTAGTCTGAATTCCAGTCTGCTTCTAGTCTGTCTGAATAGATTTATGTGCTCTCAACAAGTCTTCTGAGGCCCCGTCCGCACAATACCTTTAATCAATGTTATACCACTTCCCACAAAGAATCCTGGGAACTGTAGTTTGTTAAGGGTGCTGAGAGTCGCTAGGAGACCCTCTATTCCCTTCACAGAGCTACAAATTCAGATATTCCCTGGGATGATGGATTGCTTGTTAGACCACTCTGAGAATTCTAACCCTGTGAGGACAATAGGAGTCTCCTAACAACATAACACCTTAACAAACAAAACGGTGCCTATAATTCTTGTGGGGGATGCCTTGTCAGTTTAAAGTGGAATGATACTGCTTTAAATGTGCAGTGCAAATAGAGATTTTCTCGCAATTGGTTCCTGTATTAGATTCCAATTGATTTTATGTATGTGCTGCGTTCTTTTAAACGAGATAGATAGATACAATTAATTTAACTGCTGTTATATGTATATATAACCATTCTATATATGCTTTTAATTTGCTTTGGGATGCCTCACAGGAAACAAATCATAAAAGAAATAACAGCAACAGCATGTTTATAATAGTGTTACTTATAAATGATTTGTTTATAATAGTGTTAATCAGTCCCATCATCAGGGCTGATATTTATTAAATTGTCCTTGCTATCCTTGGGATGATGCCTGAGATTTTTGAATATGACATACATCCCATATGGGGGAAATGCACAAATTTTGTTCCATAATTCAGTGGTAATGAAACGCCACCTCTATATGTTGAGCCAGCGTGGTGTAGTGGTTAAGAGCGGTAGACTCGTAATCTGGTGAACTGGGTTCGCGTCTCCGCTCCTCCACATGCAGCTGCTGGGTGACCTTGGGCTAGTCACACTTCTCTGAAGTCTCTCAGCCCCACTCACCTCACAGAGTGTTTGTTGTGGGGGAGAAAGGGAAAGGAGAATGTTAGCCTCTTTGAGACTCCCTCGGGTAGTGATAAAGCGGGATATCAAATCCAAACTCTTCCTCTTCTTCTTCTGATGAAAATCTGTTTAAAAGCAGATTCCAAAGTCCATAATCGTCTCACACATTTTTAAGTTTCTGAAGGGAATATTAAAAACAACAGTTTTGATAATTTGCTGTTGTACATTTGAATATACAGTGGTACCTTGGGTTACAGATGCTTCAGGTTACAGACTCCACTAACCCAGAAATATTACCTCGGGTTAAGTACTTTGCTTCAGGATGAGAACAGAAATCATGCAGTGGTGGAGCAGCAGCAGGAGGAGGCCCCATTAGCTAAAGTGGTGCTTCAGGTTAAGAACAATTTCAGGTTAAGAACAGACCTCCAGAACGAATTAAGTTCTTAACCTGAGGTACCACTGTATTAGAATGCTTCCATTATTACACATGGCTGTTGCCAATGAAGTGCTTTTTTTTTTTCTTATTTGGAAGGCATAACTCAACTTTGCTCCTTTTTAAAAAAAGGGTCTGTGCCCATAATGATGCTAAGATGAATGAAGGAAAGGCTCATTTTGCCCGCATTAGGGGAGTTTTGCAACCTTTTGCATAAGGGGAATGGGAACACAAGCTGTTGTCAAGGCAACTAGGTGCCCATGTTCTGTTCTAGGTACACTTGGCTGAATTGTTGCGTCTGAACGCACATCCCATTGAAAGTAATGCAGTGCAGAAGGATGGTTTCCTTATCCAGAACTGTATCTGGATGCAGATGTCACTCTGTCACACTAGATGACTTTCAGTAGGATGATATGGATTCAAATGAAAAACTTAATGCACATCTTAAAGTCCATTCAGCACCAGCTAATCATGGGTATCTACGCATAACCAGAGTTGCATCAGGGTGAAAGCTGCAGCTACAGATCTGCAAAAGTTGACAAGCATATAACCCCTGCCCCCCCCCCCCAATTGGCAGCTTTTCCCATGAAAAGAGAACTTTGTAAAAAGGGGGGGAGCACAGCATGACTCAATAAACTGATTTGGCAGACTAAACATTTGGTGTACCGTATACCTGGTCTTCTTTGGCAGTCAAAGTAAGAGTAAGATTGTCTTCCATAAGCACGGTTTTAACCAGGCATAGGCAAACTCCGTCCTCCAGATGTTTTGGGACTACAACTCCCATCATCCCAAGCTAACAGGACCAGTGGTCAGGGATGATGGGAATTGTAGTCTCAAAACATCTGGAGGGCCGAGTTTGCCTATGCCTGGTTTTAAGAATGAGTCTGTAAGTGACTGTGGAGGCCAATTCTGGATCCACACGTCCTTCCACTGTGGGGACATAGGTTTCTGGGCGGGAGTTGATCATGGTGAGGGTTTGCCAAACATGCCTTCTCCCTTGCGTTCTGAGTTCAAGCATCTTTAAAGCCCATGACACCTTTGGTAAAGGCTGTTCTCCAATTGGAGCACTCGCAGGCCAGTGTTTCCCAGTTGTCTGTGTTTATACTACATGCCATTGTTGCTCAGGTAAAGCAAAATATATGGTTTGCATAAGCAAATTCGAAAGCTCTCTTCATTAGGAGTTTGAAGAAATAACACCAGAGGGAAATGCAAAAAGAAAGAAAGAAATCGATGTTTCAAAAGGCATCAGATTTAGGTATATGGCCTGAGGGATTTAACAGGAACTGCTGAAACTCACTGCCACCAACAAATATAAGAAAGTTTCCATCTCCTTTCAGATCATTGACCTCTTGAGTACCAACTTTGAAAATAAAATTGTGAAATGGTTTCTAATCTGGACTTTTCACTGCAAGAAGCCTATATAAGACAGCAGCTTCAGGTTGGAGTAACTTGGCAGCTGGTGCCAAAACCTGACTTTGTAGAACAGGGAACAAATATATTTATCTGATACTTGAGATGAAAAAGTGGGCAGTTCAGTTCATGAAGATTTTTCCCCTTGTGCCATCTGGTCTGGAGGTTCCTGTTACATCTATTATTGAATCATTAAAGTAAATGAGGTGAATAACACGATTAAACTTGTTTACTTGTCATGTAACAGCCAGTTAACAATGAAATGTAACTTCTACTTTTTGTGTAATAAAAATATTGCGGTGCAACTAAAGGTGATTCCTAAAATTAATGTCAGATACAAATGTTGAATTTATAATAGAATAATCCCAAAGACCATTAATTATTTTAGCTCCATTCTACCTCTGATAATTGTATCACCAAACGTATGAATATTACCTCGTATAATTAAAACCATAAAACACAAATAAGTAGCCACGAAGAAACGAGCCTTTGAAAACAATTTTATTCTACTAATGAAACACACTTGAGCATTTTCTAAGATCCTCGGCAAAATTACTTGTAATATATAGAACAGTGGGGAAAGCAGAAATGTCATTACCTGACAAGTATTTCAAGTTGATTACAGGAATAAAAAAATATGAATTATTCTAGAATCATGGAGCAGATTCTGGAGTTCCTTCCTCAGCCAGATGCTTTCCAGATATTATTGAACTAGAACTTCCATTAAGCTTGACATGCAATGTTGTTTGTAGGCTAGATATCCCAATGACTTGGTCAGAATAAAGCAGCTTCATACATTTTCTTCACTTTTTAAGCGATTGTCCTCTGAAAGGCTAAGTATGGTGGTCAACTGATTGTGCTTGTCCCTCTAGATCAGACTTCAATAGCTCTATGCCCTCAAGATTTTTGGTCTACAACTCCTAAAATCTCATACCCTCCAACATTTCACTGATGAAAATAGGGGTGTCCTATTCCATAACAACAACAACAACAACAACTTCTTCTTCTTCCTCTTCTTCTTCTTCTTCTTCTTCTTCTTCTTCTTCTTCTTCTTCTTCTTTTTCTTCTTCTTCTTCTTCTTCTTCTTCTTCTTCTTCTTTCTTCCCTAACCATCTAATTGGGTTGCCCCAGCCCATCTGAGCAGCTTCCAACATATATAAAAACATAATAAAAATTAAACATAAGAATGTTTCCTATTCAAGGCTGCCTTCAGATGTCTTCTAGAGGTTGTACTTATCTCCTTGGCTTGGTGGGCGGGTCACATAGCTCTATACTATCCAGTATTTCTCCAATGAAAATAGGGCCATCCTAAGGAAAAGCAGGACATTCCAGGGTCAAATAAAAAACTGAAACGGCTTCTGTAAATCTGGGACTGTCCCTCGAAAATAGGGACACTTGGAGGGTCTGTAATTGTTGACAATTGGGCATGCTGGTTGAGGCTGATAGGAGTTGTAATTCGACAACATATGGGAGGTGGGGAAGGTGTTCTAGATCCTGGTCCACGATTCTACACAATATCTTTTTAATATCCACATGAATATTAAATACTAGGGATGTTCATTGGCTCAGTGTAGGGGCCAAATCATAAAGCAGATTGGATTGGGATGCTTTGGGGGTGTATCAATACATGTCTGTTGAGAAACAAATCACTATCCTGTCATCACATCTCCAACACTGTTCCACTATTCTGACTGCTCCCTTCAACTTCATTATATGTTCTTCCTTAAAACCTGAATCCGTTCTCCAGAGAGCAGAATATAGATTTCCTTTGTGGGAGCTACTTTAATGATTAATCAGGCCAATGGATGTTTCCATTTCTCAGATAAGAATAGTATGAGAATAGCAATTGAATTCATCCCAATAGTGTGTTAGATCAGTTTTTCCCAAACCTTTTCCGACTGTGGCCCCTTCCAGCCTTGTTTCCTTCCTGTGCCCCCCATGGGCGTAGCCAAGGGGGGCAGGGGGGAAGCTGTCCCCAATAAGTAAAAATCAGTAGGTGGAATTAATGTATTGTGGAATTAATACATGAACATGAATCAGTTTGGAAGACGACTTGCAAAATTGCAGTTGAAATGGCCAGACTTCATACAGTTTAGACTTCTTTTTTTCAGAAGGCAGGAGGAATATCCTAAGCTATTTTGAAGAGGAAGGAAACAAGTAAGCTTATGCTACACATGCAAAAGAATAACTTCTTTTTGGCAATAACCACAAGGAGATAACAAATAGACTCAGAGACCACCCTGTTCTTTGTCATGCTGTCTAAACAAATATATACAGACCTTCTTTATTTGTCTAGAAGCAAATTCAAGGGATGAAGATGGCAATATCATGGCTGTTCCTTGTAGTTTCTGGAGAGCCAAAGAGTTAGTAATAAACGTGGCCAAAATGGTGAAACGGGTTTAAGCAACTGGGGCTGCACAAATCCCACACCCCTTTAGCTTCCATTATCACAAACCCTAAGCAATGGACATTGAGTATTTTCCACATTGGCTAATAATGACTTCCAACAATAAAGGGTTTCCAAGAAGGCTTCTCTAATGGCAGTGGGATCAGGATGGAATATGTGATTCATTTTTCAAAACTGCAGCCTGCACAGCTATTTATAGATATCATATTTAGTTAGTTATGAAAAACTATCCAAATTAAAACATACAAAGTATTTTCCTGTTGTGAAAACCAGGACACCCTGGTTTAAGTCTTTTTTAGGAAGACCTCAAAACTGTTGAGCTTATTTTAGGATCAGACGATTTCCCCCTGGACGTCAATTCCACCTTTGAAATCCTGGTAATGTCTGGAAAAATCCCTATTCTCTTCTTCATCCCAAGCTTGCAAAGACGTTCAGCTTGCTTCTTTTCACAAATGTTTTGTTAACTGTGTTTCAGAGAAGCACAGAGCGTTCAGGCTTGTTTGTTTAAATCGTTCAGTCTGATAGTAATTATTCCATCCATTGGCTAGTTCACAACACAACTTTACATTTTAGAAGTGGGATATGAGAAAGTTCACTACGCATGGTTTGCAATATCTTGTTTTGGAAGCCAATTCAATTTAACTTCATACTCAAAAGGAAACTGGTACGTGCTGGATCCATTCAATCTGAAATGGCAGTCTGTAATTCAAAAGAAAACACTGCACATCCCGAAATGTATATCTTTTGATGAAATATATATATATATATATACACACAGAGAGAGACACTTCTCTTCGGGTTTTGGGAAAAAAGAAAAATAACCTCACATCGACATTTAATATTTCTTAGGTAAGGTTATCAGTGTTTTAGCTTCAGATGACCTTTCCCAAGAATGGAATTGATCTTCAGAGAAGCCATTCAAGATTGAAGTGGTGATAGCCTGTCCATATAGATCTAAGGAAGAAAATATTAAACATTTCTGAGGAATTGAAGTGTACAGGAGCATAGTCTATGAAATTGATTTCAACATTATACATAAGAAATAAGAAGGTTTTATATAAATAGAAGGGCAAAAAGTACTTACTTATTTCAAAGTTGTCCCAACACATACTCTAGATTCAGTCTAGGACAGTAAAACATTCAGAGGAAGACTTGAATACACGGACAAAATGTGAATGCAATAGAGAACACTTCTCTGCATTAGCACTGGCAAGCACTGAGCTGGTTCATATTGATGAGTGAGAACATGCAAATATGCAGGGTCCTGAAGAATTTGTGGTCTCCCCTGGGCCTGCTGTAACTGCACTGCTGTGGACTAATCCATGGTTTGGTTTGTTCCAGTCAAACCACAAACTGTAACCAAGGTTTGTTCTTGAGTTTACAGCTTGTGGTTTGTCTGGTGGAAACAAACCATGAGTCCAGGTACGGCCAACATGCAAAACCACACCATGCCTTAGGTCATAGCAGTGCTGTGGGAAGAGGAAGGACAGAAGAGTACAGCATCTGCAATATCTTCTCCGTAGCTGGCTTAATGTTATGTGCAAACTAGCTCACTGTAAATCCAAGCAACAACAACAATGGAATGTGGGATTCCATATATTCAGAAGGTCATGCGTGAATAGGCTCAGTCTGGTACACAACAGCTAAAACAAAATAAAACATGAAGCTAAAATTGGTATTGCAAAATTGCTACAGCATCACTGTAGGTGGCTAGGCGTCAGTGAAAATCTATAAGCCAATGGTTTATAAATTCTTCAGACCCAGGGCCCACCTTAATTCCAGCACCAAAATAGAGTTTAAAAATGTGTCTTCTGTATTATTTTGGCTGCATTCTGCCTTACTCATGCTAAGAACAGACCCATTGAAATCATTTGGGCAAGATATTCAGGACAGAGTATCCAAGTCCTATTGATTTAAACAGTTGTACTCTAAGCATGACTGGATCTGGACCAACCCCTTTTTTAAAATCTATGGTCTCATTCATACATGCATATTCAAGAGTTTTGTCATTCAGAGTTCTGGAGCATGTTGTCAGCAATATGCTGACCACACATGCAGTTCTACTTCTTTATATCTGCAGCTGTGGCAGTGGATGTAATTGGCTGGGGTCCAGTTTGACCTGTCAATCAACCGACAGATCAGCTGATGGTCGGGAGGGTGGGATTCAGTTTTGCCTTCCCCCAAGTCTTTCCCCAGCAAATGCATCAGGATTTAATCCCCTGCACACACACACACACACACACACACACACACCAGCTGGTGAGCAGAGGTTGAATCCTGCTCAGTATGGCTCCTTTAGCTTGTGCCCTGCCTGCCACGCCAGGTTCTGCAACATATTGTGGGTGCCTGGCATACACGTGTGATGTCACACTTGGTTTGTGCATGATGTCACATGCCATGATGGGCCCCGCTGGACCCTCCTGAAGCTGCAGTGAGCCCTGCAGGCCTTGGCGTGCCATGTGACATCATACACTGGCTACATGGGGCCAACTTGCCGGGCACCCACAGTAAAAATTTTGTGGGTGTCTCAGCCCCCAGGGCCCCCAGAGTTGGCACCTATGTGCCCTGCCATGCATTCAAAGCAAGCAGCCTCGGGGTTTTGCAAGCTGCTGGGTTTTGCAGGACTTTCACTTGCAGCCACAGTTACAGTTGCAATTGCTTGGATCTGCACCTTTGAATGTGGTGCTGTTTTGTAGTTTCTGTTGCATCATGCTGCTAGTTTGCTAAGCTCAATTGTGACTGAAATTTCACCAATTAAGGACATTTACATTTGAAACAGGGACGTGGGTGGCGCTGTGGTCTAAACCACAGAGCCTAGGGCTTTCTGATCAGAAGGTTGGCGGTTCGAATCCCCACGACGGGGTGAGCTCCCATTGCTCGGTCCCTGCTCCTGCCAACCTAGCAGTTCGAAAGCATGTCAAAGTGCAAGTAGATAAATAGGTACCACTCTGGCAGGAAGGTAAACGGCGTTTCCGTGCGCTGCTCTGGTTTGGCAGAAGCGGCTTAGTCATGCTGGCCACATGACCCGGAAGCTGCATGCGGGCTCCCTCGGCCAATAAAGCGAGATGAGCGCCGCAACCCCAGAGTCATCCGCGACTGGACCTAATGGTCAGGAATCCCTTTACCTTTACCTTTACATTTGAAACACTTCCGGATTCTTTGTTAATTGTAGTTGCTGTAACCTCAGCTTGTGATAAACATAGAAGGGAAGGACAGGAGTAATAATAATAATTTATTATTTATACCCCACTCATTTGGCTGGGTTTCCCCAGTTGTGCTTCTGGCTGTGGTTACGTTCTGATTTTGACAGAGGGTTTGTTTGAATTTTGCGCTCTTTCCACACTCCTCTCTTTCTCAAGAGTAGTCCTGTGAGTCTAGATGCTACTGTTTCCTAGCAACCAGAAGCAGACAATCTCTCCCAAGTTCATCCAGTGCTTTGGCAGATCTGCTGCTTGTGTCTGGGAAGGAGACAGCAGTCAGTCAGTGGCTGTTTGTGAGCACTGAGGAGAATAAGCCATGCAAGTGAGCAGTGGGGTGGAAGGCAAAATCACCTCCCAGGCAGGCTCTTAGTGACCACAGCAGTAGGTGAGGTGAAAGGTGGATATTCAGAAGACTGTTCTTTCACTGGTGGACATTGTTTTTCTTTACAGTTTAATTTTATGTTTATTCAACGGGAGGGAAGTTTATTTATTGCTTCATCTTTGACCATGCCCAATGCTGGAATGAGATGCACCAAAGGTTGCCACATTTGAGTTCGCCCCTCTGAGCCAAAAAAAGGGTTCCCCACCCTTGTATTAGATGAGGGTTTCCCAAACTTGGCTCTCCAGCTTTGGACTACAACTCCCACCATCCCTAGTTAGCAGGACCAGTGGTCAGAAATGATGGGAACTGTAGTCCAAAACCAGCTGGAGACCCTAGTTTGGAAAACTCTGTGACCAATGTCGGACCTCAGAATGGACTGAATGAGAGGCAGTAAACTGAAGCTTAATCCAAATATGTGGGGATGTTCAGGGTGGCAGGAGATGATATATTATTTATTAATATCCTTCCTAACTTGCGCTGGCAAGTTCCTTTTTGTAGCAGAGTTACATTCCCCTTTTTACATGCACAGCAGATAGCTGGTCGCAGTCTTGTGTGGGCCTCTCACTATTATACAATTCAATCTGTCTCAGGTTGAATTGTACGTTCCTGGTAAGTTCCTTTGAATCCCTCTTTAAAAAAATTAAGACGCCACAATCTTATACAAAGTCAATAAAAGAGGTTTACTCACATCAGTTCACAGTTGGATTCCTGAAGGCAGACTTAGTTACAAATATGTACATGTGGATCTACCCCATATGGGGGAATAATCCCAGTGCTTCTGCTATCTGAGAGCTAGCAGAGCAGTCCTAGCTGAAAGCTGGTCAAACGAAGAAGGAAGTAAAAAAAAAAGTGTGCTGCATGACTCGTCCTTTTATTACCTGGACAGGTAAGGTCACACCCTTCTATCACATGCAAAAGGAAGGAAGCTCCAGCCAGAAGGAACAGGAAGTTTCGACTGGCTGGACCAAACTTTCCCCTGCATGTCTCCTCTAGCATTACAAGGAATGTTGTACTTGACTGCTTCTCATGGATCACATCCCACAACATACGATTAGAAGGTACTTCCCTAGACCAGACAAGTGGGGAAGGCATGTTTCATGGGGTTACACTTCTTCTGAAGGGTAGTTTTGTAGTTTTGGGGTGCTTTTGGATTCATCACTGTCGCTTGAAACTCAAGCGGCTTTGGTAGTGCTAACGGCCTTCCATCAACTTTGGCTGGTGGCCCAGCTAAACCAATGTCTGGACAGATATAGTCTAACCTTCTGTCGTCTATGCTTTGGTAACATCTAGGTTAGATGACTGCATGGGGCTGTCAGGTTGCTCACCAGGGCACATAGCACCCATCCTGGTCAGGCTGCCCATGCCACTACTTAATTTTTAGGCCTAATTCAAAGTGCTGCTTTTGACCTATAAAGCCTTGTGCAGCTCAAGACCCCAACACCTCAAGAACTACATAGTATGTCATTCCCGCAGAAAGAAGCTTATTATGGCTGCCTATTTCAGATAAACACATTGCAGCTCTTGCCTATAATCCAGAATGATTAAAGAGAGTTGTTATATTGCCCACCCCTCATATTGGACAAAATGGCTCCGTCAATACATCCTATGAAGAAAGGTGTACATGACATTTTGAGAGCTCACACCTCTAATCCCGTATTTTAGGTTTTTAAAGGTTAAAAAGAAGAAGATGTTTACCCAAAACATATTTCAAAAGTACAAATCCTTCTGTGTGCCCACAGTCCTCTGATACTTCCCATTAGGTCTTATGAAGTCTTGTTATAGGTCAAAATGGGATGTTGTTTTGGAAGTAAAAAGCCCTGTGCTTTATCTTCTAATCTTATCAAAATATTGACTCAAGATCCATTAATATTCATCATTGCTAAGGGATAAACCAGCAAGGCTGTCTTGATGGAGGGTGATCAGAAGAGAGTGATGGATGTGTCCAAAGAGCCTTTTCTAATATCTAACTTACTATGTTCAGACATGTGACAAATTATTCAGGATTCTCATTAGACAGAACAAAACTAAAGTCTGTTTACAGGCACTTTATAAAGGTGGATGGGAGTTCACATCTTATCACTTAGCTGTCACAGCTGCAAATGAAACACACCTCTAGTATTCCGAGTAAACATTTCCTTTTAACTCTATTCAATCTTTTATTGGGATTTTGCAGAACACAAAATTTCAGTAGCAAAAATGGAATGGTGTTTATTTCCAGCCTAAATCAACCCTCTTCTTATCCAGCTTAGTGGAAATTCCAGGATTTAAAACCAAAAGTGAATTAAGTTTAGTGCTATACAGTAATAACAAAATAAAAATTAAGAAGAATGGATGAGGCACCACTGCCAAGTTCTGCCAAGTGGGGTGAGAGAGGGAAACAGAAGGTCTTGATGGATATATGGGGATTGCTTCACCTATGAACACTCTTCTTCTTTGGCAATCACTTGTAGTCGAGTAAGATTGTGTCCCACAAACACGGTTTTAACAATGAGTCCGTAAGTGACTGACGCATTTTGTGCTAACTGTGAACCGTCCTGAGACCTGTGGGTATACAAATTTAATAACAACAACAGCTGCAGCTTCCAGTATTAGGCCCATCTTCCACTGCCAGGCAGAAGATTTCATTACAACTCTAATCAGTGCCAGATTTACATATAAGCTAAACAAGCTATAGCTTAGGGCCCCACTCTCTTGGATCGTCCCCCCAAAAAAAAACCAAGAAAAAAAACCTGGATGTACATTTCCAAAATATAAGATAAAATAACAAATAAAATAAAACCTACATACAGCAAGAGTGTTTTGTGTTGTGTAGGCTCCTATGATGTAAGTAATGGGCCCCGCCTGCCAGCCTGCTCCCTAAAATATCACTGGTTTGCTCATTTCTATATATAGGGTGCCTACATTTTGCATGGGACACGGGTGGCGCTGTGGGTTAAACCACTGAGCCTTGGGTTTGCCGATGGGAAGGTTGGTGGGTCGAATCCCCGCGACGGGGTGAGCTCCCGTTGCTGGGTCCCTGCTCCTGCCAACCTAGCAGTTCGAAAGCACGTCAAAGTGCAAGTAGATAAATAGGTACTGCTCTGGCGGGAAGTAAACAGCATTTCTGTGTGCTTCTCTGGTTTCACCAGAAGCTGCTTAGTCATGCTGGCCACATGACCCGGAAAAACTGCCAGCGGACAAATGTTGGCTCCCTCGGCCAGTAAAGCAAGATGAGCCCCGCAACCCCAGAGTCGTTTGCAACTGGACGTAACTATCAGGGGTCCTTTACCTTTACCTTTTTACATTCTGCATGGACTGGTTGCATGGCAACATGTGCAAATGGCTTTAGGTACCTATTAGGTCCATAAATTGCCATATACAGTGGTATCTCGGGTTAAGAACTTAATTCGTTCATGGAGGTCAGTTCTTAACCTGAAACTGTTCTTAACCTGAGGTACCACTTTAGCTAATTGGGCCTCCCGCTGCCACCACCACACAATTTCTGTTCTCATCCTGAAGCAAAGTTCTTAACCCAAGGTAATATTTCTGGGTTAGCGGAGTCTGTAACCTGAAGCATCTGTAACCTGAAGCGTATGTATGGTAACCCAAGGTACCACTGTCGCACATATTCAACACAAAAAAACCAGTGACAATTAGTTGTTGAGACATATAAAGGGCCCTATTACCCTCAGTAGCTTAGGGCCTCATCAAATCTAAATCTGGCCCTGACTCTCATCCAGAGAAATCTTCCCTGACCCCAAACTGTCTCCCACCATGCCTGCCCTGCAATTCCATATCCAAAGTGCAGATCCAAAGAGGTGATCAATCTGCTGTTATAGTAACGGAAGCTCTAGACTACACCTTAGCCATGTGCACTTAGCCAACAATCAGGGAATACCACTCACTCCAACCAGCAAAACACTCTGTCACCTGCCCACAGACATCTAACAAACAAACAAATAAACTGATGCAGGCACAACACTCGCATACGTATGCACTCTTGCTGGCCCAAGATTGCCAGTAACTTTCGGAGCTCACTGATTTGAACGATTCCCTTTTTTTGCTTTGATATAACTGCATCGTGAAACTGCAGCAAGCCTCGTCAGGTTGACTGGTAAGTAATTGTTAAGCTTCACCCTAATTAGATCAATAAAAGTTAATCCATGAGAGAGCATAAATGAGGCTTCATAATTATACACTTAATTTAGGGAGAAGTAATTCTATTCACAATAAGTGGGATTATAGGACCTATTCCGTTTTTCTTTCCTCCCTTCATTTGATCTTCAGATAAAACAAGTTAGGGGCGAATGGAGGATGTGCGCCGGATGCATTAGTGATTTAAGGCTATTTGCATGCTTAGCGGAGAAGAACTGGGGGGGGGGGGGGATTTTTGAGAACCCAAGGGAAAGAAAAATAGGGTTTTTTATTAAAATTTGGTTTAAGGGGGAAATTCATAGATCTATTATAACAATGGACTGCATGAGTGTAGGAGCAGGGGTAGAGGGAAATCAGAAATTGAGGAATGAGAGGGGAGAAGGGGGGGGGAGAGTGTCTCATAGGACCCCTACAAATATCTTCTTCACACGGTCTATCATTCATATTGTGAGCCACTCCAGAGCAGAAAGACTATTGTTTATTTAATTTCACTTCCATGCAAGTATGCAACTATTTGACTGCTTAGATCTATATGTGCCTCTTTGGCTGCTTCAATCCACAGAACGTGCAGTTTTACAAGTACCATTTGATTTTCATTTCTCATTTGCCAGTCTTTGGGGTAGCAAGCCCATGCACAAGCTGCTTACATGGTTTAGACCACATCCAAACTCTGTACAACAGCAGGACTTCTGGCCTAAGAGTGACAGAGAGAAAACAATCCTTTAAAATACAAGTTACACCACCTTTTTTTTACGCTGGGTTGTCAGGTCACATGACTGAGCGGAATAGGCTTAGGATCCAGCCTAAATCTTCCACTTTGTGGACCTGCTCCTGCCACAACCCCAGAATGCCACTTTTTCAAGGCTTGTTGTTGTTGTTTAGTCGTTTAGTCGTGTCCGACTCTTCATGACCCCATGGACCAGAGCACACCAGGCACTCCTGTCTTCCACTGCCTCCTGCAGTTTGGTCAAACTCATGCTGGTAGCTTCAAGAACACTGTCCAACCATCTCGTCCTCTGTCGTCCCCTTCTCCTTGTTCCCTCCATCTTTCCCAACATCAGGGTCTTTTCCAGGGAGTCTTCTCTTCTCATGAGGTGGCCAAAGTATTGGAGCCTCAGCTTCAGGATCTGTCCTTCCAGTGAGCACTCAGGGCTGATTTCCTTCAGAATGGAGAGGTTTGATCTTCTTGCAGTCCATGGGACTCTCAAGAGTCTCCTCCAGCCCCATAATTCAAAAGCATCAATTCTTCGGTGATCAGCGTTCTTTATGGTCCAGCTCTCACTTCCACATACATCACTACTGGGAAAACCATAGTTTTCAAGGCTTAGGGTCATCTTAGTATCTTACGAGGTCGGCTCTGCTGGCTGGGTCTTGGCTGAGCTGGAAGAAATGCTGGTTATCAGCAGCCAAACCAAGGGGTGAGAGAATTAAGCTGGCATAACTCAGCTGTGCCAGGAACCTCCCAGTTCAGCTGCTGGAGAGATACTGGAACCTAAACCTGGCCATCCTTGCAGATCTTGCTATGAGAGTATTTCCTTAGTGATCTTGCTATAGGAATATTTCCTCTGAAACTCCCTTTCTACTGCTATATTGTTGTAGAGACTTTTTAAATTTCAGCACGCCTGCCTCTTTTACTGATTTTTACATGAGCAATCTGAACCTCACTTCCATTTTACACATGTTCATTGCCCATGTTTGGATCAGATCGTCATGTACAATTTGGTGCACTGAACATAAAGTGGGTGTAATATTTTAAAAAGCGAATAATCCCTCCACGACAAGCAAAGGGCGACTTTACCATTGATCGGCGATCGATTAAGCATTCTGCATGTCTGCAGTGCGTGATCACTAATTAAAAGGCAATGATTAGTGTCAAAGATTCTTCCATATCTTTCTCATTTGCAAAAATAGTGAAAACATTCTGTCTTCTTTCCCAGGCAAGAAACAGCTTTTGAGTTTAGTCAAATACTTTAAATGGAACGCTGTCTGATTCCTTGTATGGATTTGAAAACTATTATGTTGCTTATTCTACTAAAGCTGTGCTTCTTTGCGCAAATGATTTATCTCCATGCAGTATATTCCTCTTTCCTGTGGTTTGGTCCCAGTTCAAAGACTGTTATTGAACATTGCAATCCTATACATGTCTATTCAACTGTAAGCCTCATTGAGTTAAATGGGGCTTACACCCAGGTAAATTGGCATAAAATTTCAGCCTCAATTAGTAGGATTTGAAGTGCAATACCATGCGTGTTTACTCAAAAGGATGTCCTGTTAAGACCAGTGAAAATGAGCCCCTTCTAAAGTTCAGGATTGCATCCTTGCGTTTATGGCAACTTTTCTTCCAGATTTCATGAGATGCAAGCATAGCTGCCTTTCCATGGGTTGGGGCCATTCTGTGTTCTGCATCTTAGCCAGGTTGAGACAGGGGAGAATTACAAATTTAACTTTGTCTTGCAGCGTTAACATATTTTTGTATTATGGTTGCTTGTTATGAGATTTATTTCTGCTGTCTGAATTCAGCTGTGTTATTTCCTCTTTACAACTTGGTTGTAATAGAATAGGTGGTGAGTGATTTTTGAAACCAATTCCTTTCCTCAGCTGAACTGCCTCCAAAACCATTTGTGTCTCTCTGTGTGTGTTTATTTGCCTAATCTGCATTTGAGAATATGCTGGCTTGGTTTTAATGTTCTTTTTTAAGCACTCTGCATATTCTCCTTTATGTTCTCTTTCTGCTGACAGGTAAATCAAAAGCTGAAAATACTACCTGTTGTAAGTCACAACAAAATAATCGCTGCAATATATGATCGCTCCCCCGATTATAATAAGTGCTGCCATTAAAATTAATCCCATTACAGACTTTCGCTTTTACAATCAGCAGGTGATAATCATACATTTTTAAACCTGACATGATATAGCTATCATCACAAGACACGTTTAATCATTATGTGAGTGAGCACTTGGAGCGTTTAATCAGGTAGCTGCATATAATTGCCATTTGACTAGACACACAATTAAACTCAGCACTTCAAAAGGAAACTTTTAAAAAGTTTTTCTTTCCCCGTGTAAATAGATGCAAGATAAACAATTATTATACTAAACTAGCTTGGTAGGCCAGCAAGCGGCATGTCCTGTATTCTGGTGTCTTTGCTATAAGCCCATTGCCCACTAGAGATCGGGAAGAAATTCAGCTTAGGTAAAGGTAAAGGGACCCCTGTCCATTAGTTCCTGTTGTGAACGACTCTGGGGTTGCGGCGCTCATCTCGCTTTATTGGCCAAGGGAGCCGGCGTACAACTTCCGGGTCATGTGGCCAGCATGACTAAGCCACTTCTGGTGAACCAGAGCAGCGCACGGAAACACCGTTTACCTTCCCGCCAGAGGGGTGCCTATTTATCTACTTGCACTTTGACGTGCTTTTGAACTGCTAGGTTGGCAGGAGCAGGGACCGAGCAATGGGAGCTCACTCCATTGCAGGGATTCGAACCACCAACCTTCTGATTGGCAAGTCCTAGGCTCTGTGGTTTAACCCACAGCACCACCCGCGTCCCTTAAAATTCAGCTTAGTTTTCACTTAAAGTCACCGACCTACTGCAGACTTTCTGAAACAATGTGCAGAAACACAGCCAACCTTCGAAATTTTGCCTCCTCCCAATTTTGTGATGGAGTTCTGCACCAAAACAATGTTTAGAAAAATGCATGCACCAGGGCGAAGTGTGCATAGAAAAGCATATCCTGGGCGAAAGGACACACGAATGCATTGCATTCGGGGAAATTGCTTTGCAACAATGTGTGTACCTGGGAAAATTGCACACAGAAATGTAGAAATTTACATCAGGGTGCTGACGAATTTTCACGAGGTCTTTTTGAAAGGAAAGCTCGCAAACTGATGCGGCAATGCTGAGAAGTAAATTTAAGAGGCGAAACATTCAGAACTGAAAGAAACCGAAATGGATAGATGTAACCACCCATAATGTCCCCTCTGTCACTCTTAGAACCAATGTACACATTCCATTACATACATTTTAGCACTTCAGGTGAAGTGTGGCTTTAAATGGCAATTCCCTTTAAGGCAGGAGGGCATCTGGACTGCAGCTGTGGTGTACAGGGAGGGAGTGTTTAACCCTCAATTCCCCTGTCTGTGGCCTGACAAAAATCCCTCTTCATTGCTGCAGCTTGTCTTGAGGGGCACCTCCATCAGCATGGAGGGGAGGGTCTTAAAGCCAATCCAGGCCTCCCTTTGCAAACAGCTGCTTCAACCCCCTTTATTGTTAAATATTGTAATTGACATCAGTCTAGACCCCCACCTCAGCTTCAATTCCCTTTATGGTGGGAACATTAAAGTAAATCCAGGGCTATTCCCTGCCCTGGCGTCTCCCATGTCTGACACTAGTGAAAAGCCGACAGCATGCTTTGCTTAATATACTATCTGTCTTCCATGTACAGTGGACTGTCATTTCACAATACATGTTGCATTTGTTGGATCAATCCATCAACCTCTGATGGATGATTTTGAAGGATTGGGTCCGGCATCATTTACACTGCACGTGTGTGTGTGTGACAGTATCCATACTCAGCAGAGTTACATCTCAATGCAGCTCCTTTCTTTGGGGTTGAAGGTACATACAGTAGGCAATAAACACTCATGGGCGCCATGAAGATTCAGTCAAGTGTGGAAGTTTACTTGACAGGCATAAAAGCATATTGGTAGCAAATAAATACAGACATTCAGCACTGCCGTGGTCAAGGCATGCTTTGAGTCCAACAAGAGTCCAAGACTCTTTCTCTGCTTCTCTCACTGCAAGGCGCAAGCAAGAGACTCACAACAAGTCACAAGAATTTACACAGAACCTGTGTTATCAGTACTTCCTGTCACACTGCACATGCCCAAAGAACAGTTCCCACAGAAAATGTCCTTGCATAGACAAAACAATCTCGGCCTTCTGCTGCTTCATGAAACTTCTTCTCTGTTCTTCTCTGGTTCTGGAGCAAATGATTCTCTCTCACACACAGAGAGAGAGAAAATATCCAACAGCATGTTCAGGGTCTGACTACTGCATTTGATCCTGCAGTGAGGGGGGTGTACTATACATTCCATTGGCTAGGGTATCTAGGAGTTTAACATGGAGGATAAACCATCTGAACCTGGTACTGAATGCAGAGTTTGGCCCACAGAAGGCCTTTTCGTCGTGTGTTTCTCCTGAAAAAAATTCTCATCCCTTGCTGTGTACACCTCAGGGTGATTTTGGTCATTGTATAGCCCGTGCCAGTCAGAGACCCAGTTTACTAGCATTTATGTGTTGGTGATTCTCACTTACTACTTCCTATATTGTGATGCACCCACCCTCTGAGGGCAGCAATTGTAGAACACAATCTAAATATCTGCCTATCTTTCCTGGAAAGCATTTCCACCACAGTTACACCAATGGGGCACAGCACACACAGCCTCCACCGTCCTGAGAAAACTCCTTAATCCTGATGTGATTTCATTCTTTGGTAGATTTGCAAAAAGAAAAGCACACAACAATAAATAAATTTTAGAAAGTGGTAATAATAACAACAACAATTTATTTATAAATTATTTCCCCAGCCACTCCGGGCAGCTCCCAACAGGCTACTTAAAACCACAATAAAACATCAAACATTAAAAACTTCCCTATACAGGGTTGCCTTCAGATGTCTTCTAAAAGTCAGATAGTTGTTTAATTCCTTGACAGCTGATGGGAAGGCATTCCAAAGGGCAGGAGTCACTACCGAGAAGGCCCTCTGCCTGGTTCCCTGTAACCTCATTTCTTGCAGTGAGGGAACTGCCACAAGGCCTTCGGAGCTTGACCTCAGTGTCCAGGCTGAACAATGGGAGTGGAGACGTTCCTTCAACATTAGGCACAGATGTATGATAGATGATAGATAGATAGATGATAGATAGATAGATGATAGATAGATATAGATAGATGATAGATAGATAGATAGTCTCCTTGCTCTCTGCTCTGCTCCCCGTCTTCCTGCCCAGGGTAGCCCTGCCCTCTGTCTCCACCTCAGAGCCAGCGCATCATGCTGGGCCTCTGCAGTGGCAGCCTCTCATCTTCATCACCTGCTCTCCAGTAGCCACTCTGAGCTGTCCAAGGGAGGAGGCTGACAGCAGTGGTAATGGAGAACCAATGGGGAGCTTCCTCAAAGCCGCCATTGCCACCACCACACTCACTTAGGAAAAGCGCTGGCTCATCCTCCCTGAGCTTGGCAGCAGCACTGATGGGAGAAATTGGGACATTCTGGGAGCAAATCAGAAGCCAGGATGCCTTTTGTAATTATAGAACTGTCCCTGGAAAACAGGGACACTTGGTGGGTATGGGAAAGCTGAACATCAAAACCACCAATTAGGGACAATGACCATTCCCCCCCTTTGAGGTTCTAAGTTGCTTTTTTATTCTTCTCCTCCCCTATGTTTTCCTTCAAGGCTGGAACTTTGATTGATTCTAAGGCTAAATTATATACAGTTTTGTTCATCAAATTTGTTAAGGGAGCCTGGAGCCAATATTAGGTATCGATCATTCTGTTAAGTCAACACACAAATGTGAGCATGTATTTGTTGTTGACAGAGCCGTGAATGTCTTAGAACGAAAGAAAGTAAATGGAGGGGGATGGGGGGAGGAGGAAACTGTGGCAAGTGTTGCTCTGTAGTTATTATATCACTGCTGTTGCTTCTTTTATCCTTTCTTCGACTTCTCCTTTGTTCACGTAATTCTCTTTGGGTCCTGGAGCCTTCATGCTTCATTTACTGTTGTTTCTGAAGGCTTCATCTAGGAATCGGGAAGATAAAGAAATATTCAGCACTGACTGAGAAAGGAGCACACTGGGGCAAGTGAATTCCTTTATGATTGTAACATGAGGAGATTTATAGCAATGGGCTCTCAATAATATATTAGAATTCTCCACTTTGTTGTGTGGGAAGTTAACATTTTTGTTAAATTTCCACACAACATTCGGTTTCTCGGCTGCCACCAATGACTCTCTTCTTTCAATATATTGTGAGTTTTATAAGAGTTGAATCCTGAGAGCTTCCCATAATGGGTATATCCATAGTTATTTCATTCTACCTGTGATGGTATTTGTTTCCCTTTTGACAGCTGGGGATATCTTTCTGCCGGTTGGAAGCCACCCAGACTGGGCAGCTAACATATAAATAATAAATTATTATATTATTATTATGGTCGGGTTTTCAAAAAATGAAAACATTTTGGTATTTGTGTTAGTTATTCCTATGGTCCCCTTTGTTTTTCTTCAGGTCCCACACGCTATACAAGCCAACTGACAGATCTTATTCAAGAGATGTTTAACTTGGGGAAGAAGGGGAGAGTTTGTATTCAAAAGCAGTAGAAATCCTTTCCTGAAAGATCACAACATCTGAAGACACAACTTAAACAAAAAAATATATACATAAATACATAGTTACATATACAAAGGTTACATTAATGCGGAGTTACTAATACATAGGGACGCGGGTGGCGCTGTGGGTTAAACCACAGATCCTAGGATCAGATCCTTGCCGATCAGAAGGTCGGTGGTTCGAATCCCCGCGATGGAGTGAGCTCCCGTTGCTTGGTCCCTGCTCCTGCCAAAGACTCTCCTCCCTGGAAGAGAGGGGAGTGGTTGTGGGCGGGAGCCCGAGCTCCGCCCCTGGCCGGGGGCCTTAGCCCCTGTCCCTCCTCACCTGGCTGGTGCCCACGCCCACCGGAGGCAGCCAACCAGGTGTCTCCGGGGGGCGTGTTTAGCAGCTTAATGCTGCGGCTCCAGCTCCGCCTCCTCCTCATTCGTCGTCGTCCCTCAGCGAGTCACCCACCCTCCACTCCCATTTAGCTCAGGGTCTAGGTTATTGGCCTTGCTATGGACCTTAGGTTGGTCGCCCCGGTTGTCTGGGGGGCCTGGTAGGAATTTTTCCATTTGGCATTAGGCTTTTTGGTTTTTTCGCCTACCTCGTAGCAATCGTCACAACTTTTGTGGTATTGGTGGGTAGGTTAGGCATTGGATTCATGTGTTGTGCTGTGTCAAGGGCTAGGTGTGGCCATCGCCTATGCTATCTACCGTGGGTTATTCCGTTTAAGGAATCTGGCGGTCGTGTATTCCGTCCGATGCCTGCTTGGCGGGAGGCCAT
Organism: Podarcis siculus; assembly: GCA_034642415.1. Taxonomy (NCBI): domain Eukaryota; kingdom Metazoa; phylum Chordata; class Lepidosauria; order Squamata; family Lacertidae; genus Podarcis; species Podarcis siculus. The sequence goes on from JAXCMG010000012.1 coordinate 56,978,330, forward strand.
GGCACGACCCTCGGTGACATCAGGGGTGAGCCTATAGTTGGATGAGCATCAACAGGCTCCACCTACTGTTGAATAAACCCACTACCTATAGTCATCCAATGCCTAAGCCAATACCTTTTCACTGCTGTAATCAATAAAGTTGTGGCCTTTCCTTGCCCATTAACCTTATATCACGTGTCCTTGTGTATTTATTTCACATAGCGGGGGTCGGGCCCTCGATCCACAACCAAGCAGTTTGAAAGCACGTCAAAGTGCAAGTAGATAAATAGGTACCACTCCAGCGGGAAGGTAAACGGCATTTCTGTGCACTGCTCTGGTTCGCCAGAAGCGGCTTAGTCATGCTGGCCACATGACCTGGAAGCTGTACGCCGGCTCCCTCGGCCAATAAAGCGAGATGAGCGCCGCAACCCCAGAGTCGGTCACGACTGAACCTAATGGTCAGGGGTCCCTTTACCTTTACCTATACATACAAAGCAATATCAATTCATTTCCTTCTAACACACCCTCCCTCTCAGCCTCTGCGATCTCATCCAGGGTCCAACAAACTCTCAGCTGACCCACAAAAGTCTCACAATGAGAAGAGTTCCTGGAAACAGTGGACATCACCCTAGCCTCTCACTCTAGTCTTGCTTTTTATGGGCAGATATTTCCTCAGGCTGCCCATAGCTATGTCCCATTCATCTGCACTCTCCACACCCTGTTCCAGGTGCAGCAGGTTTTCTGAATTTCCCAGGGGGTCCAGAGGATGGAAAAAGGGTCCCACAACCACCACTCACACCTCTTTCTTCACCCACTGTTCTCTCCTTCCCCAACTGCTTAATGTGCATATTCATGGTAACATAAAATGTCAGCTTGTCATATGAAAAATGGATCGAAAGCAAAAAATAAAATAAAATACATTCCTCAGATTGTAATTTTATTATGAAACAAACATATTTCCTTTTTCCTGATTAGCATTGTGTTTCTTTTTTTAAAAAACTAGAGGCTTAGCTCAATTATACACTGCATTTGTGGCCGGGGTTTCCTTAACGGGGAGAACGAAATTTTAGTTTACTAATTTTGTCATGTGAGTCACAAGGCACATTTGGCGCAGTTTTAGATGTTACTGAGTACAGCGGGATTATTTTTGTGGGAGAGGTAAAGACTCTTGCGTCCGTTGTCTGGGCTTTTTGAACTTTAGTAAAAACTGAAGTCACTCTTAGAGGGACTTCATTTAGCATGTTGAAAATAGGGAAAGATTCTGATGAGAGTTTTAGAAACAATGAAGCTTGAAGATAACTTTTGGCTTTTATGGAGATGTAATTTTGATTTATGTTTGCCTTTGCTGGAAGTAACTGCAGGTATTTATCTTAATGACTCTGATTAGTAGGTGAACTTTTTTCCTAAATATTCAAAAGGTGGGTTTCAGTCACAGTCTTTTGTTTGCTATTTTTCTCCGGTGCATTTCTCTTTAAACGCTTAAGCACTTTCTAAAGATACGCCCTGAAAACGGGCATTAGGTGTCTAATAAGTGACTTACTCAGTTTCAGTAACAAGGGTAGAAATAAGGGCAGCAGCTAATATTGTAGCATCTAAAGCCTTCTGTTGCTTTTCAAAGCCCTGTACCAATATTAGCCATCCTTATAGCGATTGTCTCATTTTCATGTGAGGCTCTTTGTAGGACAATATTAATCAGAAAGGGATATATAAATGAAATAACCTGAATTAACAATCCATATTTATAGAAGATGTAATAGCCTGGGGTCACCCATTGAGTTAGCAGCTGAGGTAAAATTTGAAGCATGGAAACTGTCTCAACGTCATCATTACTCTAGGATAGCTGCCATCTTCTGAAGTCTCCTTTAGGCTCATTCAGGCATTCTGCTTGTGTGTAAAAACAATACACAAGGAAGGACCAGGGCTGCATCAAGTATTGTTGCTACAAGCATGCCAAGACACACCCACTCTGGTAACTTGAGCTCAGGGCTCAGGTTAACCCTTTCATGCACACAGGGTCTGAGTCAGTAACTATATATTACAACAACCTAACCTGCACAGGGTTTCCTTAAAATAAAGAACCAACCCACTACTAATGGATTCCTTTGCCCAGATTGTACCATCTCAACAATATTTGTATTTTTCAGCTCAGTCACCTTCATGCCAGAAGACAATATTTCTTCCACACTACAGCTCACTTAAGGGCAGGCATGTGTGTGGTTTTAGTTTGTGAATAGTAATAAAAAAATAGTTTTATTGATCACCCGAAAGCTTTCCACTCTTGTCATTGCATATGCAAATTGTAACTTTGAATTGTGATGCCTTTGATACGTATTTCAGCTTCCTAGCATGGAACAGTTTAAAATAGCTTCTGTAAGAATCAATATCAGAAAAGAAGATAGCCAAAAAAGGTGTCTAAGATGTCATGAATTGACAGCACGTCTAGAAAACTCTGGAGAGAAATAGGTTCAGATCCCTTCCTAGCCATGAAACTCATTCAGTTATGCTGGGCTAATAATTCTCTTTCAACCTAACCTAAACTCACAGGGCTGTTGTGAGGGTAAGTTGTTCACTGCCTTCAACAACATGGTGGAAAGCTAAGCTATATATATTAGCATGCAGGCGGCCATTTTAGGTGCATCCAATTGATGTGCAATTGCTGATGTGTGGCTCCTTTTGGACCTGGAAGAAGTTAGAATGGAGGTGGAATGGGGTGCAGAATGCGGTGTAAGGGGAGTGGGGTCAGCATAACAGGGGTAGGGTGGAGCATAAGGGGGTGGGGTGTGCTTATACACGCTCTGCCGACGCGCGCAGGGACCAGGAACAGAACCCCCACACAAAATGGTTTCCTCCTGTACCGAGAAAGTAAGTTGTCCTGTATTGCAGATTGATGCATTTAAGAAGAATGGCCTCCAAGGAACAAAGAAAAGTCTCCAAAGCCAGCAAGAGTCACTCAAAATAATAATGGAAAGCCAATAAAACTGTGTGTGTGTGCTTGTGTTTGTAGGTGGAGGTGCATCAACCTTTTTATGGCCAGACAACCAAAAAACTTTGAGAATTCTTGATCCAACATTATATGGGAGTTGAGCTATGCCCTCAATCATCGCTTTGTTGACAGTTCAGCAACAGTGTTAGAAGATTCAAAGACCCACTGGTCTGAGTGGAAAAAAACAACTAAAACAATTATAGTGTGGAACATTATAGGTATCTATTGATTGTTTCAAGGGGAAATTGCTATTCTGTCAAGAAGGTATTATGGTACACACATCACCTAGCCCCTGCTCCCTTTCACACAGAAAGTGTGTTTCTCCATCGAAGGCCATCAGCTGAAAAAGAGAAAATTATCTCATGGGCAATGGCCAACATGAAAAAGGTACCTGAAATTTCAGAACCACCACCTGTTCATTTCTTATTGATAGAATTCCATAGTTGTGAAATAGGACATTCGCACCTTTGCAAAAAGATATTGCTGAAATAAATTTACAGATGTATCTATTTTATTTTAAAGCAGCATCTCTAAACTGTTTAATAATTAAAAATAAAAAAACACCCTAAGGGGTGTATACCGTTTGCAATATTAAAACAGTATCCATTAAAACAAAAATGCAGCCTAAAAGCAATATAAACACATAAAAGAAAATAAAAACATATTCAGTGGATGCATACACATGAATCAGGTTCCAGTCTTATAGGTCAGAGAAAGCTTGGGCAAAAAGAAAAGTCTTTACAAGACATCTGAAGCAATGGATGGTGGATTCTTTCTGCATGGAAGAGGGAATGAGATTCCACAGAATGGGTGCAACAGCAGAAAATTCCCATTTTGGGGTCACTGCCCTGTGATGTTCTTTAGGGTGGGGTGGCACAAGTAGAATTCTCCCAGATATCTAAGTGACCTTGCAGGTCTATACAGGGACAGGCAGTATTTCAGGTAACCTGGTCCCAAGTTATTTAATTGTTCAGTTCATATTTGAGATAAAACAGTAGATCTATTTCTAAGTAAACGAAGAACTTTCAAGAGGTGCAGTTCATTAGTCTCATCATTCCTGCAGAACAAATGAATAACGAGTTTACTGCTCCCGAGGTTTTGATGAACAGTGGGTTTTCTGCTTGAAATTTGTAAGACAATACACACCATGTCGCATATGAACTCTGAACAACTTTTCCAATAGCTCACTTGTCTTGCAGGGAACCAGATTACAATCCTATTTTGCCAGCCAGTCAGATACAAATTGCCTGACCAGAAAGGATGACACCATGCCGTGTCCAGCTCAGAGACATCCTTACCCAACTTGATGTGAATTCACTTGCTTCCCTCCTTAGGGATACCAACAATGTCCACAAAGGCAAATCTGTCAAGTTGCCGGCTGTCACAAATGCAGACACCAGCACCATGGAGCGTCAGCATGTTAAACTCATTTGCTATCTCCTGGTTCATCCATTACCAGATGAACAGGGGATCTGCATCCAAGCACTTGAGTCTATGGGATGGAACCACCTGTGGTCAGATGAGAAAGATGACCTTATTTCCTTCAGACATTACCTGAGCAGCATGGGAGCCAGACATACCCCAGTCCCGGCTTTGTTAATACATCATCCGTCCCTGTGTCTCATTGACATGTTGATGTTTCCACAAGACAAAGAGCTTCCTTGGTGGTCTTGAAACAAATCTGGATGAGGACAGGGCCTTCTGTGTATTGCAGTCACTCTGAACATAACACAAGGACATTCTTCCACACCAAAAATAGCAGACTGCTAAGAAGCATTGATTAAAACACCTTTAACACTTGAGGGTGGCTAGTTGGAAACTATAGAATGAAAGGCTACCCTAATTATTATTAATTATTTATTAAATTTATTGATCAGAAGGTCGCGGTTCGAATCCCTGCGATGGGGTGAGCTCCCGTTGCTCGGTCCCTGCTCCTGCCAACCTAGCAGTTCGAAAGCACGTCAAAGTGCAAGTAGATAAATAGGTACCGCTCTGGCGGGAAGGTAAATGGCATTTCTGCTCTGGTTCGCCAGAAGCGGCTTAGTCGTGCTGGCCACATGACCCGGAAGCTGTATGCTGGCTCCCTCAGCAATAAAGTGAGATGAGTGCCACAACCCCAGAGTCGGCCACGACTGGACCTAATGGTCAGGGGTCCCTTTACCTTTACCTCTACTAATACATATAAAGCAATATCAATTCATTATCTTCTAACACACCCTCCCTCTCAGCCTCTGGGATCTCATCCAGGGTCCAACAAACTCTCAGCTGACCCACAAAAGTCTCACAATGAGAAGAGTTCCTGGAAACAGTGGACATCACCCTAGCCTCTCACTCTAGTCTTGCTTTTTATGGGCAGATATTTCCTCAGGCTGCCCATAGCTATGTCCCACTCATCTGCACTCTCCACACCCTGTTCCAGGTACAGCAGGTTTTCTGAGTTTCCCAGGGGGTCCAGAGGATGGGAAAAGGACCCCACCACCACCACTCACACCTCTGGCCACATGAGCTGTACGCCAGCTCCCTCAGCCAATAAAGCGAGATGAGCACTGCAACCCTAAAGTCGGCCACGACTGGACCTAACGGTCAGGGGTCCCTTTACCTTTACTTTTCTTCGTCTTTTGGCAGTGCAACACAAACCAACTTACGAAATTTTAAGCAGACAGACACGTACATACATTAAGCCATTACATTAAAACCTTCATTAGTCATTTTGATCCAGTCCAGATCAGTGCTGGCTCGAGACATTTTCCAGCTGAAGCAGAGCCCAAATAGTGCTCCCACCATCCCCTCCAAAGGTCAATTATTTACAAAGTCTTTCTGTATTATGCAGACACCAATAACGGCCTTCATTTCTCTCTTCCTACCTTGACCCCACTCCACTGTCAATTCACCCTGATCTAGATTTTATTAGGCTCTGGCTCACTGTATGTTGAGGATTAGTTCTGAAAACAGCACCATAGTTGGTGCAGAACTTTGAGGGGTCCAGTGCAACATCTGCAAGGTTTCATGGGATCAGTTTCAATTGCTGTGCTCTGAGGACATTGACAAAGTGGTTGCAGTGTACATCTGGGCATGTGTTCTCTTGACCTTTGGGGTCAATAAAATGTAGCCGGTGGAGAATGGCTGGGTGGGTCCAGTTGGGGTGGGTGAATGCATCATTACACAATTGGGGGGTGAGTGTTGGGTCAATGTTTGTGCATTACTTCCAATAAATGTGCAATCTGTGTACCTGTGTACACAGGCAGTTGAGTCGCACACCCATACAGTTATTCTCATGTCACGTTCAATGAGGGTACATCGTGTATACTTGCATACACAATAGCCGAGCTGCACAAATTAGCAACTGTATGCAAACACTTAGACATAATTTGATACAGCATAACATGTGAACAAGTCTAGCAGCTGAGCTGCACACTTTTTATTCACATAGCAATTGAGCTGAACAAATCAATAAGGGTGCACTCTTTCACACAAACATTTTCTCACGCGTGTAGACGTAGCTAGCATCTGTGTTCAGTGTAATGTGTGAACGATACTTGGGTGATGTGAGTAAGAGACATACTTCAGTGACAGCCATGAACTTTGTTTTCCTCACATAACGTCCGGTTCGGCCTTGGTTTCTTTCAGCCCGCAGTTAGATTGATTTCTAACTAAACTGCCAATATGGTTCATCTGTTCATTAAATGTTTGCTGTGATTATTAATTAGCTTGTTAAAAGACGGGGTGTGCAGGCACACTTCTGTGCCTTTGGGCTATTCCCTTTCCAATTAAGCATTAGTATTTAATCTCTCTCACTACTTTATGAGGCAGTTTTAATGTTAAAAGGCAAGTTTCCACCAAAATGATCGCGATTGAATTACAACATTCCCTGGAAGGCCCAGGAGCAGACCTGAAGCAACCCCTTTTTGCTTTCCTTTCTGCTGTACAAATCTATTTCCTGTGAATGATGTACGGTTCGGCGTATGCCAAAACACATCTGGCCTGAGGTATCAAGGAACACGCTCACCCCTCCCTTGAGCAGCATTTAAATCCAGAAAACAGAAACCGTCCCAGCATCAAACAGGGAAAAAGATTCATTAGGCACCTTTCCTTTACTAGCAAAATGACTGATGGCATTTGAAGCTAGACTCAAGCTTGATTGCTTTCAGTACTTGAAGACAGGGAAGAAGGCAGGAGGGATGGGGCAGGGGGGGGGACCTAGCGCAGCTGCTGAAAAAGAAAGAAAAGCCATGCCAGATTTAGTACACTGAAACAAAAATCTGAACAGACGGGGGAGGGGAGCTTTCTCTTCTTCTTCCTCTTCTTCTTCTTCCCCCTCCTGTGGCAGCAGATATTGTGTGGGAAAATAATCTGCTTAACTCGATGTGGAATTAAGGAGTTTCTGTTTATTCTGAGATAGTCAGCAGATCTGTAAAAACTGCACGGCTGAGAAGAGTAATGAAATAGGGCAGCCTTTCCCAGCAGGAACAGAAGTCAGAATGAGGAATCGGTTACTATTCTGGGGAAGGGTACGTAGGTGGATTTGCACGTACCTTCAGAGCTCAGGAGTCAGCAGTTTTCCGCCTCCATGTGGGCCATGCTCAGTCTGCAGATCACAAGTAGGTTATCCACTCCAGACCCCTCCTGCATTTCCAGATAATGTTATGGGAGGGACTAGCAGAAGGCTTTACCTTTGGACCCAGGTGTGTAGATGGTTTTCTATGTCTGGGTGAAGAGGTATCCACTGTGGAAGGAGACCAGGACCATCTTCTCCAATGTGAACTGAGGACACTTGGCCACAACAATCACATACTGCTTTTGCTTGGAATCCTTCTTCATATCATTGGCAGAAACCTGCAGGGGCAAATCAGGAGCTAGAAATCAGATGTCTCCTGGTTTTTGCTTACTAAGGCAAATAGTAGCAAACTCAAATCCCTGCTCAGTAATGGAGCTTAGCAGGTGACCAGTTGTTAATTCTCAGCCTAGAAAAACTGCCAGATTGCAATCCAGAGAAAGTTTGTATGCTTTTGTTCCCTCCTTGGTGCTGTTGTGGGTCCTAGTCCCCTGGGAGGGTGGACAGGATACTTGGAGTGCAAGTGCAGTCAATGGAAGAGAGCGAGAGGGAAAGAGAAGCTGCAACAGCCTTGTCCCCCATGGCATCAGGAGATGGCCAAGGGAGAGTGCATAGAAAGGTGAGTGCCATCTCTTCAGGGACAGAACATCTGTTTCCATGATGAAGGCCCCAATCCTCAGCATGTCCAGGTAGGCCTGAGAGAACCCTGCCTGAAATCCTGAAGGAAGACCCTCCAAGTGTCCCTATTTTCCAGGGACAGTCCTGGATCTACAGAAGCCATCCTAGTTTCTGATTTGATCCTGGAATGTCCCGCTTTTCCTTAGGACTTCCCTATTTCCATCGGAGAAATATTGGAGAGTACAGTGGTACCTCGGGTTCCATGTGCTTCAGGTTACAGACTCCGCTAACCCAGAAATTGTATCTCGGGTTAAGAATTTTGCTTCAGGATAAGAACAGAAATCACGTGGTGGCGGCGCGGTGGCAGCAGGAGGCCCCATTAGCTAAAGTGGTACCTCAGGTTAAGAACAGTTTTGGGTTAAGAACGGACCTCCAGAACAAATTAAGTTCTTAACCCGAGGTACCACTGTATGGAGTTATGCGCAGTGTTTATTTTCAGAGACCCCCAAACCAAGGAGATAAGTAACTACACAACCTTTAGAAGACATGTGAATACAGCCTTGTATAGTTTCATTATATTTTCATATATGCCGGAAGCCAGCCAGAGTGGCGAGGTAACCCAGTCAAATTGGTGGGGTATAAATAGTAAAATTATTATTATAATTATGGAATAGGACCAGTGCTTTTTAAATAGAAAAACAGGTGCTGGTACTCACCATGAAGTTGCTACAGCAAGGTAAGGTAAAGGGCATGGGTGGTGCTGTGGTCTAAACCACTGAGCCTCTTGGGCTTGCTGATCAGAAGGTTGGCGGTTCGAATCCCCATGACGGGGTGAGCTCCCATTGCTCTGTCCCAGCTCCTGCCAACCTAGCAGTTCAAAAGCACACCAGTGCAAGTAGATAAATAGGTACTGCTGTGGCGGAAAGGTAAATGCTGTTTCCATGCGCTCTGGCTTCTGTAAACCAGAAGCGGTTTAGTCATGACCTGGAAAGCTGTCTGTGGACAAATGCCGGCTCCCTTGGCCTAAAAGCGAGATGAGTGCTGTAACCCCATAGTCACCTTTGATTGGACTTAACCGTTGAGGGGTCTTTTACCTTTTTTGCCTTTTGTTACAGTAAGTGTCACACACACACACACGAATGACAGGAGTGCCTGGCGTGCTCTGGTCCATGGGGTCATGAAGAGTCGGACACGTTTAAACAGCTAAACAACAACAACATAAAAGGTGCCAGTGCTGAGTACCCTTTAGTACCCCCTGAAAAAGCACTGAATAGGACGTCCCTATTTTCAGCCGAGAAATGTTGGAGGGTATGCAAAGAGTCACTGCAAGACAGAGTAGACAAGGTCCTGTTTCAGTATAAGGTCTGTGATCCTGGGAACAGGTACCCTTAGAGATCCGATCACACAGCCTGGCAGATAGCTAGGGGTGCTATTCTCACATGCACAAAGCCCAGGAAAAAGAAGAAGGATGATGGTCACGGATGATGGGAGTTGTAGTTCAGCAACATCTAGGGGAGACTGAAGTTTGCTAGCCTACTTTCTGCCAGCAATACTGATAGAATGAGACATAAAGACGAGAGCGACGAGCAAAATGGATCGGACAAAATTTATTGCAGCAGGGGAAAGCAACTTCTTTATATATCACTGAGCCTTTTTAACCAGGCTCTGGGGAGAGCCATTTTTACTGTAGCTGGCAACATTCATGACTCTGTTCCAGCTCTCTTTTAAGTAACTGCTGCCACTTGTCACTGCTCTCAACTGAATGCTATCTGGTTCCTATAGGTCAGCTAATTACCCTAATCATTAACCTTTAAGACTGCACAGGGTACAGTGATCAATGCCACCCTTGCTGCGTTCACCTCCCCTAATGAGCCTGTGTTGGAAAAAGAACTCTTTGACCTCCCTCTGGTGAATATATATATTTTCTCTTTCCTTGTCATTCTGCTTCTTAGAAGGAGGAGGATGGCAACTGCCACGAATCAACATTAAAAGTAATCAAAGGGGGGAAAGTTGGATATATATATATATATATATATATATATATATATATATATATATGGAATGCAGGAAATAATATTTTATGTAGCATTCAGTGAATCATACCAGGATTTCAAAAGGAACTGGTGGTGATAGGGAGTTAGTTATATTTCTCTTCCTAAAAGGAGCTCAACTTAACAGACATGCAGAGGTGAAAGTGTGTGGAACAATGGATATAACTTTCCCCTTTGCATAGTAGGCTAGTTTATGCCCATTTGCGCACCTCTCGAGCCTTCATCCAGGCATGCGAGAAGCATTATCAGAGTTCAAGGGTACATTTCAGTTAGGCAAAACATTTGAATAGTCTGCCAAACAGGGCTGGTGAAGGGTGTGGCTCTGAAGGATGTGTGGCCTGGGGAGAAATCCAAGGGCCAGAGAGATAGAGATACCGTGGTACCTCGGGTTACAGACACTTCAGGTTACAGACTCCGCTAACCCAGAAATAGTACCTCGGATTAAGAACTTTGCTTCAGGATGAGAACAGATATCATGCTCTGGTGGCGTGGCGGCAGCAGGAGGCCCCATTAGTGGTGCTTCAGGTTAAGAACAGTTTCAGGTTAAGAACGGACCTCCGGAACGAATTAAGTACTTAACCCGAGGTACCACTGTAGATCTGTTGCTACTTGGGATGGTCCTGGGAGAAGGTCTGTCTTCCCTTTGGAGCTGCTACTGCTTGGGAATGCTGCAGGGTCCACCGTGCTATGAACTTGCAAAATTGTGTTAGTTCTCATAAGCAGCAAGACATGTAATGACTAGCCTTTAAAAAAAAGGCTGTATAGTAAACTAGCAACAAAACCAAGCCGTGAAACACATGCTTTTGCACTGGTTAAAATGTAATAAGATTTGGGTAAAATCCAAATATTGCTGCTAAGAAACCCACATTTTCCATGTTCTGTAGATATTGTGACGATTAACATCATAAAAGAGAGAGGGTAACTTGGCACATGAAAAGGCACAAAGTGTTACTATAGTAACCAATTCATAAAAATGAAGAGTCTTTAACATCAGAATTCTGGCAAATTTAAGCATGGTTCTTAGCAGTTTTGCAAGATCCCCTTCCCCAAGGATTTCTAAACCCTGGTTCACGTAGAACCACTTGTGTAGAAGTGGATTTTTGAAATAGCACAAGAAAAGCATTTAAATTGCTTGCATTTTGTGGGCACATTTTACATAAAATACATTTCTTTTATGCATCTTTTGGTAAAATATGTATCTTGTCCATTTTCTTTGCATGAAATGTGCATTTCTGTGCACACTTTTTGAAACTGCATCTCAACATCTGGAGAAGTGCAAAATCTGACTGGGAATTGCATTCTGGTCCAGAAGAAAATTCAGGAGTGCTGGGTGAGTCTGCTGTGGAAAGAAGATCAAATTAACCCCCTTCCTTCATCCCAAAGAGGAGGAGGAGGAGGAGAAGAAGAAGGAGAAGAGAAGGAGGAGGAGGAGGAGAAGGAGAAGAGAAGGAGGAGGAGGAGGAGTTTGGATTTGATATCCCGCTTTATATGAGACTAAGAAGTCTCAAAGCAGCTAACATTCTCCTTCCTCCCCCACAACAAACACTCTGTGAGGTGAGTGGGGCTGAGAGACTTCAGAGAAGTGTGACTAGCCCAAAGTTACCCAACAGCTGCATGTGGAGGAGCAGAGATGCAAAACCGGTTCACCAGATTACGAGTCCACCTGTGCTGGTCCTGGGGGCTACTGAGAGGCGAGGTCCGAGTCCAGTCCGAGGTCGATGGTGCGGTATGGAGGTTGTTCATCAAAGCTGTAGCTGGGTCCAAGGCAGGGAGTCGGGTGGGGTCGGGAACTCTGGCAGAAGAGCAGAACAGGGTGCAGGCAGGAACAGGCTAGCAACAACATTGCTCCTGCAACCTGGGACTGTGGCTGTCTGGCTTTTATCTGCCCCGAGGCATAGGGTGGCCCCAGTCCACAGTTGACTCGCCTCTCCTGGCCTGGAGGCGAGCACTCCTCCTGTGGGAACTTAGTTCCCTCTGCCTCTCTGCCCTGAGCCTCTGCAGCTCAGGAGAGGCTGGAGGGTTACCTGACCCAGAGGCAACCTCCTCTTCCCCTGATGGGGCTGAGAGTGGAGCACCTGCAGGCAATGGGCCCTCCATCACCTCAGGGGCCAGAGCAGACTCAGCTGGTGCCTGCACCTGAGGATCTAGCACAGGTGAGGACCCTTTAGGCTCAGGCCCCAGCCCTGGCTCAGCTGGTTCTGGAGGCAGGGACTCCTGTGTAGGCTGGGATTCCTCAGGTTCAGCCTCTGAGTCTGAATCCCAGGCCATCACACCAGTGGCGTAGCGTGGGGGGTGCAAGGGGGGCCAGCCGCACCGGGCGCAACATCTGGGGTTAGGGCAAATCCACGGGTTAGGGGGCGCAAATCCACGGGTTAGGGGGCGCAAATTACTTGCCTTGCCCCGGGTGCTGACAACCCACGCTACTCCACTGCATCACACCACTGCTCTTAACCACTACACCACATTGGCTCCCAATAGAGAGCTTTATTGCTGCCATCGCCTCCTCCTCCCAACACTTCTCTAGCTACTGCAAACTTGGAATTCCTTGTTTTCTGAGGTTCAGACACAGCCATGTGAACCATCATTTGTCTGGCCTAAAACCTCACTTCAGGTATACACTGCAAGGAAAATTGGTCAACATTGTAAGGTTCAGCATTGGTCCCTGTGATGGACAGATAGTATGAAGACTTTGGATTGGCCAGGTGACTGTCTGCATCTTTTGCTTGCCCAAAAGGGACTTATCTCCCTGTGTGTGCCCTGCACACTCCCCAAATCTGCTCCAGAGCAATAGGCTGAACCGATAGAAGAGATTTAGGAAGAACACAGGGTCAGAGACAGGAAAAACTTATTGTTGTGCAAGCAGAAATCCTTGGAACATTCACTTAGCACAATGTTGAATTCCATCTACAGCATCTGTAGCGACAATCTTAGATGAAATCTGGTTGGCTCCAACTAGAATTTCAGATATTATGGGGGGATTTAAAAGGGCAAAAGCTGACTTGAAATAAATTACTTGATACATGCTACAGAGACCAGAAGCTGCACGGTTATCACAAGATTGCTCTGCTTTTGTTATGAAGGAATATATTGTATTGGAACTGTAGAGGACATAGCAGGAATAAGATTGAAGGAATGTTATCACCATAATGAACACAGCAAAAGATATTATATATAAAGGATGACTTGAAGAAAGTTATTGATGTGACATCACATTGTGGCAACAAACATTTTTCATTTTTGCTCCAGGGATATACAGTGATAATATCATTTTGATTAGATTAAAACCCTCAACATTCCCAATGATAATGGGGTGTTGGAATCAAAACATAGTCTCTAATCACATTGGGAGCAATGATGTAAAAATTAATGGAAATGAGCCTTTTACTGATAAGGTCAAATTCTCTTGACACAAAATATCAGGGAGGGTAGGACCCTCTTAAATTAATCATGTAAATTTCAACCTATACATGAATACGGGATATTTTATATAAATAAATTGCTTGCGTATCTTTAGATTTGAAGGGACCCTTCTATTCTTGTGCTTGCTAGTTTTGACATTTGTGATACACTTTTAGTTTAGTTTAGTTTTTTTTAAATCCTACCTTGCTCCTCCACCTACTGAAATGACTTTCAGTATATTTACAACAGAAGCGGCTAACCATTTTTGGCTCAAGAACTTAAACTGCACACATCTGCACACACACACTTGTACATATATACTCGCATAGAACACATGCAGGCACACAACTGTCCCTTTTGGCTGACGTGTGCAGTTCATTTGAGGAGATGGTTTATCGCTTCCTCTCCAATCAGCAAATGATAGCTCTAATAACTGAGGAGAGGGCTCTTTGCATCTCCATCAAAGTGCTGGACTCCATTTCCCCCAGTGACGTGTCTACTTATTTTCTTCTTCTTCAATAAGACACCAAATAGCTGAAAATGTATCTCATCTCCATGGCACTTTGGTTAATGCATCTTCATTTCATTATTCCTTATAATGTCACCACCCGCCAAATCATTTACAAGATCTCTTTTCTTCAGGAAGCGTGAAACGATAATGAGCCCATCCCACAGTGGTTAGACTACCTTTCTTGTTAGATGTGTTCTGGTGTGGCTTGAAGATGTTTATTTTTCAGCTGGCTTTTGATTTTGCTGCTTTTTAAGTTACAGTTTTTAGTTGCGACGTGTTGGTTTCTTTTTCTTTTTAAGTGTGTGGTTCTTTTTTGTGCATCTTAAATCATCAGGTACACCCCCTTCTTACCCTTTTGTAGTTGGGAGAGGAATAATAATAATAATAATAATAATAATAATAATAATAATAATAATTTATTTATACCCCGCCCATCTAGCTGGGTTTCCCCAGCCACTCTGGGCAGCTTCCAACAAAATATTAAAGTACAGTAGTCCATCAAACATTAAAAGCTTCCCTTAAACAGGGCTGCCTTCAGATGTCCTCTAAAAGTCTGGTACAGTGGTACCTTAGGTTAAGAACTTAATTCGTTCTGGAGGTCCGTTCCTAACCTGAAACTCTTCTTAACCTCAGGTACCACTTTAGCTAATGGGGCCTCCCGCTGCTGCTGCGCCGCCATGTGATTTCTGTTCTCATCCTGAAGCAAAGTTCCTAACCCGAGGTACTATTTCTGGGTTAGCGGAGTCTGTAACCTGAAGCGTATGTAACCCGAGGTACCACTGTAGTTGTTGTTGGTGTGATGTAGTGGTTAAGAGCAGTAGATTCGTAATCTGGGGAACCGGGTTCGCGTCTCCGCTCCTCCACATGCAGCTGCTGGGTGACCTTGGGCTAGCCACACATCTTTGAAGTCTCCCAGCCCCACTCACTTCACAGAGTGTTTGTTGTGGGAGAGGAAGGGAAAGGAGAATGTTAGCTGCTTTGAGACTCCTTCAGGTAGTGATAAAGAGGGATATCAAATCCAAACTCTTCTTCTTCTCTTTGACATCTGGTGGAAGGAGGAAAAGGTGCATTGTAAATTTTGGGCTTGGATCCAAATTTGCTGCTCATGGTACTCCCCCCTCCCCAAGCATTCTCCAACTACAGACCTCAATGTCTCATCCTGAGGGTCTCTGAATCCTCAGAAGTAGCGGGAAGGGGCTTTACAGAAGGATGCAGGGGGGAGGAGGAGCCAGGATAGCTTCATTGAATGAGTGGAGTTCCATTATTGCTTCTCTGGATCGAACCCATTCTAAACTAATAAAATAAACATCTGCTCCACAATTCTGTTTGTTTTCTTCATGGGACAGCAGTACCCTTAAGAGACACTGTTTTCTCCATAACAGACTGCTTAAGAGTGTTGTCATCTTTCATCGAGCATGTTTCCAAGCAGACTTTGTGACAATCTTCCCAAACCTTTGGGATTCTGATTGCGACTCAAGAAAGGACATCATCCTGGAGATGAAGACCAGCTGCCAGAGATTCTTAGTGTTTCACAGATGAGGGACTTGCCTCTAGTTTCCGTACCGCTTTGCTAGCCACTTATTACACGATAAATATTTGCTGCTGATTTACATGAGCACAGAGAGGCTCATGGGAGCAAATTCTTCACCGCGTCACCACTTCAAAACAACAGCTATAAGTAGAGTCTTCATCTTCTGTGCTCATGGTGGCAGTTTCTAGACTTCCTCTCTAAATGTATACTGCATATTACAGAGACGGGATTGGGGGGGAGGGGCTGAGGGTCACAATGTCCCAGGCATTTTCTCCCATTGCAGATAATGTACATTTCCAAGCACAATTACAAGTATCGGTGCTGACCTTTAAAGCCCTAAATGGCTTCAGCCCTATATATCTGAAGGAGCATCTCCACCCCCATCGTTCAGCGGGACACTGGGATCCAGCTCTGAGGGCCTTCTGGCAGTTCCCTCATTGTGAGAAGTGAGGCTACAGAGAACCAGTCAGAGGGCCTTCTCGGTAGTGGCACCCACCCTATGGAACACTCTTCTGTCAGATGTGAAGGAAATAAACAAATATCTGACTTTTAGAAGACCTCTGAAGGGAACCCTGTGTAGGGAAGTTTTTAATGTATGGTGTCTTACTGTGTTTTATTTTGTTGGCAACCCAGTCAGATGGGCAGCATATTATTATTATTATTATTATTATTATTATTATTATTATTAGGCTCAGTCATTATTTAAGTCTTATTCAGACTTGACTACTATAACATGCTCTGTGTGGAGCTGATCTGGAAACTTCAGCCGGTCGAGAACGTTTTATTTATTTATTTATTTTATTTCACAACAATTCTATTCCACTTGATTGTAATAAAGCCTAAAAGCGGTTTACAGAAAGAATAAAACAATGGAGTTATCAATTAAAAAGAAGTTTAAAACCTTAAAAAAATTAAAATAAACAATAAGCTATAATTAGCTTAAAACATGTGACGGCTTCTGCAGGGTTTGGCTAATCAAAAAGATCATTCCATACTCAAGAGTCCATGAATATTCACTCTGCTAAGTGCATCCATAAATGTCAATAGGCAAAGAGGTACAAGGTTTGGGTACTTCCGTACTAAAACGCTGGTTCCTTACAAGTGTGGAATGAGTATTACGTAGCATCTGAAACGGTGCCAGTTCTGCAGATTGAAGTGGTCGTGTAGGTATCTATGGGCTAAGGCAAATAAACTTATCTGAAGCTGGTAAAGGGTTTTGTATACCAACAATAACACTTTGAACTCTGCCTGCTAACAGACTGGCAGCCAGTGCAGGTCTCTGAGCAGAGATGTTATATGCTGATAGGAGCTGTATCCACACAGAGGTTCAATCCATTTCCCTGATGTTTCCCTAACTATGAATTTCTGTATTATATTCCATAAAGCCGCCTGGACCTCAGTTCCCAAAGTGGGTAAACATTATTCCTGTTGCTGTTACTTGGTTTTCTTACCCACCCTTCATCACAAGGTCCTAAGAAAACTTAACGACAATATAAAAATACAAGACTAAAATCAGTTAAAAACAATTTACACTGTGTGTGTATTCCTAAACCAAAAGTAAGGGATAGATATGACAGGCTCCAGTTCTCATGCCAAGCAGCAATCTTCTTGGGGGAGAGGACAACTAAGACGTCAGGATTCAAAACAAGCAGTATATTTTCTGACGGCAAATTTCTTTCCTTTTAGTTTTGTCAGGTCTCGGTGTCACTTTGATGTACACATCAGAGCACAGCCTGAAGGCTTTGCTTCTCCCTCCTTTGAACTAAGCCTAAAGGGATCCAATAGCACTATCTTCACCTATTCAGACGTCTTCTATCATTCAAAATTACTAACGTAAGAAACAAGGGCAGACAGTACCATGTACCACATAGAGGGCTTTAAAAATATATTGTTAGTCCATGAGGGGGAGAAAATTATCTGGTACACTCGTGAGTCCTGAAAGTTCACATTTTAGCCGAATCTATTCAATTCAATCTATTCAAGCACAAACACAAGTAAACAGACGTGTTATATGGCTGTATGAACATGACTGAGCACTTTCCCTTCTGTGTAGGCCACACACAATCTAGATGTATATAATGCTTTTGGCCCCCACCCAAGCACTTATGGCTTCATTCCACAAATTTCAAATCCATTTGAAAACAAATGTAGATGGGCCCAGCAACAGGAATGCAGGTGGAGAGGGTTATCCCCACCTGCCCCATTGCATTGTGGGTTTACCAAGGGCTTGTCCACACTTCTGCTTGTCCCGTGCCTAGAAATGATGGGTCCAAGTGGTTTTCTGTTTATCCTGTCAGTCTCCCTGGGGAAAACCACTCTTTATTCCTGAATTGGAGCAAACGTCAGTCTGTGGAAAACCCAACTCACATTTGCTCCAATTCAACAGGAAAGCGTGAGTTTCCCTGGTGGAAAGCGGCAGGACAAGGCCTCGGTCCAGTATACCTGAAGGAGCGTCTCCACCCCCATCGTTCTGCCCGGACACTGAGGTCCAGCGCCGAGGGCCTTCTGGCGGTTCCCTTCCTGCGAGAAGCCAAGTTACAGCGAACCAAGCAGAGGGCCTTCTCAGTAGTGGCACCCACCCTGTGGAACGCCGTCCCACCAGATGTCAAAGAGAAAAACAACTACCAGACTTTTAGAAGACATCTGAAGGCAGCCCTGTTTAGGGAAGCTTTTAATGTTTAATAGGTTGGAAGCTGCCCAGAGTGGCTGGGGAAGCCCAGCCACATGGGCGGGGTATAAATAATAAATAAATGATGATGATGATGATGATGATGATGATGATGATGAACAAGCCCCAAGACTGAAACCATCAATTTCTTCTTCGTTCACCTAGGACATGTGCAGAGAGGAAAAGACAGGGATAACCTTATTATCAAGAGGGTTTCAAACACATATCAAGCAACCACACCTACTGCTATAGATGGCCGGATCTAGAATCAGTCAAATTGAAAGCAGCATGTTGAGGACGAGTATGAATAATTCTGGGTTGAGAAAAATGAATGTATGCTACCAGTGTGTATTGTACAGTTTCCCGGTACCTACACATTTCGCCTCTAGTGCACCTCTGTAGGGACATGGGTGGCGCTGTGGTCCAAACCACAGAGTCTCTTGAGGTTGCCGATCAGAAGGTCGGCGGTTCGAATCCCCACAATGGGGTGAGCTCCCATTGTTCTGTCCCAGCTCCTGCTAACCTAGCAGTTTGAAAGCACACCAGTGCAAGTAGATAAATAGGTACAGCTGTGGCGGGAAGGTAAACGGTGTTTACATGCGCTCTGGCTTCCGTCACGGTGTCCCATTGCACCAGAAGCAGTTTAGTCATGCTGGCCACATGACCCAGAAAGCTGTCTGTGGACAAATGCGGCTCCCTCGGCCTAAAAGCGAGATGAGCGCCGCAACCCCATAGTCACCTTTGACTGGACTTAACCACCCAGGGGTCCTTTACCATTTTTACCTACCTCTGTTTTTGGTATGTTGTGAGTCCTTGACTGGCACCATCGCAGAAGTGCCCCATTTCAAAACACACAGAAGCAGGACCCTTTTAAACACTGCAAACTCTGATGGGGTATGAAAAATGCAGGTATAAGTAAGGAGACCTTGAAAGTCAGCTTCATGAAATTAAAATATTAGTCCTTGGATAATTTCAACATCTTTCCTCTGTTAGTGCTGTTTGCCTTATTTAGCCTGGGTGATTAATTTTAATTGTAATGGTGATTATGCTGTTTGCGTGTGGCTTGTTATTATTGTTTGCCTGATCAGTCAGTGCATTTTGTTTTATATTTTTGATTGCTATTTACAGGGTATCAGATGTTTTACTTATTTGCTGTCGCCTTGAGGCTTCAGCGTGAGGCAAGAAATAAATGGAAATACTAGTAATATCAATACTACATAATAGATGTAGAGAGAGAGAAAAAATAACCATTAGTACAGAATCTTTCTACATACCAATTAGATTAAAATAAGTTGTTGGAAAGAACGAGAGCTACTAGCCACAAGGGCTATGTTCTACATCCAGTCAGTGGCATTTTGCCTCTGAAGACCAAGTGTTGAGAATCACAGGTGGGCAGAGTGTTCATGCCCAGCTTACAGACTTCCCACAGGCATCTGGTCAGCCACTGTGGAAAGAGTATACCACACTAAGTGGGCCTGATCCAGCAGGCCTGTTTTATGTTCTTAAAGGTAAAGGGACCCCTGACCATTAGGTCCAGTCGTGACCGACTCTGGGGTTGCTGCGCTCATCTCGCTTTATTGGCCAAGGGAGCCGGCGTACTGCTTCCGGGTCATGTGGCCAGCATGACTAAGCCACTTCTGGCGAAACAGAGCAGCGCACGGAAACGCCGTTTACCTTCCCACAGGAGCGGTACCTATTTATCTACTTGCACTTTGACGTGCTTTCGAACTGTTAGGTTGGCAGGAGCAGGGACCGAGCAATGGGAGCTCACCCCGGCTCAGGGATTTGAACCACCGACCGTCTGATCGGCAAGACCTAGGCTCTGTGGTTTAACCCACAGTGCCACCTGTGTCCCTTTATGTTCTTAAGAGCCTTGATAAAGGCAGATTAGGAAGGCTGGGGTGAAATTAATCAGAAAATGTTTTGTACCATAGATTCGATCACAGAGTGATACAACACTTATGTTGCTAACAGACCCTCTAAGTGTCTCTATTTCCCAGGGACAGTCACAGATGTACAGAAGCCATCCCAGTTTCTGATTTGACCCCAGAATGTCATACTTTTGCTTTAAAAGCTAAAGGACCCCTGACAGTTAAGTCCAGTCGCCAAAGACTCTGGGGTTGCGATGCTCATCTCGCTTTACTGGCCGAGGGAGCTGGCGTTTGACCGCAGTCAGTTTTTCCGAGTCATGTGGCCAGCATGACTAACCCACTTCTGGCGAACCAGAGCAGTACACAGAAACGCCATTTACCTTCCCGCCAGAGTGGTACCTATTTATTTACTTGCACTTTGACGTGCTTTTGAACTGCTAGGTTGGCAGGAGCAGGGACTGAGCAATGGGAGCTCACCCCATCGTGGGGAGTCGAACCGCTGACCTTCCGATCAACATGCCTTAGCCTCAGTGGTTTAGACCACAGTGCCACCTGCGTCCCTTTTATACTTTTTATACTTTTGCTTAGGACATCCCTATTTCCATCAGAGAAATCTTGGAGGGTATGAAGTTATGCAACCCACTGAGCCAAGGTGATAAGTATACAAAATTTAGAAGACATCAGGAAGCAGCCCTGTATAGGGAAGTTTGTTTAAAAAAAAGTTTAATGTTTTATTATGGTTTTCTATATGTAGGTAGCCGCCCAGAGTGGCTGGGGCAACTCAGTCAGATGGGCGGCTAATAATAATAATAATAATATTCCCCATCCATCTGACTGGGTTGCCCCAGCCACACTGAGCGGCTACCAACATATAGAAAAACATAATTATTATTATTATTATTATTATTATTATTATTATTATTATTATTTCACCAGAGAAATGCTGGAGGGTATGTGCTAACTATTGTGTTAAACACTACCCTTTAGCACTAGAAAGGAGAAGACACATCTGGGCAGGACATAGGTTTTAGGCAAATTACACAAGCTAGTAGCAATATTTGCGGCTCAACACTGGTATGCTCATTCACTGCTTTGGTGCAGATACATCTTAAGTCGGAGTAAGGCTCATTAAACGAGGCGGGAATTGCTTCTGAGTCAACATGCATAGGTTTGCATGGTTAGACACTGTGGGTAATATCTCACTAAGTTGTACTCAGAGCAGATCTACTCATCTTTGAGTGTGGCTAACACTGGAGATTGCTTGGTAGTTTTATCTCTCTGCACTTAGTTGAGAGTCCAAACTTGAGCATTTCCTTGTCATTTTCTGCCCTAGCGTTCCATACTGAGTTGATGAGCGCATGTATCAATGCGGTTTGCCTTCAGACTGATCGAATGATCTAGAGGGAAAATAATTCATCCATTTGATCTTCTGCTAGGTGACCCTGGACTCAGAGACTTGGGGCAGAGTGTTTATTTTCCAGTGCTGAAAGTCACAAACGGGCTTTCGGAGTGGGCGTTTTAGTGTGGAATATATAATTTCCCAGTTAGTGCCAGAAGTGACAAATGCAAAACTCATCTCTTCAAAATTGCTGGAGGTGAAACTGCAGAGTCCTGCAGAGTTCATAAGCTTTCAGGAATAGCTGGACATATCTTGAGGGACTCAGCAAATTGAGAAGGGGCTTCTGAAAATGTAAAAGGCCACTGGCAAGGATTACTAAATCAGTCTTTATCATGGACTCCCCCCCCCCACCTTTTTTCTGATTAAAGGGGCAAGTCACTGACTGGAATCCTTAGGGCTAATATATAATTGCAAAATATTACACATAATTGCAAAAGTCAATAGATTTTCAAGTGCGTGTATTCTTTTACCACAGAGAAATTAAACAGCTAGGTGATAAGCAGGGCAGAAATGAGAAAGCAGATGAGGTCACCTTGGGAACCAAAGGCAAAAGCCATAAATTATGGAAGGCCGTGAATTAATCATAACAACATTAGGAACACGGGTAGGAGAAGAGGCTGGCAAAACTGAAACGAAAAGACTGAGAAAAAGCATAGATTGAACCATGATTGTGGTATTAAAACAAAACTGACATTGTATTTAGAACGAGGGGGGGGGATCTTTCTTGAATCAAGGGCTGTCCTGAAGGTTGGCTAACCCTCTCAGAGCAGCATGCCACACATTTGTCATGTGCAGGCATGCATGTACACAGGAATGCCAACATGATTTCCTGGGTCCAGTACACCACATGTGGGTCAGGGACAGGGCCGGATTTAGGTTTGATGAGGCCCTAAGCTACTGAAGGTAATGGGGCCCTTTATATGTCCAGCTGTCCTTTGTCAACAACAAATTGTCGCTGTTCTTTGTGTTGAATATATGCTATATGGTAATTCATGGACCTGATAGGTATCTAAAGCCATTTGCACATGTTGACACACAACCAGTCCATGCAGAATGTAGGCACCCTATATATAGAAATAAGCAAACCAGTGATATTTTAGGGAACAGGCTATCAGGTGGGGCCCATTACTTCCTTCATAGGAGTGTACACAACACAAAACATTGTTGCTGTATGTAGGTTTTATTTTATTTGTTTTTATCTTATATTTTGGAATGTACATCCAGTTTTTCCCCCTTTAATTATTTTGGGAGCCCCAAGAGAGTGGAGCCCTAAGCTATAGCTTGTTTAGCTTATACATAAATCTGGCACTGGCCAGGGACTGTAGAAGCACCACCTTCCCCAGAGGAGAACTATTGCTGATGTATTTATATTCATTTCACCTAGCCCGTCTGACCAGGGTGTTGAAAATATCAAAGGGGATAGGGGAGGAAGATTCACACAACCTCGAGCACCTGCATGGAAGAGCAAGACACAATGCACCGTTAAGCTATGGAATACAACTTGGTGGCATTGAAAAAGGATTATTTCAGTTCATGGAGGAGAAGCCTAGCAATGGCTACTACAGTGGTAAAGGTAAAGGTAAAGAGACCCCTGACCATTAGGTCCAGTCATGGCCGACTCTGGGGATGCGGCGCTCATCTCGCTTTTTTGGCCAAGGGAGCCGGCGTACAGCTTCCAGGTCATGTGGCCAGCATGACTAAGCCACTTCTGGTGAACCAGAGCAGCACATGGAAACGCCATTTACCTTCCCGCTGGGAAGTATTTACCTACTTGCACTTGACATGCTTTCGAACTGCTAGGCTGGCAGGAGCAGGGACTGAGCAACGGGAGCTCACCCCGTCACGGGGATTTGAACCGCCGACCTTCTGATTGGCAAGTCCTAGGCTCTGTGGTTTAACCCACAGCGCCACCCGCGTGCCTACTATAGTGGTACCTCGGGTTAAGTACTTAATTCGTTCTGGAGGTCCATTCTTAACCTGAATGTAGGCACCCTATACAGTGGTACCTCAGTTTAAGTACTTAATTCGTTCCAGAGGTCCGTACTTAACCTGAAACTGTTCTTAACCTGAAGCACCACTTTAGCTAATGGGGCCTCCCACTGCCACCGTGCCGCAGGAGCACGATTTCTGTTCTCATCCTGAAGCAAAGTTCTTAACCTGAAGCACTATTTCTGGGTTAGCGGAGTCTGTAACCTGAAGTGTCTGTAACCTGAAGCGTATGTAACCCGAGGTACCACTGTACCAGCTATGATGGTTGCTATGCTTTTCCACCACAGCTAGAGGCAGTATGCTTTTGAATACCAGCTGTGGGAACCTGAGGCAGAGAGCTATCACACTTAAGTCCTACTTGTGAGTTTCTGAAAGACTGTGAGAACAAGATGCTGGAATAAGATGGGCCATTGGCCTGAAACTTCTAAAGCATTCTGTAATGCCATTGAAAGATCATGGAAAGAGAGCCAGAAAATCAGCCTCCTTGCTTTAACTGCAGGGTTTCCTAATCCCTGAGAGCCAGTGTGGTGTAGTGGTTAAGAGCGGTGGACTCGTAATCTGGGGAACTGGGTTCGCGTCTCCGCTCCTCCACATGCAGCTGCTGGGTGACCTTGGGCCAGTCACACTCCTCTGAAGTCTCTCAGCCCCACTCACCCCACAGAGTGTTTGTTGTGGGGGAGGAAGGGAAAGGAGAATGTTAGCTGCTTTGAGACTCCTTCGGGTAGTGATATCAAATCCAAACTCTTTTTCTTCTTCTTCTTCCTATATTTACTGCAAAATAGCCAATTTCCCCCAGTCTGTTTACCTTTCCAAAGCCACCTCTTCTCCTCTGTGGTCCCATTGTTGAGAGGTCTTACCAGCCAGCAACAGCAAGGAGAGCTACTTCTTGCTCCCTGACCAGTAAGATGTGCTAGCAACGGTCCCATCCTTAGAAGGCAAAGAGAAATCAATTTTCTATGCACTGGTGGACTACTGGCATTGACTTGTTGGGCCAGATCCATCCTGTGGCACCTCCACCACAAATTTAGAGGGTGCCGCAACCAGCACAGCAACAAACAAGACAAATCTCCTTTAATATTAAGGTTCACATTCATTTCCTAAGAAATTTTCTCTGGAGCTTCTAAAAAGTGCTAGAAGTTAAGCAGTTTCCCGTTGGTGGAATGTCTTCCTTCGTGAGTTGTTTCTGCCTCCCTTATTATTAACATTCAGCAGGAATTTTAAAACATTCCAGGCATATGATGGTTGAAAGATAAGTATTCTCAGCAACCTTGAAATCATTAGCTGTGAGGGTATGTGGCCATTTATGTTCTTCGATGTTCTTAAATGTTCTTGATTGTTTTTAATGGTTATAAATGTGTTTTTACTTCAAATCCACCTGCAATTTTATTGGCATTTGTCACCCTTTGGAGGTGATACTATGAAGTTTACGGCATGTTACAACATTAAAGAAAACATGTTGAAGATGCAATATAGGTGGTATCTAACCCCATCAAAGCTCTCAAAGATGTACAAAAACATAGCAAACTGTTGAAAGCGTGAGGAAAGTAATGGAGACACGTATCATATGTGGTGGACATGTAGAGAGATTATAGAATTTTGGTGCCTTGTTTATGATGAGCTGGAAAAAAAATCTTTGGGTTAGCCTTTCTAAAAAAAGCCTGAGGCTTTTCTGCTAAGCATTCTCAGCAACGATATTCCAAAAAATTTGAGAGAAATTTTTCTATATGCCACAGCTGCAGCTCGAACATTGATAGCAATGAACTGGAAAGGGGGTTTTCTTTAGCAGTTCTTCAGCTCTTTTTATAGCTTTCTGTTGTTAAAAGTTTTCAACCTTCAGTTATCTCCTTAAATAAAATTTAAAACCCCCTACTAATTGTTCAGCATCTGAAATAGTATTTTGTGCATTCAATGACCTGATTTCACACCATTTCTGCTCTGCATATAAATCTGTACAAAACTTTGCATTTAAATGCTATTTAAATACATGTTCTGTCACAAAAGATACATTTTCATCTCAGTTATGCATTTGGTGCATCTTCTGGGCTGATGACTGTATTGCAACATTCAGACTGCAAAATTCAAAGAATCACAACATTGTGATCTGTGTATTAATCAAGAATGTCAGAATTTAGGTCAGTTTGCTTAAAAATGTGGACAATGAAATTCTCCATCCCTAAGTCTCTCTCTCTCTCTCTCTCTCTCTCTCTCTCTCTCTCTCTCTCACACACACACACACACACACACAGAGAGAGAGAGTTTATTATATCTTTTTCTATAGTCTCCACCCTTCATCTTACTTTATCTTCCTACTCCCCCCTTTTTTGGGGGGGGAGGTGGAATTGTGGAAAATCTAGTTCTGAAATTAACTGCCAGATTAAGAAGACATAATGAGGAAGTGTTTCAGGAGGAATGGAGACCACTGATAGATTAGCTATTAAAGTATCACCCGTAGATGAAGTCGTGGGACAGGATTTGAATATAAGCAGTGGATTACTGAAAGAACTAAGGAGAGTGAAGTTTAGAGAATAAAAACATGTGTTGTAAAACAGCTAATAAGAAGAAGTAAATAGGTAACACCAGGAAAGGAGAGGTGGGAAGTCAAGAAGAAACTTTGTGTTAAAATAGAAACTTGCATATGACGATAAATGTTTTGGAATAATTTTGGAGATGCAATTAAAAATTATAGATATAGATATAGATGATATAGATAGATATAGATATAGATGAAAATCTAGTTCTGAGTTCCTGAAGACAAGAACTGTAAATGGACAATCCTCTAACCACAATGAGGGGAGTAAACTAAAGCTATGAGAATACAGCAGAGTGTCATTCACCTCGTCTAATCACTGTTTTGATATCTTGCCCCCTCTTCTTTGCACGTTCTTGCTTGGTCTCAGTCCTCCCATTACTGTTTTGACTCCTGCTCAGGAGGTCAGATTTCCCCACCGCACGCCAGCAGGTGCCTCTGGGAACAGAGAACTTGGGGGGGGGGGAATCAAAGCCCTTCGTGGCAGTGCACTTGATTCCCGTCAGTTCAAGTGGTAGAGCACCAGATGTCTCTTGAAGCTTTCCTGGATGAGTTTTGACCTTCAATGAATGCCTCCCAAATGGCTTGGGAGGGACATCTGTAATTAGATAAAATTTCTTCCCTATATTTATGGAAAGTGTTCAGATTAATCTCCCTGCATGTTAGATGAGAAGCAAAGTGATTGTTTCCCTCGCTTTAAATGCTTCAGCTCGCTTTTTCATTAATGTTTTATGGCTTGTTTTCTGAATGCAGCAGCTTGCGAGGAAGAAAAAAAAGAGGGGTGAGGAATCTGGAGGAGGAGGGACAGGATTTTCACATTGGACCTAGTTGCTTTACTTTGGAAATTATCTGAAAAGAGTAGCTCCCCCCCCCTTCCTGGACTTCCAATACTGTTTATGTGAAAAATGTGGCAATTTCTATTGAAAAGAATATGGAAAAATCAGCAAGAAAACGCTTCTGATATTTTAAACAGAATAGCTGTCATGAATCACTTTGAGATTTCCATACACCATGTACAATAATGCAACTGAAATTCATGTGTGAGAGTTAAAAGGTAATGCATCTTCAAATCTATCCCTAATCCTTTCGAATGACATACGAGCATGTTAAGAACAAATGATGAAATATATATATTCCATTATACTCAAGAATGAAAAACATCATGCTCTCTCCCTTGTTTTGTGGTGGGACTTTTTAAAAAGCAGCCGCACACACTGCCCTGTCTATGTTTGCTCATCATCATGCAGGCCTCTTGCCCAGTTTATTTTCATGAGGTTAAGTGTCACGCATCAAATGTCAGCAGCCTTATCTAACTGGTGGAAAGAGTACAATTGCCTGCAGGACGAAATTTGACAGAATCTCTAAGCAGAGTGGGTTCTAGAAAGAAACAAATAAGTTCTTTTTTAAAATTAAAATTAAAATTAAAATTGTGGCCTCGTTCTCTTGTGGGATCCATTCTCTTCCTTCCTGCTTCCTTAGGAGAGATTGTGAAGAAGTGCTTTTCCATGTGAGATTTCTCAGATCTTCATATTATCTCTGTTTAGTGATCTGCTTGGTTTCGTGAAATCAAATTGCCTCCCCCCAAACCCAATCTTTGGAAATATTAGAATTAAAGCTATTCCCAGTTCCCATTAGAAGATGAGAATAGTTTGGGAATGCTTGTGTTTTGAAAAATAAAATTGGAGAATGGGGGAGGGGATACGCCATCATATTCATATACAGTGGACGCTCGGGTTGCGAACGTGATCCGTGCGGGAAGTGCCCCCCCCAGTATGCAGCCAGGAGCAGCAAGGAATTGAGTGGCTTATATTCAGGTATTTTTTCTTTTTTTTTCTCCCCCCCCCCTCCGATTTTAAAGTGTCGCTTATATTCGGGCCAATACAGTAGCTCTGTCCTACTATTAATTATAAGAACGTGCTCTTTATAATTAACAAAACATAGACACATATCCTCCAACATTTCTCCGATGAAAATAGGGACTTCCTATTTAATAATAATAATAATAATAATAATAATAATAATAATAATAATGAGCTCTCGGAAGTTCACAAGTGGGGCGGGAAGGTAATCTGGCTGGTCACTGCAGGGCAAATGGACCCTTATGTCATTACAGTGGTACCTCTGGTTGCGAACGTGACCCATTCCGGAGCCCCGTTCGCATCCTGAAGCGAATGTAACCTGCGTCTGCGCATGCGTGGGTTGTGATTCACCGCTTCTGTGCATGCGTGTGACGTCATTTTGCACATCTGCGCATGCGCGAGCAGTGAAACCCGGAAGTAACCCGTTGTGTTACTTCTGGGCCACCACGGGACACAGCCTGAAAACGCTCAACCTGAAGCAAACGTAACATGAGGTATGACTGTAGTACACATTGATAAGAGACAGTTTAGATGGTTTTCAGGTAGCATAAGAACATAAGAAGAGCCCTTTGGATCAAACTGAAGACCCATCTAGTCTAGCATCCTTTTCTCACAGTGGCCAATCAGATGCTTATAGTAAGCCAGGAAGTAAGAGCTGGGAGCTTTCCCCATTTGACATTCCAAGCAACTGGTAACATCGAGATAACTTTGGTTCTCTCCTTGCTTCTCTTATTGTGCTGGACAGTGCCAGAAAGGGATAGTTGATCTTCCCATTCTTTGGCTGTCATATAGATCAGACCACGACCCTTCTACAATTCAAACCACTACCAGTTCTTATACAATTAGTACAACCACAAGCGCACTGTGTCTTGCATGCTTATTTCATGGTACAAGTCTGGGTCATTAAATGTGTGTGTTTTGGACTCAAAAATATTAACTCTATTAAATTAGAGGACAGCAAAAGTAGACATTAGTCCTAAAATGAGGGTGACTGCAGGTTTTCATAGTCTTATCACAAGGGAGAAACACACTGAAGTTCAAATTTATATTAATTTGTTGTGTGCATCATGGGCTGATATATTAATGTCACTGATCAATGAGAAACCAGCGAAAGGTTGTGGAGAATAATTTCTTTACGCTGTAATATTGAACCAAAGCTGGCTGAGAACAAAAAAGACGAATGATTTCTATATCAAGCCTGAATAAAGAAATGCGGAGCTCCTTTCAGGTTTTTTATTTTAGGGGGTTGTAGCTGCAGTTTTATCACCTTCACAAGGTTGCTGTAAACATGAGCTCTGTTCCTCTAACCTACAGTGGCTGGCACTGGAATGAAAGGGCAAAAGCAACATGCATTAAACCACCCTGAGAGAAGTTTTGTCCTTCCTAGACAAAACCTAAGAAGCTAAGGGATGTCTCTTATGACAGAAAAAAACAAGTGACAGGCATGGGGAATTTTTAACCACTCTCAATCTCACTGTCCCTTGTTATTTTAAATTGTTATGACTGCTTTATTGCAGAGATGTGGAAATTGCAGTTCTCCTGATGTTGAAGGACTCCATCTCCCATCATGCTAGCTGGGGCTGATAGGTGTTGTAATCCAACAACATCTAGAGGGCCACAGTTTCCCCATCCCTGTTTAAATGGATTCTTAGAAATTGCTTTAAGCAATATTTTATAGTTGAAATATGGGGCCTAAAAGGGACACGGGTGGCGCTGTGGGTTAAACCACAGAGCCTAGGGCTTGCCGATCAGAAGGTTGACGGTTCGAATCCCCGCCACGGGGTGAGTTCCCGTTGCTCACTCCCTGCTCCTGCCAACCTAGCAGTTCGAAAGCACGTCAAAGTGCAAGTAGATAAATAGGTACCGCTCCAGCGGGAAGGTAAACGGTGTTTCCATGTGCTGCTCTGGTTCGCCAAAAGTGGCTTAGTCATGTTGGCCACATGACCCAGAAAATGTACGCCGGCTGCCTCGGCCAATAAAGCGAGATGTGCGCCGCAACCGCAGAGTCGGTCACGACTGGACCTAATGGTCAGGAGTCCCTTTACCTTACCTTATGGGCCTAAATCACTTTAATAAATGAATAAAATGCATATAATATTTACCACTACACGTTAGCATCCTGTTGATAGTGATGTGTGTACTAGATTGGCTTTCCCACTGCCCCCCACCACAATGTCCTTATTGGTGCCTTTGAAAATGTTTTTAATGCAAGGCCAACACAAAGCGTGCCAGATCAACGGAGTATAGAATCATAAAGGGGAGGGGGAGGATAACGCAGCCATGATTTAATGACATTCCTAAAAAATACTTAAGAAGATTGAATAGATATGCAGCAAATGTATGCAGGTTCACAGATGCTTCACTTACCACTGAATTCCACTGGCCCAAACCTTCCCTAATGAACTCTCATAATAACATTTAGCAGTGTATAAGTGTACGACATTGATTTTCCTTTCTTGTCTGGTATTCCTTTTGAGACAGAGAGGTGACACCTCCAAAACTACCTTTCGATGCCAGAGAAAGAGAGACAATGAAGTTTGCTGCATAGAAGAAATAAGGGCAATGGGTTAACAAAATTTAGAAACAGTGAACAACAGAGGCCTAGAAAATGGTAGCTGACATTACAGATTTGAACTGATAAGTTGTTTGAAGTTATCAATGTGAGTTTTATCAGAACAGTGAAGGAGGGTCCATAACCAGCTCCATCTAGTATGCAGGCTGAGACCCTACATGCCCACAGACTGTCTCACCATAGTGGTGCATGCTGTAGTTATCTTCCGCTTGGACTACAGTGGTACCTTGGGTTAAGAACTTAATTCATTCTGGAGGTCCGTTCTTAACCTGAAACTGTTCTTAACCTGAGGTACCACTTTAGCTAATGGGGCCTCCCACTGCCGCCGCGCCGCCGGAGCACGATTTCTGTTCTCATCCTGAAGCAAAGTTCTTAACCCAAGGTACTATTTCCGGGTTAGTGGAGTCTGTAACCTGAAGCATCTGTAACATGAAGCGTCAGTAACCCGAGGTACCACTGTACAGGGCTGTTTTCAGATGTCTTCTAAAGGTTGCATAGTTACTTACCTCCTTGGCTTGGGGGTCACATAACTCCATACCCACCAACATATTACAAGGTTGGCTCAGTTGGTTAGAGTGTGGTGCTGATAATATACTGCAATGCGCTCTACGTGGGGCTACCTTTGAAGGTGACCCAGGAACTACAACTAATCCAGAATGCAGCAGCCAGACTGGTGGCTGGGAGTGGCCGCTGAGACCATGTAACACTGGTCCTGGAAGACCTACATTGGCTCCCAGCACGTTTCTCAGAACAATTCAAAGAGTTGGTGCTGACGTGTAAAGCTCTAAACAGCCTTGGCCCAGTATACCTGAAGGAGTGTCTCCACCCCCATCGTTCTGCCCTGACACTGAGGTCCAGCGCTAAGGGCTTCTGGCGGTTTGCTCATTGCAAGAAGTGAGATTACAGGAAACCAGGCAGAGGGCCTTCTCAGTAGTGGTGCCTGCCCTGTGGAACGTCCTCCCACCACATGTCAAGGAAATAAACAACTATCCGACTTTTAGAAGACATCTGAAGGCTTCAGGGAAGTTTTTAATGTTTGATGTTTTATCATGTTTTTAATATTCTGTTGGGAGCTTCCCAGAGTGGCTGGGAAAACCCAGTCAGATGGGGGGGCGGGTATAAATAAGTTGTTGTTGTCATCTTCTGAAGCAGTGTAATGGACTACCTTGATGGATGGTGGACTTTCCTTCATTAGAAGTTTGTAAGCAGAGGTTGGGTGGCCATCTGTCAGGGATTCTTTAGCTGTGATTCCTGCATTGCAGGTGATTTGACTAGATGGTGCTTTGGGTCCCTTCCAACTCTACAATGTCAAGTCTCTAAATGTAAAGTCAAAATTTATAATGTGAATTCTAAGGATCAAAGTTAATGATATCCCACCATTTTATCCATCTGAAAATGTAGGGTAGCATGAGGGATGCCTGAAAAATCTGACAAAAATGGGAACATTTGCAGCAATGACCAAAGTTTGCTTATTCATCCCATGTCTAGAAGAGAACTTAAGCCAATGAATATGATCGGTATTCAGTCTTGTTGCCTCCAGTCTGCAGTATGTAATTTATTCTTCCCCCTTCATTTGCATCGTGATTCCTTTGCATTGAAATGAATGGGGTAGAATAATGTAATGACAGTGTGATTTACATAGTTAACTATCTAATTTTTGTAAGTTATATAATTTTGTCACTGCAAGTCAGAAGTTTTGGGTGGAAGCTGAACTGCAGTAGAGCGGAAACATTGCTGCATGTGAAAAATACAGGGTGGAATGGAAAATGATGCCTTCTAACATGCCTAGATAAAATAGACTGTAACTGCACAAATACCAATGGATAACTTACCCTTAAAAGCCTTTTAAAGCAGTTTCAAGCAGTCAAGGAAGCAATACATTGTGGTTGCGTTGCACACTCAGATCCAGATAAATTTCATTTCTTCCAATTAATTTTCCATGCAAAATTCATTGCGTGAATCTGGGGAAAATGAAATTTGTGATAGTCAGGCTTAGGTCTCAAGGAACTCAACTAAATGGGATGCACAAGATGTGTGAGCCATAGAAGCTACAAATCTGATTATACCCAAAGCTCAACAACTTTGCAGATGTCAGGAATTCTACTTTTTCAAATATGGCAACCCTAGGAGAACCCCAATCTATGGTCTGAAAGGGTTCTGCTGAGATACAAGCTTACTTAGCTCAATAAAAATTAGGATTTAAGGCCAAACAAGATGATATGTCAATTGTGTGATTATGCTTGCATATCTTTGATTGATTGATTGATTGATTGATTGATTATGTTGTGAAGGCTTGTTTGTACTTCTTTCCAAGCACAAACAGGAGGTTCATGAGCAGGGCAGTTCTAACTGGGAACCTGGCACCAGGGAAAGGGGAGTTTTAAAAAAAACCCACAACCCTCCACACCCAATCCAGCCCCAATCCAGATCACCCAAACCCCATTCATGGCTGCTAATTTAGTATCTCTACTGAAACTGCGGGTGGCGCTGTGTCCACAGAGCCTAGGGCTTGCTGATCAGAAGGTTGGCGGTTCAAATCCCTGCAACGGGGTGAGCTTCCATTGTTTGGTCCCAGCTCCTGCCAACCTAGCAGTTCAAAATCCCATCAAAGTGCAAATAGATAAATAGGTACCGCTCCAGTGGGAAGGTAAATGGCGTTTCCGTGCGCTGCTCTGGTTTGCCAGAAGCGACTTAGTCATGCTGGCCACATGACCTGGAAAAACTGTCAGAGGACAAACGTCAGCTCCCTCGGCCTATAGAGCAAGATGAACACAGCAACCCCAGAGTCGTTCGCAACTGGACAGGGGTCCTTTACCTTTACCTTTTTACTGAAACTGCCAACATATCACAAAGGTAGAAGTTTACATACTTGTTCTTTTAATATGTGCCTTATACTAATGTGTATGTACAGTATACATTTATGCAATAGTGGCGTCGTGTGGGTTGCCAGTGCCCGGGGCCACATGGAGGGTGGTGGGTCGGAAGGAGGGAGAGAGGGAAACTGTTGGAGTACACATACACATTCAACTGCCTAATGTTATCCATGTCACATAGCAGATCACAGCTGCAGAGATAAGAAAAGAAAAGAGTTGTTCTGATGTCTGGAGAGGTTCACATGGAGAAGCCGTTTGCCACAGAGCCCAGTGACAGAAGCACACAGCTGTACTGAGGCTGCACCGGGTGTTGAAATTCTTCACCCCCTAACATTTTCTCACCTGGGGCAACCACCCCTGTGTCCCCCATGCTATGCCACTGATCTGCATTCAGCGTCAAACTGAATTATTGTTAAGGGCAGGTTATCTTTCTTATCACTGTATTTGTAGATGTATGGGAGCAAGCCAGTAGATAAAATTCTTCAAGTCACCAGTGGTCAAAAAGGCACCTGCTGTATATGTAGCTCATGTCAGGTAGAAATCTTTTTTCTCTGGGCTCTACCCCACCTTCTGAAGCCCAAACAGGTTCGTGTCTATTGACAAGCACAAAAGAGACGTTGTCCTGACTTTCAAACACTAGAATCTAACGTACAGGTTAATAACTTGGTCTGTGTTTGGAAAAGAAAATTGAAGTCGTTCTTCCATTTGATTTCTATACCACAAAAATAAGTTATTATATACCAAGTAATGAAGACCACCTCATTGTCGGCATGAACAAACCTATCGCTGACACATCTCATTTCAAACATACAGTTTCAGTAGGTTCCTAAATAAAACGTACAGATGTGTTAAGTAGTTCTATCAGAAGCCAGTGATTATAATGGCATGGTTGTTCTAAAGATAGCTCAGCACTCCTTAGTAAGAAAGAAAAAGCATAGATGGAACTTTCAGAGACCTAAGCAAGAAAGCTGGCTGAATACATTTTCTCTTTTAGTGAAATAGAACCTGCAGCACATAAAATGCTAAGTGGTGGGGAATTCTCCTCTTTTTATGAATGGGGGGGGGAGTCCCGCTTATTGCAGATATTAATACTGCACAGCTTGCAGCTACTGGGTGCATAAAAACTGGCTCCCTTTGGAAATAAAGCATTGCCAAGACCTGTAAGTTTAATTAAAGCTTTACTTGCAAAAACAGAACAAAAAAAAATCCAAGATAGTCATAAGATCAAGTGCAAGTCCAGCACAGGCTTAGCTTCTTATAAAATATGAAATACTCCATACAGATTTGAAATCAGAGGTTGGTCTGTCCTTACAACTCTCCATTTTGCCTGGAGCTGTATTCACTCACTGGAGAGGGTCATATATATGTCCTTACTTCCACACAGCTTGAGAAAAATGACTAAAGGCAACTCCCTTTTAAAATGGAGATTTGCAACCAAATATCTTTGTCATCTGATCTAAGGTTAAACACTCACCTGTTGACTAGCAGGAAAAGCCCCAATATTTAATTATCAATTCATCAAGGAGTTCAGAGACGACTTAGTATACTTCAGTGGAATTTCCCCATGTTAAAGCATCCAGTAATACACTTTTACGCATTCCTCATTTCGGTGTCAATTAAACAATGATACGTAAAGCCAAAGACTTGGTTTCAGTAAATCTTGCAATGCTGTATTTTAGGTCACGTCCAGACAACCACATATTAAGCCTCCATCTTGATTTGTTTGCAGAACGTTTGCAGGGAGCTTAGACAATGTCAGTTGTCAAATGAGCATTCATTTTGATTTGTTTGCAGGGAAGTTAGATTACCTTGCATCAACCTATTGTTAGTCACTTTAATGGCTTAAGCTGAATTTGCCAGCATGGGATTAAATCACAGTTGAGCAAAAACATGACAATTGCAAAACAAGAAGTTGGGATCAAACCTTGAGCCATGTATGCTTGACCAAAAATCCAACGAAAAAGATTTTACATAACAACTGTGAATAAGAACATAACTGAAGAATAACACCTAAACGTAAAACAAAAGTTGTACCATGTCTAAAACTTTGATCAAATGCATTTCTACTTTGAAGCCTCCTTCAGTGACCCTAATTCTTTCATTGGCTTTTTGCTCAAGTGCATATGATTCAAAATGTTACTGAACCCCATCTGAAAATAGAGACAGTCTGCGAGCAGCCTTAGAAACAATGGTTTGATCCAACTAGGAAGGATTTTTTTCTGAGTAGTGTTGGAACAGATTTGCATTGAGTGCATACTACCTTAAAAAAAAAATTAACAGGAGACAAAATGTAAGAGAGCTGATTGGCTGACCAGAAATACAGTAAGTAAGATAGAGAGAACTGATAAGTAACCTTGGATTTTGACTTTGGAACACAAAGGCTGCTTCAGGTCCTGGAATATTGCCCATTGACACAGCAAGTTGAATTTTTTCTTAAACATACACAGCTGGGCTTGCCCTTAGATTTCCTTTTCTCCTTATTAAAAAAAAAATTACAAGCATGGGAAACATCTACTGTTCTTGAATCTACATGCAAATCTCAGTATGTGTGTGGCCTGGCTGTTTATTGCTTTCCTGTTTAAAATGCATAGCAGGTCTTGCTGTGCAACAGGTTATGTTTCCTTCCATGTAGACTAGCCAGCAAATTTTGGCCTCGAGCAAAATTTCAAGGCAAATTTGGTGGTTCGTGTTTGAGCAAAACATATGAAGAATGTTGAAGGAAATACACAAAGATAGTTAAAAACATTTCTCAGCAGCACTGCACAGCTCCATCAGGGACCACAAAGGACATGAATACATGTTGTTCACCCAGGTGTACTGTGAGTGGCATCTTTCTGGTAATGACAGAGTTAAACATGGTCTCCAGTTATTATGGGTTGAAGCTAAGACTCCCCACTTTTGCCTGTTCCAGTGGTTATTTTCATTTTCCTACACAGTAGTGTGTGAGCCTGCTCATCAATAAACTGCCTCTTGTTCTGGGCCTACAACCTGAGTAACCTTGCCTTACATTAAATAAGAATTTAACAGTTTTCTTCCACCAGCTTCTGCACAAAAGAAACTGTGAAGTGGACAAAGTTCCTTAGCCCTGGAATAATAGTTGGTCCCAAATTATGTCTAGGTTTAAAAAATCCTCAGATTTTGAAATTCATATTTAGGTTGCCAAAATACGGCCTCAAAATTGTACTTCTTTTGGCTAGAGCTTTCTGCAAATGTTTTCTTGAAATTCTCCATTTGTGGGCAAGAGGAACTGGGAGGATCATTTAACTGAAAATTTCTAGGAGGGAAAATAAATTATCCAATACTTTCAGGGATGGAGACAGCTTCTTCTTCTTCTTCTTCTTCTTCTCAATTTGCATACTCCACAATGCCCCAAACCTAGTATCATTCCAGAGCAGAGGGAATGACAGCTGTCACAAGAAGAAAATGTTAGATAATATTCTGATGGAATATCCTACGATGGCCTTCTTTTCTAAAGGGGGGGTGGAGGGATGAAAAAACCCACAATATTTCTGGGGGAGGGAAATGTTTCTCAAACGATTTCAGCTCCAGCAGCTTTCATTCCTTTGGCATGCACCCTTAATTATACATACCTAGAAATCATCCCCACTTCTGAATGGTATTTACCTATGGGTAAACCTGCTTAGTAGTATGATGTTTAAACACTCAGATTATGTCTAGTCTGTATGCATTTTCCAACTTCTGTCTTGTATCCTCCTAGAAAACAATTACTCAAAAAGTGTCAGGTTTAGAGCTCCAGTTATTTCTAAAAGGCTAGTAAATTTCCTGGGCCAGGAAATTTGATCAGATTTGTTTATTACCCGGGGGGGGGGGGGGGGGAGAGAGAGAGAGAGAGCTTATCTCAGCAAGCAAGAGAAGGCTAAATATTTCTCAAGATAATGTAATAGTCCGTATCTAACTTCATTGAATTATAATTGTGCTCGACAACAAATTATTTTTGGTTGGGGATGAGGAGGAAGAGAAAGATGTCTCCCTCCAAGTTAAAACTGTGTCAGCAATTAAGTGTTAGAAGATGCAAATGTAGGCTTTGTATCTGTGTAAAAGGGAAAGTTGGCTGGCTCAACTGGTGGGCCTTTTTCATGCCTGTATGATAAGCTGCACCTGCCAGAGCTGGAGCCCAAAATTCCTTTGCATCTGGTCATTATTTAACACTATATCTGATTCATTGCCACTTCTGAACAGTTACTAAGAGATGACTAATCTAAGAATGTGCAAAAACCAATGCTGTGAAGGTCATTGTCATTTTTATTCTGCAGATGGGGAACCAAGGCATTGTGAAATGGTTTTAATCATGGCCTCTTTCTGGCCCAATAGTTTATGTACAGGACCCACTTAAGATAAATGCCTCCCAGAATTCCTCAGCTGCTGAGCTTTCAAGCATCATCCATAAGTTCAGTCAGAAACTTTGTAGGGCTCAAATGAGCGTGAGGTCATCTGGCTGAGCAGGGCCTGTTCTGTTCTCTATGCTATCATGCATGCTGAGCATTCCCTCCTGGTGTTGAAGGGAACAGGACAGCTTCTGTCATGCAAAGGCAGTTGGCCTGAGGTATGGTATGTGTCCTAGAAAACGCCTGCAGCTGTTTGGTACAAGTGTCTGCTCAGAGTGTGAATCCAGAACAGTGTTTGGTGGCAGTAATAGTCTGGATGACCACCAAGAAACTGGCTGACAGAAAAGTTCCTGTTCAGGAAAGGGATCGATCCTGGAACATGGATTCAACCTATGGGGCAGCTCCATGAAAAATGTCAGGTTTGTAGTATGTGGGTCTTCTTGATCTGCCTATCTTGATAGTAGCTGTGACCGGGGGGGGGGGAGAGTATTTTTACCCAACAGGGCCCATTCCTGACCTAGTCAGGATGACACACATCTTAGCTTCTTACACATTGGATAATTGTAATGGTGTGACCTTTGAAGAGTCTCTGGGAAGTTCTTTTGGTCCAGAATGCAGCAGGAAGGATGTTAGTGGGTGCCTCTCTTACAACTACACCTGTTACCACTTCATTTCTTGGTGACTAAGCCCTCAGTGACTTGGCTCCAGAGAACATGAAG
Source organism: Podarcis siculus (assembly GCA_034642415.1). Classification (NCBI taxonomy): domain Eukaryota; kingdom Metazoa; phylum Chordata; class Lepidosauria; order Squamata; family Lacertidae; genus Podarcis; species Podarcis siculus. The sequence goes on from JAXCMG010000012.1 coordinate 57,016,777, forward strand.
GACCATGTCCTTGCAAAGCAGCCTGGTCACTTCCTCAGATCTGCTGGAAAGGATTTTGATTATGTCCCAATAAGGATCAAGGCACAGCAGGTTGGAATGCAGGCTTTTCCATGGCCACACCTAAATTGCAGAACTCCTTACCTCAGTTGGTCCATTGGGTGCTGCTCTGCTTGCTTTTCACTGACTGCCTTAAGACTCCATATACTTTTTTGGCAAGAGCATAAGAAGATCCCTGCTGGAGCAGAACATTCTTATGAGACATGCGCACACAGGACATGACAGCAAAAAAACAACCCTTTGTCTTTAGTCACTTGGAATACGGGGCCATGTGGCATGCACATGGCCTCTTTGTCCCCAGCACCGAGATCTCTCATATCACAAAATGGACAGTTCACAGCAACTATCCATCCATCACTCCCTACATGCAGCAGACTCACTGGGCTTACCATCAAAAAAAGATAAAGGGTAAAGGAACCCCTGACCATTAGGTCCAGTCGTGACCGACTCTGGGGTTGCGGTGCTCATCTCGCTTTGTTGGCCGAGGGAGCCGGCGTACAGCTTCCAGGTCATGTGGCCAGCATGACTAAGCCGCTTCTGGTGAACCAGAGCAGCGCACGGAAACGCCGTTTACCTTCCCGCCGGAGAGGTACCTGTTTATCTACTTGCACTTCATGCTTTTGAACTGCTAGGTTGGCAGGAGCAGGGACCCAGCAATGGGAGCTCACCCCATCACGGGGATTCGAACCGCCAACCTTCTGATCGGCAAGTCCTAGGCTCTGTGGTTTAACCCACAGCACCACCCGCATCCCTAAAAAAAAGATAGGTCAGCATCAAGAGCACGATAGGTCAGCATTAAGAGCACAAATTCTTTTCTTTTAAAGGCTGTGAGAGCTCAGGTTCTAACAGCATGGATAGGAAGAAACTGGATGAATAGGTGGAGCTTTTGTTGGCATTCTATTTCTAAGCCAGGAAAAGCTGATGTGGTTAGAGCAAGCCTTAGGAAAGCATAAAGGGCTCTGGATAACATGTGGTATTTACATAAGTGAAATGGACACAAAGTGCAAATGACTGCCGTTAATGTGAGTTCTCAAAGAATGTCAGCCAAAAGTGAAAGCTGTGCAGGCCTCTCGTTCTTTCCCCCCATTTATATAAACACCATTTCTTTGATCTCACGCTCAAGTTTTATTGGCTCAACTTGATCACTCAATCAGATGCTGTCAGCTGGCTTCCCTTTTTGCTGTTGTTATTTCCCAAAGACCTTTTTAAAAATATTTTGATATGCAGATACGTATTCAGACATTGTTATCATTTCTCCAGCCATGCATCTTCTCCTGCCCAGTGTGGGACCTTACAAAAACCGACTCAGGAATCCAAATGCCCATTGCTCAGCCTCAAAGTCAGGCTGCACAATGGGCCTGAACCATTTATGCACCACAACCTCTCTTCCTCCTCCTGGATGCCTGCTGTTGTATGCACTGTGGCACTAAAGGATGCTTGCCACGACTGAGAAGGCCCTCTGCCTGGTTCCCTCTAACTCCACTTCTTGCAGTGAGGGGAACCACCAGAAGGCCCTTGGAGCGGGACCTCAGTGTCTGGGCTGAACAATGGAGGTGGAGATGTTCCTTCAGGTATACTGGGCTGAGGCCATTTAGGGCTTTAAATGTCAGCACCAACACTTTGAATTGTGCTTGGAAACATACTGGGAGCCAATGTAGATCCTTTAGGACTGGTAGTCCCAACATCCACTCCCAGTCACCAGTCTAGCTGCCACCTTCTGGATTAGTTGTAGTTTTCAAGTCACTTTCAAAGGTAGCCCCACGTAGAGCACACTGCAGTAGTCCAAGCGGGAGATAACCAGAGCACGTATCACTCTGGCGATACAGTTCACAAGCAGGTAGAGTCTCAGTGTGGGAATGTTAAGGATAGTAGGAAAAGATATACTGAATAAGTATTATCCTTCCTTCCTTCACTCATGCAAAATTTACGTTGAGACAAAATGGCTGCAGAAGAGCAGCATGGCAGCAAAAGATAGAACATGACAACAGTGGAGCAAAACAACTTCAAGACTAAACAGAAAGGGAAAATGACTGGATGACTTGACTCTTTTATGGAGTCTGCCAGAGTCACGTCCATCTCCCAGATCACTTGCAGGGGGAGGAAGCTCCAGACCAGTGGAACAGGAAGTTACACTGACTGGATGTCCCCCTGCTTGTGCCCACTCTAGGGAAATAAGGAATGTTGCATTTGAGTGCACCAATGGATTACATCCCACAATCAGCTGGCGTACCAGATGGAGCTGGTAGAGAACTGCCCTGGCCACAGAACTGACTTGTGCCTCCATGGACAGCTGTGAGTCCAAAATGACTCCCAGGCTGCCCCATTTGATTAGGCCAAAGGCCTGTCTAGCCCAGGATCCTGTTCCCCACATCCATGAAACAGACACCTCCAGGAAGCATGCAAGCAGGATACAAGCTTCCAACTGTTCATCCCTATTCTGGATGAAGACTACAGCCATCATGGCTGGTATGAACCATGGTTGGCCTTATATTCCAGGAAGACTGCTGTACAATAGTGGCAGTGATTGGTTAGCACTAAATCTTACAACCCCTCCTTATATCCATTTGTCGTTATTCCACCAGAGTGGTCAAATACGCTTCAAGTTGTTTTGACGTGGGCACTTTATTATGTTATCTCCAAGAACAGGAGGTTGAACATTTCTATCTTCCACTCTCAAACTGTTTGGCTTAGTGTTTTGCCACTTGGATGCTTAGCTTGCTCAAGTCCTCTACTTTTTGCCTGCAGGAGACCAGAGTTAGTACAGCAGGCACAGCACCCAGGGGTACATGTTGACCATGATATATAGTGAATTTCCTATCCCTTAGTCTGGGGAGTGGAGGAGAGAGAGAAGTGTCTGCACCTAACCAAACATAATAATAATAATAATAATAATAATAATAATAAATTTTATTTATATCCCGCCCTCCCCTGCCGAAGCTGGGCTCAGGGCGGCTAACAACATTCTAAAACATTCATTATAAAATTAATCAAATCAAATTAAAGTCAAATTAATGGCAACCATCAAGCAAAATTCTGTGCAGATTGCCGGTTGCCAGAGGAGGGGGTCAGGCTGCGCCCTGACCAAAGGCCTGGTGG
>JAXCMG010000012.1:57050681-57130093 GCA_034642415.1 Podarcis siculus
AAATCTACGAAAGCATATATATATATATATATATATATATAATTATTTATCAACCAAATAAAAGTTAGTAAGAAAAATGAGGGGGCAACTATAACTTAGAGAGTTTGGTGTCGGTTGTTTTCTTCCCTATTTATTAATTAATTTAATAATAATAATTAATAATAATAATAATATTTTTTCCTTTAAAAAGTTTGATGCAATGTCCTCAAAACAGCTACGTAGCCCAGCCAAGCTTCTGACTTCATCTTTTGTCATTCTCTCTCTTCTTCTTTTTTAAAAAATAATTTTTATTTGATTTTACAACAAACAAAATACACATCCATATTTAGCAATTTCTCTGAATCTCCATTCTTCTCACCTTCCCCTCCATGGGTCTTATTGTCAACCTTTTCAATCGCATATTATTTCATAGTCCATCATGGACATTTATATTATATATATATAATAAATGTCCATGATATTTGCTACATTACAAATGCTGTTGATGTTTCCATCTGCTTACAGTGGTCTCCCAGATAAATTACAATTTCCCCTCATTCTTTATTAAAGTTTTGGTCCTCTTGGTTCCTGAGCTTTCCGGTCAGTTTTGCCATTTCGGCGTAGTCCAACAGCTATCCTTTGCCAGTTTCTCATCCAGTCATTTCATAGGAATCTTCTGAGAAAGTCGCACTTTGAAAGTTTGCTCCCAAACAATCCCTCTTTACATAATGATTCAGAAGTGGAAAATGCTCAAGATGGGATCTAAAAATAAAAAAAGAAAGTCTTGAATTATGGATACTGAATGTCTCATCCTATTTGCATTTGACAGATTCCATCATAAACTCCAGATTTCTCAATCTGTAGCAATTTTGCAGAGAACCAAGGAGACTATTGTGCATCACCTGAAGCTGTCTTATGCTGCATCAGAAAGCCATGCCATGTAGCTCCTTATTGTCTGCTTAGGCAGCGGCTCTCCAAGGACTCTTACTGAGCTCTGCCACTTCTTCTCTCTCCCAGCCCAGCCACCTGAGATCTTTAAAACTGGAAATGCCAGACCCTTCTCAAGAAATGCGTGAAAAAGCTGCCTCATTTGTCCATTACAACATTTAGCTGTGAAATCTCCCTAGGTGCCAAGTAATCCTGCTGATGGCTCCATATCACTCCTTGCTTTGCAAAGCCGGGGGTATTATGCTGAATTAATTATTGCTTGTGGCAAAAGGAGCATGGATTTTCTTTGAATTCTTCTTTGTGTGCTTCAACAGGCCTTTTGTCCATTATAGCAAGGAAGGGAGATCGAGCCTTCGCGTACGTATCGGGAGAATGTTCAAGTGATAGGCTTCAAAGTGCAAAAGCTGCTTAAAATAATTAAGCGAACCGGTGTCAGTGGGGTTGAAAGGGTGTGAGGAAAGGTCAAGGCGTGACCCTCTATTTCTAAACAGATGTAAAAGTAATTGGTATCCCGGATCTTTAATGATACTTTCCATAGCTATCTGCAAACAAAATACTTAGCTCCTGTGAAGGCTCCTCATTAACACAGAATGAAGGACTTGTTTGCTTTTGAAATATCTGAAATTAAACCAATTAATTATATCACAGGGCTAGAGGGATCTTAACCATCAGTGGATGCCTTGAAGTAGAATATTAAAAATGTGTGAATTTAAAGAACATGTCAGCTTTAATTCTCACTTCAGTCGCCTGCCGTGTGAGTTCAAAGCTTCATATAGTTTATTTAGCAGGATTTCCATCTTGTTCTATACTCAATGGGTATAATTAAAATATAGCATTTATTTATGGGGGAAATGCAATAATCAGAAGGGTTGGAGAGAAGGGAACTTAGGGTATGAGTGTCACCTTTCTTGATCACTTCAGATGCAGGGAAAAACCTATACAGTGTGACAATTTTTGAATAAACATCTGATTTAAAAGTTCTCATATTCTTCTGATATAACTTTGAGATTGGAGACGGAGCCATGCTGCTGGTTTCTTGTTTGCTAGCTACTGACCTGTCAAGTGTACTTGTATTTTGACATTTTTTTTCCTTACCGAGTTTCTTCTTACAGAGTTTAATATCTGACACAAGAGAGGAGGTGATTAAATTGGAGCTGAGACAAAATGGCTTCCCCAAATTCCCCAACAGTTCAGAATGGGTGTTAAAAAAATAAAATAAAATAAAAACATTTTCAAAATGTTCTCAGACAATTCTGAGAAACTTAGACTCACTTAATATTGAATGGAACTCTATGATTGGTTCATATTGGTAGATATGGTAGCAGATATGGTAGATATAGTAGATATGGTAGATATGGTAGCAGCGGACTAAGAAAGGATCACTGGAATGAGTACATAACTAGACAATTGTTTCCATTGATAATATCCTAATAATAGTAAATACCTGGATCCATAGCCATCCTGAAAATACGCAGAAGGTGAAATTGAGGAGGCCATTTTGCTAAATATTCTCCAGGGGAGGACTGAAATTTTCCAACAGTTCAAGCAAAGCTTTTAAAGGGGGGGGGGGATATTCAAAAAAAATTCGGGCCTAGCTGAAATCTGCTCCAAATATACAAAATTCCCTGCTGGATTAGCTCAAGGTGCATCTAGTCCAGAATCCTATCATTAATTGCATCCAGACAAAGGTTCCTGTGTGTTCTAAATCACAGTTTGATCATGTGGATCCTCTTATGCCATCACTGTCAGATTTTCTTAGCAATCTTCAGAAAGACACTTGATCAAATGCTTTTTGAAAGTCCCTGGATTTGATGTCGCCTGAATCACTCTGTTTACACGGTTGTTGATGTTCTTAGCAAATTCTAAATGTGAGGAAACAACAGCTTTATAAATGACTTGGTTGAAGGAATTGAGGGAACGCTCATCAAATTTGCAGAAGGCACCAAACTGGTTTTCGAAGCAGGATTCAAGATTACTTTAACAGATTGGAGAACTGGGCCCAAACAAAATGAATTGCAATAGGGACAAATGTAAGGTTCTGCAGGTAGGCAAAAATAAGATTCAACAGTGTGATGCAGCAGCAAAAAAAGCTATTGCTACTCTAGGCTGAATCAACAGAAGTAAAGTGTCCCGATCAAAGGAAAGTCATAGTACCAGTCTATTCTGCCTTGTTCAGAACACATCTGGAATCATGTTTCCAGTTCTGGCCACCACAATTTAAGAATATTGTCCAGCTGGAAAGTGTGGAAGGAGGGCCAACAAGCTGATGAAGGGTTTGGAAACCAAGCCTTATAAGGAACAGTTGAAGGAGCTGGGTATGTTTAGCCTGGAAAAGAGGAGACTGAGAGGAGGTATGATAGTCATCTTCAAATATCTGAAGGGCTCTGAAGAACAAGCTTGTTTTCTCCTGCTCTGGAGGGTAAGACCCGAATCAATGGCTTCAAATTCCAAGACGAAACATCAGGAAGAACTTTCTGATGGCAAGAGCTGTTCAACAGTGGAACAGACTCCTTCAGGAAATTGTCAACTCTCCTTCCTTAGAGGTTTTTAAAGTAGGTTGGATGGCCGTATGTTAAGGATACTTTACTTGAGATTCCTGCATTGCAGGCATAGGAGCCAACTCCTAGGGGCTGAGGGGTCTTTGCCCCCCAATAATATATTTGAGGGGGCTGGGGCCCCCCAAGGTTGGTGGACATTGCCATTCAAATGGTTGCATGCACCACATCATGTGATTGATAATGTGGTGTGGGGCTTATCTGCCCCCCAATATTTTATTCAAGTTGAGATTGATTGCAGGGAGTTGGACCCTGGGGGTCCCTTCCAACTCCATAATTCTATTATTCTGTCATCTTCCTTTGCAGAAGTTCTACTTTGAAAGTGTTACGCCCAGTATGTATGTGGCAATCATTCATTTCCACATTAGTATTGCTAAAATGGCTGTTATACACCATGCCATGATGGATAGCTCATTTGGTTAGAGTGTGGTGCTGATAACGCCAAGGTTGCAGGTTCAAAGCCCCTTATTGGACAGCTGCATATTCCTGCATTGCAGGGGGTTGGACCAGATGATCCTCAGGGTCCCTTCCAACTTTAAAATGCTCTGATTCCAAGATGCTTACTTTTTAATTAAAACAACAACAACAACCCTCATGACTGAAGACATAAAGTCTGAGTATTGTAGAGCTGCCTTGGGCATTGCTCTGCATTGGGAAGGCAGGATATAAACGCTTTTAATAAAATAACTTAATAAATAAGTATCTAATTTAACAAGTTACATCAATAAATAATGCATGCCTGACCCTCCATGGTGTTCCTTTGTGCTGAACATATTTCCCATCTTCCCTTAACCTGGCTAACAAGCATGCATCCAACTGTTATCCACATGAAATGGTCATTATATGATTACAGGAGAACGGCGCTACACTTTTGACTCTGGCTCTGTCACTGGTCACACTGCCTACCACTGATGACCCAAACTGACACATTAGCTGCCCAGAATGGTTGAGGAAACCCAGCTAGATGGGTGGGGTATAAATAATAAACATTATTAAATTATTATTAGATTGATCATCTGCTGGGAAGAAGCTTACATTATGAGCAGGCTTCTACATGATCAAGACATCTGACCAAACTGGTTTCCAGAGCACATGGGAACTTCTTACCCAAAGGGGAGAAAATACTAGTACAGTATTCTGGTCTGATACCAGATGCCATGGGGCACTGCAATTCAGGAGTTTCAGGACCATGGATAGTTCCAGCTGAACAACTTGTTCTGACAAAGGCTGAGAACCAATTGAGCCTTTTCAAGCCTCTATTCCCAGACTATGTCTAGTAGACTCTGCCCCATTGCAGATAACTTCAGATCCTTAAAGGGCCATCTCTGAAGCCTTAAGATGGGCATTCCTCCTATTTTCTATAACTTCTCATTTAGTATGCTTCCACTGCAGGACCGGTAAGATAATATGGAGGCATTCAGTTCCTCTGGCTCAGGAGAAAGCACCAAATAGGGGTTGGACTCTAGTCCTATGTTCCCTGGTGGTCTGGGAGGTTCTTCTGGGGGCTCCTGTCTAGTAGTTGGCTCTGAACCTGGTCTGGCTGCTTAGCTGGAGCAAGAATGTAGTAGAGATGTAGTAGAGATTCAGCTTTTTTTCCAAGGCAAGTTTCTGTGAAGTATAACTTTTATATTTGAATTAATCTACTGCCTGATTTTGTTTCCGTGGTCCTTCTATATTGATTCACATGGAGCACAAATCTATTTTAGTAAAGCCTCGCTCGTACAAAAAGGGAATCTGAAAGATCCTCTGCTCAACAGGGAAACCACTTACCTGATATTATTACCATTTTTCACCTGCTGAAGCCACTGTGATTTGCTAGCAATTCTTTCAGCTGAAAACATTCTGCCCATCACTTTACACAGCTTCACAGCTTGAAAATGCAATGGATCATTTTAAGCCTCTCCCTGGTGTGAGGTTGTAAATTATTACAGGGCGCCTTGCTCTGTTTAGGGGACACTGATGAGGAAGCACAATTACATTATGAAAGCTCATTCCCTACAGAATGTTTAACAGCCTCGTGCTAATTTTCCATCTAGGAAAGTTTCTATCACTTCTGTTCATGGAATGAAAAGCCTCCTCACCTAAGGAGTACAAGAGTCGTAAACAACCTTTCCCCTAATCCCATCTCATAAATGGTGAGTGAATATTTTCCATCTAGTTCACTTTTTGTTTATTTAATTGGATTTATATCCCACCCACCTATCCTGAAGGCTCCGTGTGACTAAGAGCAATTTAATTATATATGCCTATGTTCTGTAAAGCCCTCACAGTACAATAGATTACGTTAATGGACATGACGGGGAGGATGGTACTGAAAGAGAATTGGTTTTTGAAAATTAATTGCCATGGACTCCCTATCAGATTTCTGTAAGTAGGGCTATTATTGTGAGTTGCCCTGAAGCCAGACCTGAGATACTACCAGAAATACTTCCTGGAGTTGACAGAAGTGTGTTGGTGGTCCTGATGTCCCATTAATGTGTTCTGTTGGAGTTAAAGTTGAGAAGAAGCGAACAGGCTAGGGGAGCAATCCTATAGCAAGATCTACTGGGATGATAGTATACTAAAAGCTATGGTTTTCCCAGTAGTGATGTATGGAAGTGAGAGCTGGATCGTAAAGAAGGCTGATCGCCGAAGAATTGATGCTTTTGAATTATGGTGCTGGAGGAGACTCTTGAGAGTCCCTTGGACTTCAAGAAGATCAAACCTATCCATTCTGAAGGAAATCAGCCCTGAGTGCTCACTGGAAGGACAGATCGTGAAGCTGAGGCTCCAATATTTTGGCCACCTCATGAGAAGAGAAGACTCCCTGGAAAAGACCCTGATGTTGTGAAAGATGGAGGGCACTAGGACAAGAGGACGACTGAGGACAAGATGGTTGGATAGTGTTCTCAAAGCTACCAGCATGAGTTTGACCAAACTGCGGGAGGCAGTGGAAGACAGAAGTGCCTGGCATGCACTGGTCCATGGGGTCATGAAGAGTCGGACACGACTAAACGACTAAACAACAACAACAACAACAACTGGGATGATTGGATTAGAATCCAGAAGATCTCTGGCTGGGCCAGGAGGTTCCTGTTGCAGCTGGGCTACCCCATCTTAACTTCCTCATCTTTGGCTTATCCAGAGATAAGCCAGTGTATCTCCTCCATCCCAGCTCAGTCAAGAGATTTGATATGGGAGCAGTGAGCGATGTCTGTTGGAATGTTTATTTAAGCTGTGTCTCCATCTGGGCCCAACCTGTATATTTACAAAGAATCACAAATATTACAAATCATCCGTAAGCCTCTAGGGACCTCATGTCAATACCCCTGAAACCTCTATTTCTAATAGTAAAATTTAATTCCCATTTTTACCTATGGAAACAATTCCATGATTGTTGGTAGGGGGAGGTGGCGGCGGATGTCTGGACTAATTCATGAAAGATAGCATAGAATATCACTTTAGATATGAAACATCATACCATACAGGACAGTGTCTGTATGTGGGTCATAATTATGACACATCCCATTTGGTTCCTATGTACATGTATTATTTATTCATTGCTATGTTCTTATATATTATTTAATGTTACCTTTCATGTGCATATTTCCTCCATTGGCTAGGAGCCTTTTCTCTGCTGTCATCACCAATCTGATTTTCTCTGTGATTATACATCTCAGCAGCTGGTTGAGTGATACCATGCCAAAGACACTGTACAAGTAACTAGGTTCTTTGACAAAGTAAAGCCCCTTCACTATTCACTCCAATATATTACAATATACTACAGCTGTCAATTTTCCTATCTGAGATTTTTGCTTTTTTTAAAGCCATAACAACCCACCCCAGAAATAAAAAAATTTGGCTGTTTGATTCCAAGATTATTTCAGTCTTTTTGGGGGGGGGGCAGATGTAATGAATGCTTGACAAACAGAAGCTCTTTCTCAGTTCTTCCCAAACTGCAGTAAGGAGGACAAATAGTTAGGTAAAAGTAAAGGTAAAGGACCCCAGTCAAAGGTGACTATGGGGTTGCAGCGCTCATCTCGCTTTCAGGCCGAGGGAGCCAGCATTTGTCCACAGACAGCTTTCCAGGTCATGTGGCCAGCATGACTAAACTGCTACTGGTGCATGGAGAACTGTGACGGAAACCCGAGCGCACGGAAACACTGTTTATCTTCCTGCCCAGCAGTACCTATTTATCTACTTGCACTGGCATGCTTTAGAACTGCTAGGTTGGCAGAAGCTGGGACAAAGCAACTGGAGCTCACCCCATCACGTGGATTCAAACTGCCGACCTTCCGATCAGCAAGCCCAAGAGGCTCAGTGGTTTAGACCACAGCGCCACCCACTATCCTCCATAACAACAGGGTCATAGGATCATAGGAACATAGAATTGTAGAGTTGGAAGGGACCCTGAGGATCATCTAGTCAAATTAGTTGTAATGGTGCCATTTTTTATTGTTTCAATCTAGACTCCCTGAATCACATAGAAAAATAGGAGCCAGTTTTAAGAGCTATGTATAGATGAGGGATGCTATAACCTCCCCTCTGTCCACTGCTGACCTCATGGTAGTCTTTCTTAAAGGTAAAGGGACCCCTGACCATTAGGTCCAGTCGTGGCCGACTCTGGGGTTGCGGCGCTCATCTCGCTTTATTGGCCAAGGGAGCCCGTGTACAGCTGGTCATGTGGCCAGCACGACTAAGCCACTTCTGGCGAACCAGAGCAGCACACGGAAACGCCATTTATCTTCCCGCCGGAGCGGTACCTATTTATCTACTTGCACTTCGACGTGCTTTTGAACTGCTAGGTTGGCAGGAGCAGGGACCGAGCAACGGGAGCTCACTCTGTCGTGGGGATTCCAACCACCAACCTACTGACTGGCAAGTCCTAGGCTCTGTGGTTTAACCCACAGCACCACCCGCGTCCCTCAGTCTTTCTTAGGTAGACTCATTTCTGTTACCAAAGCCCCACTAAGGGAGGATAAATTGCCATGAGACATAACATGGATTGCAGGAGTGCTTAGTACTTCGTCCCTGCATACATTTCCGCTCTTAAAATCAGACCCCAGCCCTGTCTGCTTTCTGCTCCTGACTGGAGCTCCAGGTCTAAACAAATCAATTTTGTGCCATCATATTACATTTGGGTTTAAATAGGGATATAAGAAGGCAGCAGTTTCTATTCCAACCTGTATTTGTCACAATCAATGCTGTTTCCATTCCACTGTAGTTTTGTTCCCACCAAATACGACGTTATTCATCTCGCTGGCCCCTATTTAATGTAAGTTATGTAAATTACATCACCCTTTACATAAGTTACATAACTTAACATTCATTTTAATGTAAATAAAATGTCAAAGCAATGTAACAAAACTCATTATCTGTGTATCATTTGCAGACTTTAAATAACAACAACTCTGTGAACAAGAACTGGTTTTAATCATCTGACTGATTTCCATGCCTGACCGCCAATGAACTGCATCAATTTCTGCTTCCTTTTCCCTTTTCAATATTTGGATTTAACAAATAATGTGCAAAATTTATTAGGTATCTATTCTAGCCATCTATCTAGAGATGGATATGCTAAAAACTTTTTCTGTTCTGGGAAGCTTATGCAGACACATGATTTAGCTACATTTGTCTTCTAATAATTTTTAGCTTTGTTTTCAATTATCGTTTATGTACCGTATATTTGCTTTTAAGTGCTTTGTGCATTTTAGTCATGTTTTATATTTAATTGGATTCATATACTGCTCGGAGAATTGTTTTCAGTAAGTGGTTTACATTTTAATAAATACACACAAATACAAATGCACATGCCTTGAACTACACATAACCCTAAACACACACACACACCCTTCTGAAAGAAATCTGGGTTGTAGCCATAGTAGCATACAACTGGAAGGAGATGGGAATGCTCAGTTTTAGAACTGAAGCAAAAGGCTGATTCATTCCCAACAGTTGCTTGGAACAGGATAGCTCAGAAACTAGAATTTATATCCATCTGATGGTGACCTGCGACATGTCAGTCAGGTTTTAGTGTTTGGTGTTCTTTTTCCTAGATACATGCACACCCGCAGCATGCACACAGCCTTCTCCAAGCACCTGTTGCACATAATATAAAGAATGCAATCTCTGCAGTATGGCATCTGTCTCCAGTAAATCTCTCATTTTTCTACTGCTGCATTTATTAGGAAGTACAACATTACATTTATCATTCTAGTTTCTTCATAGACCAAGACCAAGTCGCATTAAGGAGAGAGAGAGAGCGAGATACATAGGCATTTCTATATTTCCCTTTTTATTATCTCTCAATATTTTTTCCTCCCTTTCCCCAATCGATCTCATCTCTCTAGACAGCCAATGTGCCAGCCCCAAAAATTCATTATCATTGTAGCATTGCTCAAAATATATTACTTGTTTATCAAGACTTTTTCAACATGTTATTGACGGCTACTAGCCAGGATGGCCATAGTCTTCCTCCACAGCTAGAGACAATATGCTTCTGAAAACCAGTTGCTGGAGGGAATCGTGCTCTTGATCTCAAGTCGTCCTTGTGGGTTTCCCATAAGGATCTAGTTGGCCAGGTGAGAACAGGATGCTGGACTAGAGGGGCCACTGGCCTGATCCAGTAGGCTCTTCTTACACCCACCATTTTGGCAGGTGGTGTAAAAAAGTAAAGGACCCTGGATGGTTAACTCCAGTCAAAGGCGAGTATGGGGTTGTAGCACTCATCTCGTTTTCAGGCCAAGGGAGCTGGTGTTTGTCCACAGACAGCTTTCCAGGTCATGTAGCCAGCATGACTAAACAACCTCTGGTGCAACAAAACACTGTGATGGAAACCAGAGCACATGGAAAGGCCATTTACCTTCCCGTCGCAGCAGTACCTATTTATCTACTGGCATGCTTTTGAACTGCTAGGTTGGCAGGAACTGGGACAGAGCAATGGGAGCTCAGTCCGTCGTGGGGATTCGCACTGCTGACCTTCTTATTGGCGAGCCCAAGAGGCTCAGTGGCTTAGACCACAGGTGGTGTCCCTGTTGAGGAAAGGTTGGCATGACACCCTACTATGTGAGATTAGAGGCTCAGGGGTTTTTTTGCCACTCCCTCAGGTATTTTGAACAATTGAATCCATGAGCTTTCAGATGATTTTTTTTTTAAGCCAAGCTTTGAAAGGTCCCATAATACTACATTTTAAATCAATTTTAAAATTATGTGTATTTAAAGAAATGACCAGAAGCAAGCAGGAAGGTACCTATGATGACTGAGTATAGGAGCATAGATCATTCTGCCAGAATTTATAGACTTCTCTATATCTTTCTTAAGTCTAATTCACACAGTGGGTTTTTCTACATGGTACAATACAGTGGTACCTCGGGTTAAGTACTTAATCTGTTCCGGAGGTCCGTTTTTAACCTGAAACTGTTCTTAACCTGAAGCACCACTTTAGCTAATGGGGCCTCCTGCTGCTGCCGCGCTGCTGGAGCCCAATATCTGTTCTTATCCTGAAGCAAAGTTCTTAACCTGAAGTACTATTTTTGGGTTAGCGGAGTGTGTAACCTGAAGCATATGTAACCCGAGGTACCACTGTATATTGAAGAGAGTGCCTTAGAGAATATAATGAATTGCCTTGCATAGGTGAGCCATTCTTAGTTTTCATGTAAGTGAAATATGCTTCAGAAGAAACCTCACCACCCATATCAGCAAAGGGGTGGTGGTGTGAGCATAGCATCATCACCATCACCGTTGTTGTCTTACAGATTTCCTAATGATCAGCTCTCAGTCTTCAGCACCTCCATTTTGCAGGTGAGAAATTGTTAGCAGGATTCAGGTTGCAGGCAGGGTGAATCAGCTGCCATATCCACAATTGTAGCAGCAGGGGGACGTGTCAATGTGCTGCTGATGGTTGCCGCACGAGTTAGCAGGCATTTCCAATAAGCACAGGTCTGGCACTATTCATAAAGCAAGCTGGGGAGTCAGAGCAGGCTTCTTGCTTGCGGCCCAAGAAACCTTCATGGTTGGATTCAGGAAATGATCAGCTGCCCAGGAAGTCTCACAAACAGCAGTGACAAAGAAGAAAAGAGGGAGGCTACAGGGTGTGGAGGTGTTTCCTTTTCTCTAAAGCCTCCTAACTGAGCTACTACTTTATCTCATTTCTCACACAGTCCTGTACTGCATCACGCTTTGAAAGCAATATCCAAGCCTTCATTTCTTTCGGCAAGTCCTTCCATGGTAGTTTCCTACTAAATCATGTTTGTCATTAGTCTACAGGTGCACTAGAAATGTGCTTCCTGGAATTTAGGCTTTACTTCTGCTCCCCCCCTTTTCATCTAAAAAGTTCTGTTCTGTGTCTGCTGGAGCCTCAGTATATTCTGATAAGCCCCATTGAAACCGATGGGACCTGAGTGAACATAGCTATAAAATGGATGGAAAATGTGAGCAACATCATGGGAGGGGTGCTTCTAGGACTAAGGTGAAAGTGTGAAGCTCCCATGTTATTTTTGTTATTGGATGTTTCATGTTATTTAAGCAATCTTGTTATATTGATAGCATTGAAATGTTTTGTTTTGGAATTTTTGTATTATTCTCTTTTTTGCTACGTTATCATTGAATTGTTTTGCTATGTTTTTATAAAATTGCTTTTGCAGTGTGGGAATACATCCCTGTTTCTTTGTTGAAAGCCTCTTCGATCATGATTCTGTTGTGGAAAAGCACCATACAAATAAAATGAATGAATATTACAGAGGGACAAAAATCACCTCCATTTTGCAATGAATTGTGGGTGCCCCCCCTGAGATTTCATGGGGAATACCTATTCCATTTCCTCCCCACGAAAGATACAAAACCAAGTTTCTGGGAGCTTGTACCATCTCTTTCTGCCACTCCCCCTTCCCAAGCAAAGTTACCCTCCAGCCAGGTAAGTCAATGTTTATACCGAGGCAAAGACTCTATTAAAAATGCTATCATCACAATCACCACCATTATTGTCTACCTTTCACCCTAAGGTCCCAGGGCAGGTTGCCACAATTAAAACCCTCTGGACACTACAGGAAAACCCCCATGGTGCTGCACAGTAGAGTACTATGACTGCTTTCTGGAAAGAGCACTGGAGGTATGAGAAGAACTACCAAAGCACAATGCCCCCAATGCCCGATCCCTGAGATGCCCCAGAAGGACACCATGGTCAATAGTATGGAAAGCTGCTGAGATATTAAGGGAAACAAGCACTCCCTGACCTCTCTCCCAATGAATGTCATCAACCAGGATGACAAAGGCAGTTTCAGGGCCACAACCTTGCCTCTTCTCCCAAGCATCCTTCAGAGGAGATGAACCAAGCTCTTGGATCTTGCTCCTACATATAGCTTTCAAGAAACATTGCTTCCTGACCACACTTTGATGGTGGTGAGTTAGGCAGTGCTCCCAGAGGCCCTTGCCACCAGCTACATTTGCCCTAAAAGGCAGCGTGCTTTTTGAATTATCCAAGAAGTGTGGCATGGGGTTTAAGAATGGGTTGGATGAGCGATGAGCATAAGAGCTGCATGGCAGCATGTTACTGCAAACCACAGCTTAAGTAATAATTGAAGAGAGGTCTTAGTAAAGCGAATTGCTTCCTACTCCAAGAAACAAGGTGGTGGCAGAAGTAACTTCTTCCAATTACTGGCTTTCTGTTTCCAGATCAATGATTTTAAGGGGATGTGAGGTTAATTAAGCCTTAATTCACTCAAGACAAATTGGCAGTTCTTTGTACAGCTGTAATTGCCTGAACATAAAAATTACTAGTAGGTACAGGCAGATAATCATTTTATTTTCCGTATCATTTACTAAACATTTCTTTGCACATTAACATACATATATCCATGTGCAATAATACCAGATTTTTTATTTTATTTTTTGTGGGCAGGGGGGAATGCACCCAATATTTGTGGCTTTTAATTGATGGCCTGGCAGAATGACTTGAAAACCAAATTCTATTGTTTCATTTGCACCACATGAAGCCTGTCTTATAGTCTCTGCAGGAGCTGTAGCATTTTCCCTTCTTAGCAACGGTTTCAGCAATAAGGATGGGTCTTATGGTGCTATATCAAGTACAGATTTCAGTGTGCAAAGCTTTTAGAAGAAACTAACAATACTTAAAGGCATTCAGGGTAAACTTCATGCATGGGAATGTGGCAATGCAGTGGCAGGATTGCCCCCCCCCCAAAAAAAGAGCCAGCTCTACTATTTGGCACAGTGAGCGGGCTACTTCAGAGGACGGATACAGGGGTGCAGACTGTAAGAACAAAGTGATGGTGCTGTGAGCACCCCATGAGTCCTAAGCTAACCTGCTGCCCTCAAATGTGGTGGAAGAGGAAGGTCTCATACCATCATCAGTGTTGTGCTGGGAAGACAGGCGGTGTACTGGAAGAAGCAAAGATCACTAGTGCCAAAGCAATGATTCTTCAACATCAACTTCATTGGGCTGGTCATGTTGCTCGGATGCGTGATTATCATCTTCCAAAGTGACTTCTCTATTTCAAACTTAAAAATGGGAAGTGTAATGCTGGTGGTCAACAAAAGAGGTTCAAAGACTCCCAAGGCAAATCTAAAAAAATGTAGTATAAACACTGGCAACTGGGAAACACTGGCCTGTGAGTGCTCCAGTTGGAGAACAGCCTTTACCAAAGGTGTCATGGGCTTTGAGGATGCTTGAACTCAGGACGAAAGGGAGAAACGTATCAAGAGGAAGGCACACCTGGGAAACCCTCACCATGATCAACTCCCGCCCAGAAACCTTTGTTCCCACTGTGGAAGGACGTGTGGATCCTGAATAGGCCTCCACAGTCACTTACGGACTCACTTTTAAAACCGTGTTTATGGAAGACAATCTTACTAAGCTACGAGTGATCGCCACAGAAGAAAGAAGAAGAGTGTTTTGCTATCATTCAGTTGCAAGTCCAGTTAGTTTGTGTATGTGGAATTAGAGAAGAGCACTTTGAGAAGGAAAATGTACAGTCATACCTGGGGTTGACTGCACTTCGGATTGAGCGCGTTCGAGTTGCGCTCCGCAGCAACCCGGAAGTAATGGAGCACGGTACTTCCGGGTTTTGCTGCTTGCGCATGCGCAGTTGCTCAAAATGACGTCACGCACATGCGCAGAAGCAGCAAAAAGCAACGTGCACATGCACAGATGTGCCATCGCTAGTTATGTTTGCTTCTAGATGTGAACGTGGCTCCGGAACGGATCCCGTTCGTATCTAGAGGTACCACAGTATTTGGCTTGCCTTATGTTTCAAATCCTATATATTTTCACTGGAGCATCTGGACACACCCACACCCACACCCACCTCATACAGCTTCATCTACATGTTGAGGTTCTCTTCAGGTAGCTAATACCCCTGTCACATTTTAGACAATTATTTGCTGTAGCAAATGCCTAGTTTTTACTTTAAGAAGAGAAAACCACAGACATTCGCTGCATCTCTAAATATTTGGTGACACATAATCTAGTTTTGAGGCCAGCGTCGGAAATGTCACTCAGCTTTTCATCTTTAAGAGTTTGCTCACCCTAACCTCTGCGTTTTATTATTGGCACTTGAAATAGTCGCCTTTTGTATGACAATGAGTCAACTGAACCAATGCCCAGTGCCATAAAACGTGAGTCTTCTCAGAAGCCTGTATTGTTCTGTTGTCTTTCAGGTAAATAAAAGCGGATGAACAAAAGCAGATAGAGCAGAATAACAAGTCTTTTATATTAACAACGATAACCAAAGAAAAAAGGAAGAAGAAAGCTTTTGGCTTATTTCAATCTTTTTCTTCAAAACCTATATAGGTATTATACGCTGAGCAAAAGAGCAGTAGTGGTAAAAGAAATGGATATTTCCAGCTATTATTGTGCTAGATCGGCACAACAGAAAATTGAATTTGGAGAGGCCGGTCTCACCCATCCGTTGGGCAAATGGGACATCTTTTCTAGACATCTTTCCTAGCTATAAGAGGCAGTTCAGTATCAGCCAGTGTGCAAAGAACTCCTCATGTGTCTACAGTAGTTTGCTTGCTCCTTTCCCAGTATTCTGCTACTCAAGTCCATTTGTATGAATTTAATTGTTCCCCACATTGTTGACATTTAGGCATCATCTTAGAATGCATTTGCTTAAACCAGCTTTTGACATGAAGCTGCACCTAATAACACAGGAAGAGCCTCTGGATCAAGCCAGTGGCCCATCTAGTCCAGCATCCTATTCTCACACCAGATGCCTGTGGGAAACCAGGGAGCGGAACGGGAGCACAAGAGCAACTGCCTTCCAGCAGCTGGTTACTGCCTCTGACCACGGAGGTAGAGCATAGCCATCATGGCTACTAGCCATTGATAGCCGTATACTCCATGACACAGGTGGCGCTGTGGTCTAAACCACTGAGCCTCTTGGGCTTGCCGATCAGAAGGTCGGCGGTTCAAATCCCCATGACGGGGTGAGCTCCGTTGCTCGGTCCCTGCTCCTGCCAACCTAGCAGTTCGAAAGCACACCAGTGCAAGTAGCTTAATAGGTACCACTCCGGTGGGAAGGTAAATGGCACTTCCATGTATTCTGATTTCCGTCATGGTGTCCCGTTGCACCAGAAGCAGTTTAGTCATGCTGGCCGCATGACCTGGAAAACTGTTATGGACAAATGGCGGCTCCCTCGGCCTGAAAGCAAGATGAGCGCCCCAACCCCATAGTCGCCTTTGACTGGACTTAACCGTCCTGGGGTCCTTTACCTTTATCTTTTTTTACCTCCATGAATTTGTCTAAACCTCTTTTAAAGCCATTCAGTATGGCTTTCTAATAGGGAGAGTCTATTGTCCTTCCTCTGGGTTTTAAATTGGTGCCATTCTAATTATTATTTTATGATATATGGATTGTATTTTAAGATTGTTGTCAGTTATTCTGGATTCTGGCAGGAAGAAGAGCCAAGTCTAAGAACAGCCAATCAATATTTGGATGAATTATTTAAGCCGGATTTAAGTTTCTTTCAGAAATGTTTGTGTTTGAAGATCAGTCTTGAATTATAAGTGAGATGCAACCCAGAGTGTCAAGATACCATAGTAATAAAAATCTAGGTTAGATTACTGCAAAACATTTGTTTGTTTTTAAGAGGAAACTGTTGTGCGCCATTTTCTTACCACACCTGCTTCTGAATACTGTGCAGGACAGGTTAGATTCAAAAGTCTATGGCAGGTGGACAATTGGGAGAGGAGGCTGTTTAGGCAGCAATATCTAGCATGAGTGCAGGACTGCTTTAAGTATCCAGCAGTGCTTTTTAGTTTCATCTGTCAGGGTTAAAGGAGAAGCATCAAAGTTGGCGAGGTTCAATTCATCCAGGCCGTAATTCTTGGTGTGAGCATAGGGCTGTTTCAAGTACACAGCGGGTTTGGGGGGGGAGAACTTTTGATGAAATGAATACTTTACAAAGATATTTTCAAGGGAAAACATAGTAGATTTAGCAACAAAACCTACAAAAAGAATTCTGTCAAGCCTTACAGGTCCATACAGTGTGCATTCCAATAGAAGTTTATCCACTGATTTGCTACATTGTTTGCTTGCTGTACGCTTTCTTCTTTTGAATTGTTTTTGTTAATCCACCCATCACAGGAAAATCTAGATATTGGTGGATAACATTATCAATTGCAGCTAGTCGGGGCTCTTTTTTCAGCAAGAACTTACCAGAACTCAGTCCTGGCACCTCACAAGTAGGTAAGTAAGGTAAAGGTAAAGGGACCCCTGACCATTAGGTCCAGTCGTGGCTGACTCTGGGGTTGCGGCGCTCATCTCGCTTTATTGGCCAAGGGAGCCTGCGTATAGTTTCCGGGTCATGTGGCCAGCATGACTAAGCC
Source organism: Podarcis siculus (assembly GCA_034642415.1). Classification (NCBI taxonomy): domain Eukaryota; kingdom Metazoa; phylum Chordata; class Lepidosauria; order Squamata; family Lacertidae; genus Podarcis; species Podarcis siculus. Next base: position 57,067,986 of record JAXCMG010000012.1, read on the forward strand.
GCTTCTGGCAAACCAGAGCAGCACACAGAAACACCATTTACCTTCCCGCCAGATTGGTACCTATTTATCTACTTGCACTTTGACATGGCAGGAGCAGGGACCAAGCAACGGGAGCTCACCCCGTCGCTGGGATTCGAACCGCCGACCTTCTGATTGACAAGTCCTAGGCTTTGTGGTTTAACCCACAGCACCACCTGCATCCCTTGCCTATTTGGTAGTCCCTCACTAATACCAGATGATGGCGCTCATAAGTGGAGTGCCATTGGGCTCATTTCCTACTTATTGGCTTCCCACTGGCATCTGATTGGCCACTGTGAGAACAGAATGGGAGGCTAGAAGGCCTTGTTCTGATCTTACAGGACTCTTCTTATATGTTCATTTTACTGACCATTAGCAGTGCTGTTGAAGCTGAGTTTCTCCAGTGCCTTCCCCATGTACTCTTGATGATGATCAATGTAATTTTTAAATTCCCATCAAGGCAATAGGTAGGTATCTGGTACTGTCTCTGTTTTCAGCTATGAAATCTTGGGTTCTATGGCTCTCCAGGCCTAGCTGGCAATAATCTGTTCCTTTGTGTGGGTCCTGTCCGCAACTTGGTTCCCAAGTTGTTGTCTGGATCTCCAAGACAACGTCTCAGTGCAATAAGATATTAATGTTTCTTCATGTATCCAGTTTACAACATATGTGATAGGATGCCTTGTCTCCAGCCTTGAGGATAGACAAATGGTTTCTTAATTTAACTGCTGTGAAATCTGCTGCATAAATTGCGTGGCAGGTGGCGTTGCAAAAGTTACAAGACTTCCAGTCTGCTTCTGCAGCTTCAATATACTCTTTCAGTGCTCAGATACTTCCAGTCAGGAGAATGCAGTCCCTGGAGCATATCTGCTTTTATAGCTCTTACATTTGTACATGACATTTTGCCCTTTGAACCAGCCTCTAAGGGAAAATTAAACACTCAGCGCAGGGTTAGAACAAAATCTTCTGGATTAGTTTAACTTCCTTCAAGTATCGTTTTAAAATTCAGCTTTTGACAAATTTGTTTTCTTTCTGATGTGGTGCATTTGACACACACACAAAATTGCTAAATATGGAGAACAAGGGTTTTGCTGAAGATACCTATTAGGCGCTGTCAATTGGAATTCCTCCCTTCTTTTGAGTGGCATATCAGTGTCTGCAGATGCAGTACAATGCAATGCAAATTTTTTTGAAGGAGGAAGGCAGGTTGATGTTTCTGTAAACCAAATGCAAGCTATGCTTCCTGTTACCTGACAGAGGGGCTGGATCCAGGTTGGTGGGGGCTGTTTGCATAGTGTCTTCTAGTGGGAACCTCCTATGTTAGAGCCCTTGGCAGGCTTACCTGGTGATACAGCATCAGCTGTCCTTTACAGTGGTACCTAGGGTTACATACACTTCAGGTTACAGACTCCGCTAACCCAGAAATAGTACCCCAGGTTAAGAACTTTGCTTCAGGATGAGAACAGAAATCGTGCTCTGGCGGCGCGGCAGCAGCAGGAGTAGCTAAAGTGGTGCTTCAGGTTAAGAACAGTTTCAAGTTAAGAATGGACCTCCAGAATAAATTAAGTACTTAACCCGAGGTACTACTGTACAGTGCTTTGGAGTTGTCACTATAATTTCACACAATGCTCCAGAGCAATGTTGCATGTTGGGTTCTTAGCAGGAGAATGCAGACCTGGGAACATGGCTGCTCTTTCTATATCTTACACTTGTACCTGACATTTCACCCTGAAGCACTCATCAGTCACAAAAAAGGAGAGGAGGCTTTTGGCAGAACACTAGGATATAGGCAAAAGCCCAAGGATGATGACCTTAATTCTGGCCTCACATCTAACATTCTGCCCACCTTCAGATTGTCAATGCCGGGGACAACAGGTTTGGAAACAAAATCCTTAAGATCTGAGATTGTTGTTGCGTGTTCAGACCCAGAGACCTCCCCCCTAAATAAATTCACACATGGCTCAAATTTTAGTTTTGGTTTTTGGCAAAATTTAGGCCACAACTTTATTGATTACAGAAGGTGACTGGTTGCATAGGCTCTGGTTCGACTAGCACCCTGCACTCTTGCAGGCAGCGCTGATCCAGGGCACCAGCATAGGTCAGCCAAGGGTGAACACCTGGGAAGGTGAAAAGCCAGGTACAGACTCTGTTCACCAACCAGCTGCCCCCCCCTGGACTCAGGTACGGGCACAAGCCCCTCTCAGGGGTTGACCAAACCAGTTGAGTCCCTGGATTCCTTTAACGGAATACCCTTCACATAGGGATAGCGAGACTCCTCCCCCATCCCTATCACCTGAACCAGTGCCTATCTGCAACCTTACAAGATGTGATGATTTGCTATGCGGCAGGCGAAACCCAAATGGCAACAGCCAATCAGCCAAATGGGGAAATTCCTGCAGTGCCCCTGCCCCAATGACAGACGACACACAATGGCATAGCAAAGTCAAAGCACAAAGCCCTAAAAATAGGGATAGTTGGGCAGGTATTCCAAATGCACGATTCGAATGAGGAAGCTCTGGGTCATATGAATGGGTATATATAGGTCCCTTGATCTGTTTGGACTGCACCCCATTGATTGGTCAGATTGATCCCAACATCAAGGGACCTACCATTCGGGTGTTGTGGCTAACCAATCCAACCCACCCACAACACAGGGGGTCAGTCTCCAGGTCTCACCGCAACATGTGCCCTCTTTGAGGAAGGACACGATCTCTCGTTGGCCAATGCTATTTACTTTCTGCCCATACCACATCAAAGGGGCAGTGCTTTCAATAACGCTAACCCTCACATATGTTCATTAATATGCTAATTAAATACTGGTGGCAAAATTACAGTTGAAATGGAAACCTTTAAAAAATGCATATTGCTCGTTTCCTGACATTCTCCCCTTGACATCCAGCCACTAGGTGTCTATCTACAAAGCCACAGCTAAGACAGCAGAGAGCCCTGGGTTTTTTGTTTCTGATTTTTCAAAAAGCAGATTTTTAGACCGTCTTGGACAGTCCTCTAGCACATTTCTTCACCTCAGCTTTCCACGAGATAAAAATCTCCAGATAAATGAATTACACTAATTACAACTCATTGGGATATTGGAATCCTATTTTCAATCACAGCTACATCCTGCTGTAAAATGAGTGCCATTAAGAATATGAGATGGAAAGTATTGTTTAGATCACACCGAGAGGCATTTATAAAACAGGGTTGCTTCCTTCTGTCCTTAAAGATTAGCTAGATTTATTCACAGGCAGATAAAAACCGGGCTTTTTCTTTCATAACAATTGATGTGGCAAAAAGGAAGAAAGAAGTTGCCATGTAAATTCGCTTGTGGCATTTTCTAAGTGTCTGTCACCAGGGCATCTATCTATATCTAAACAGCCTGGAACATTAGCATTCATTTCCCAATAACTTATTCTGAAAAGTTCCCTACCAGAGGCCTGAATAGGTAATACCAATGAGTTTCACTGCACATTTCAGCTGTGGTTTTGTAGAACAGTGATTGTGGAAGGAGGCAATTTCAACTGGGATCACAAGACTGGGCGAGGTAGTTTGAACCCGTTCTCCTGCATTAATTTCTCTGCTGAAATCCCCCAGTTGCTATTTACCTTCTCCTTGACCTCCCCTTTCTGATGTGGTTCTTTCTCTTCAGGGAAATAATCTCTCAAACTGTGCATCTGCATGATCAAGTATCATTGGCTTGCATGAAATGGTAGCTTCATAGTGGAGAAGGCAAGCTTATTCTTGAGTCACACAAGGACAGACCCATCCCCAAGTAATGTATGAACCAAGGCTAAGAATTCAAGTACTATTCCCTTTTTCTTGAACACTTTGGTGTGAAGTGCTTTAGAGCAACTGCCCTATTTTTCCTAATTACCCAATGAGTCCAACATCCATAGAGTTTTGAGGGGGCATCACAACATGGCTGCTTTAGTGATATCCAGCTTCACTTCATACTCAACATCAGCCAATATGGGGCTCTTCAGAAGTTGTAGACTACAACTCCCATGAGCCCCACCTAGCATTGCCACAGACAGGGCTGATGGGGATCATAGTTCCCTCCATCTGGAGGGGACGGCATTGGCTCACTCTACTTTCTGTGAACCCAGTGGGTGGCACTGTGGGTTAAACCACAGAGCCTAGGGCTTGCCAATCAGAAGGTCGGCGGTTCGAATCCCCACGATGGGGTGAGCTCCCGTTGCACAGTCCCAGCTCCTGCCCACCTAGCAGTTCGAAAGCACTTCAAAGTGCAAGTAGATATATAGGTACTGCTCCGGTGGGAAGGTAAACGGCGTTTCCGTGCGCTGCTCTGGTTCTCCAGAAGCGGCTTAGTCATGCTGGCCACATGACCTGGAAGCTGTATGCAGGCTCCCTCAGCCAGTAAGGCAAGATGAGCACCTCAACCCCAGAGTCATCCGCGACTGGACCTAACAGTCAGGGGTCCCTTTACCTTAACCTTTACTCTCTGTGAACCCACGGAACCAAGATCTTCCTAAGGCTTTCAAGAAAGTTGGGAGAGACTTGCTTCCATAAGTAACAGGAGAATCTCTCTCTGTGTGTGACAAATTAGCCCAATGAATGGCCTACAATATGCTCGTCCCCCAATCAATATAACAGAGATAAAAATATATGGCAAAAACTATTTCAAATGCATTGTCGTCTGTTTCATTCTCGGCCTTGTCTTGTCTTAGAAATAAACAAGCAGTTGTTTGTAAAAGGCAGCAGCTTTTCTTCTACAGTCAATAGACCATTTTGATGTGCACCAGGGCTGCTGTGCCCTAAGGTAGCTGTAGATAAGATATCTGAAGGCAACTTCTCATTTTTCTTTTCACAACCTGGGAAAAACTGGGAGAAATATTTGGAAAAGAAGTGAAGATCTCTGCCAGTTTGAGAATAACTGGCCACACTTTTCCTTTACTGTCAACAACTCTCCGAGCTTTGGGATGGAAGAGGGGGTAGATTCCTCCCAGTAATGAAATAAATGTTCATTGGCCATTTGAGGTGGGAGGGGGAAAGACTTGCAAAGAAATCATTTTGTTGAAACCAAAGGGAGACCATGGGAGAAAGATAAAATCAGTCTGGCTGAGATGAGAAACTAATGTCAAACTCTATTATATCTGTCCTTTTATGATGGACTGTTTTAATAAGTGCAAGTTCAGTTTTACCTTAACCTTTCTCCTTTCTCCAAGAATGAAGCACTTACATTTTTTAATAAGGAAAAAAAATTCTAAACATATCCCTTTCCTACTAAACAGGTCACACATAGGTTACCTGTTGGCCTGAATCTTCTAATGTTCAACACACACAACCCTTCCTGTCAGCTGTAACAGATGTTAGTAATGTTAGTAACCACTCTTAGGCTGTTTTGTTGGAACACCACAGAATTGTTAACAAATCGTAGCATAACGTATTCCAGTAATCGCCGTGAATCACGTCCAATTCCTACACATAAATCAATTTTCATTTAACAGCTGAATCCCTTAAATGATTATTTAGATGTAGCTCCCAATGTGCTCAATGAGGTTTACTGACAAGTGAATGTGAATAGGATTATGCCCCTAATTTTCAGCAGTAGCAGCCACTGGAGTGGTTTCTGAGTAAAACTGCTGCTGGCAACTACATAAAAATAGAGAGTTGAGATAGCTACAAGATTTTAGCTTTCTGTGCTTAGAATTGGTGGATGTAGGGGTGTATAAACATGCCTCAATCCGCTCCAATATTCATTCACCCTTAAATCTGGTATTTTCCATTCCACTTGGTTTCTTTTGGACAAGTCTATGTTCCGTTTGATCATCTGTTGATGTGGAAATATGCATGTGCTACATAAATATGTTAAAGTATATCTCAGCTATAGGCAAATATTTGCAAATTAATCACCTTCCCTTCATGTTCCCTTTCAAAGATAGTGAATTTTACAGCAGGGTGGCCCTGTTTTGCAGCAAAAGAAGCCTTAAAGGCATAGCTAATGAAATGACCAAGGACCAATTGCTAAGCCATCTATAGCTGCAAACCTAATCATGCCTACTCAGAAGTAAGTCCCATAGGATTGCAGTCAATCTCCTTACCTTGATTATAAAGTTCAGTATAAACTTGTCATCCTATCTCTTTTCCCTCAGAGAGGGGCTGTTTAGCTGAAAACTTTAAGGGAAAGAAGGAAGGAGATTTTAAATTAAAATTTACATTTAATATGAGATTAAGGGTAATCAACAATGGGCAGTCAAATCCAGCTGGTTCTCACAACTTTGACAAAGAGGCTACAGTTTTAACCTACATAACAGATCATTTCTTTGTGTGTGAAAAGAACAGCAATAATTGATGTATTAAACTGATTTTTAAAATCCATATTAGGAGCCAGATTAAAACTGAAATCCTAACCCTGAAAGTAAGCCTCATTAAATTCAGTGGGAATTACTTCTGAGTAAACATGGTTAAGATTCGTCTTAGTGCACATAGTAAGTCTTTGCCCACAAACAGCAGTTCAGAAACAAGAAAAGCTAAAAGGCACGTGCACACAGACGTGTAAATTTCATATACCACAAAGTTGTGTAGCTGTGTAGAAATGAAATGAAGATGATATAAAGGTGAGACTGTCGGAAGGGCTTCTCTCGATGGCTGGTGTGTAAGGAACAACGTGGTCCTTCAGCTAACCGTGTCCTAGGCCATTTAAGACTTCATCCCTTGAACTTAACCTGATAATGTACTAACAGTCAGTGCCACCAAAAAGACTATTAGCTTCTAGTTAATAATAGCCCTGCCACCAATAATAGTTTGATCTAAAGTTGTCTTCTTCGGGAGAGGTCATAGAATAGCCTCCATGCATTATTCCTTCTCGTAATGACACATTCACTATTGTCTGGATCCACACAGTCAACCCTAGCTTCAATCAGCCAAGATGGACAATGGTACAAAGCCCAGATGAATGGATGGATGGATGGATGGATGAATACTTGTCCACATCTGTGGGCTACATCAACTAAAACTAGTCTCATAAAACTTGGCTGGATGTAATATTAGACACCTCATCTGGAGTCGCTATAATAACAGTGCCAGGACTGTTGAGAAGTTGAGCAATTTTGCATCCAAAATGCCTATGGAGTAGCTCACAATGGGCAACTGAAGGATCAAGTGATTCACTTGACCGAGATAGATGTCAAAACACCCTGGACAACCTTCAAAAGCTAGACAGCTACTTGAAGTTGCAGATCTGGCAGCCTGAACCATCTTCTCTGCCTGCACCACCACCCTGTAGGTGCATTCATGTACTTGTTACACATTTGTTTTTAATGTAATATTGTTATAAGCTTGTTACACACTGCTTTGATCCACCATGTGAAAGGCAGTATGGAATTGCCTTTTCTAAATAAATAATTTCAATTTCTACAACTATCACCATCCTCTCAGGGTGATCGTCACATAAATAAAAATCAAAGCTGATCGGAGTGACTGCTTCTTACATGTTTAAAGCTGTAGTCCTGTCCATCTTACCTGGGTGTAAGTCCCTTCAAACTCAATAGGACTTACTTCTAAGTAGACACATAGAGGATTGTACCATACAACTGCATGCACACTTGGGAGCAAGTCTGGGAGCAAGTCTCTATATGCTCAGTGGGGCTTCAGTAACGGTAGGCATAGGATTGTACCATAAAAGCGTATGACAGAATGTCTGTAGCATTGAGAGGAACTGGAGCTAAATTCTAAGTTGACAGGAACACAGAATGGAGAGATTTTTTTCTCTTTGTAGCTGAATTATTAAAGGAAGGTTTGACACATTGACACATTCAGTAGCCAAGCGTTCCCTCCTTGCCCTTCACAAACCAATCTTCACATCTCAGTTCAATAAAGTCTATATATTTAACCTGCTGTGAAATAAACGTGGGTCCTAGCCTCATCACCATTTAACACCTTTGCACAACACTGCAGTATAGTGTTGTAGCAACAAGGTCCAAGGGGGTATCACTTCCTAAAGAATCATGCAGCTGTGCTTCTCTTTGTCATTTTAAAAGACTGTGTCAGAGAGCTGGCCAGGCACAAGACTGCGCTTTTGAGACACAAGAAGACACATCAGTTGGTTTAAGGTCTTTTAATGCTTGCTTTCCATCTTGACCCCTTTCTTCCACATGAACCATCAAGCTTCAAATAGGCATTGATGCATATGCACCCAAGCCATTTGTGCTGCTATATGTTTTCACTTTAAGTTGGCCACCAGGGGAATGGCTGCAAATCAGTGGTTGCGTCTCGAGGCCCCAAGACCCACCCCCAAAATAAATACACACGGACACTTATATTAGTTTAAGTTTTTGGGCAAAATTTTTGGCCACAACTTTATTGAAATATAATCACATGAGCGGTATTGGCTTAGGCATTGACTCCCCGCTATAACTGGCTCCACCTCTCAGGGTGATCGTCAAATGGGGTAAACCAAATGAGGGAGCAAGGTCAATGAGGACCAACCTAAGCTCACCCCGGGGTTCCTGTGGTCCTGGCATGGCCCTAGCCCCTCAAGCGGACTTTGGACGAGATCCAGGACCCCCAGATTCCTTTAACGGAATACCCAGTTCCTGGAGGGGCAGGTGATGGCTGCACCTCCCCTCCCCACAATCCAACTGAGCCAATGCCTAACCGCCACCTTACAAGTTGTGACAATTTGCTAAGGGGGTAGGCGAAAAACAAATGGCTAAAGCCAATCTGCCAAATGGAAAAAATCCTACCTAGCCCCTGTTCCAAAACAGGCGACCTAAACCAAAGCAAGGCCAAGCGACTCTACCTAAACTAGGGAGGGGGGGTGGGTGTTCAACAGTGCGAAGCAAGTGCCCCTCCTTGCATCACACTGCCATTTTTAAAGCCCCTGGGATCACGCCACCCACTGGCTATTGGCTAAAATCACCTGGTGTGATCCCAGGGGAATGGCCAGGACTTCTTGCTCCTCCCCCCCCATTTTAACCCTATCAGGTGAGCTCTTGGGTCCCGCGCGCAACCAGGACCCTCTGTTATGAGGATCCCATTAAAGTTCAGGCTTTGAATGCAAAACTTCCCAGGTTCAATCCCTGGCAACACCAGGTGAAAGGGACATGTGATGTGGAGATCTGATAGTATTTAGATTAGATCGGGACTATGTGATGTTCTCCATATGTCATTGGAGTACAAATTCCACCATCCCAGACCACTGGCCATGCAAGCCGGTGCTGTGTGGAGTTGGAAAACCAACAACATCTGATAGCTACCCCCGGGATTCATAACAAATCGTGGGAAATATGACCAAATAGTCGGATTTAGTTTAAGGTGGTTTCCCATGTTCCTAAAACAACCAACTCTGCCACACTTTGCCCACAGATGGCAGGTGCCAAGATTTGGTTCATACACGAACACATAACATTTAATCCCTCTATATTCAGTTGCAATACGCTTTAGGATTGATAGTCAGCTGCAAGCCACAACCATGTCTACTCAGAAGTAAATTCCATTGAATTCAGTGGGGCTTATATGCTAGAAAGAGGGGCTAGGTTTGCAGCTTAAGTGCATTTTCTGGCTCCCCTGGATTCAGCTACCCAGTTCTGTTTGTGAATCCAGCATCATGACTCCTGCTAGCACAATGCATGCCCCTGTTTCTCCCCTTGATCTGCTTGGGGGGTCAGAAGAACCCCCCCTCCCGAACAGCATGCAGGGGGAGAGGGTAGGTCATTCCATTGGAATGATGAATCCATAAGGAACAATCTCCTTAGCAAACACCCGTATCATGCTTACAGTGATGTGAGGAAGCACAAGAGGTCTATGCATTGGGGTCCATGCACATAAATAATCTTGGATGCTGCAGTCATCAAGTCAGGAAAATGCTCCAAGGCTTCTGCTAAGTCATCTGTCATATGAACATGTTCATGGGACAAGACAGGCTAGTCCATTGCAAAAAAACACACACAAAGCAAAACAAAACAGACTGGGCTACTGTGCACTCTTCCCATTTGAAAGAAGAGGAAGAAGAAGAAGAAGAAGGAGGAGGAGGAGGAGGAGGAGGAGGAGGAGGAGGAGGAGGAGGAGAAGAAGGAGAAGAAGAAGAGTGGTTAGGAAAAGGGGAACACATATTTGGAAATGAAAGTTTCAGGCTAACATACACATTGTGCTAGAATCTACACATTCATTCTTCTTAATCAACATGGCAGATATTTGGTTTTGCTGGCATTTGACAGCGGGCTTTGCTAGTTCTGTAGGACACAAAGGTGAAGGCCAAGTAATTTTAACTGCTTAAAAATAATGATTACAATTAGGCCTAAAGCGCCCTGCTTCATAGGACTCTGTGATTAGACCATTATTCATAATCAAAGTTCTTATTTTGAAGTCCAAACAGAGACTGTGCCCTTTCAGACTTGTCACTTGCCTATGTATTTGATAGCTGTGATTTTTGCATTAGGCCTTTCACTTCAAGTGAGAAATCTTTGCTAAAAATAAGGTTGTGTGGCTTTGTGAGTGCATTTGAAACTCGCAGCACTTAGTCCCCCACCCGCTACACCATGAATACTCCTTGAATTGAGGTCGAGACTTTCAGTACTGTGTCAAAAATTCTCCTCTACCTTTTCCCATTAATTAATGAGTAAATCCATCCCACAAACACTGGGCAGCCAACTTACTGGGATATATTCTGAAAAGAATCCTAAGGAGGTCCTATAGGTATAGGAGTCTGACTGTGATGAAACAGTGATCCCTATAATAAAATGCATAGATGCAGTGCTCACTTGCATGGATCTCCTAGATTTCCAGAGAACTAGTACATGTGTGAAAATATATTTTTAGAGCCATGACCCCTCAGTCAGTAGAGCATGAGACTCTTAATCTCAGGTTCATGGGTTCAAGCCCCACATTGGGCAAAAAGTTCTTGGTGTGGGACTCTACAATTCAGTCATGCTGTGGTCCTCCATATGTTGTTGGACTACAGCTAACACCATCCCTGTCCGCCATGCTGATGGGGACCAATGGCAGTTGCAAGCCAGCAACACTGAGAAAGCTACCGGTTCCCCATGCTTGTCTAGAAGGAGCTACCAGTAATTGAATGGTCTGAAGTATTTGGGGCTGCAGCTTCCAGCAACCAGCTTGGCCTGGAGAACAGACCTTGGAGTTTCTGGTACAGTTTCTGTGGTTCCTGGGCTTATCTGGCAACCAAACATTATCCCATTCCCCTAATATTGCCACATTCAGATTTTCGCAGTTAAGTGCTGTGTGGTCTAATGGAGGAGAGAGAACCTAATTTGCATGAGGTACAAATTAGTTGCAGCCACGCCAAGCACACAACATACCTAGTGATGAAATTAGGAACTGTACCTTTTAAAACATAATGTTCAGGTATTTTGAAAAGAACGTCGGCATGCTATTGTCGCTAAGTGCCTCTTTGTAGGAAATGGATCTTCACTTCGATAGCTAATGTTTGTGGATTAGAAATGTTGCCATCTCTGGAAAGCCAGGTGCCTTGAGTCAGCCACACAGATCAGCGGCTAACTCTAAATCCATAAGGTAGTTTTAAATTAATGCCAGGAGTTAGTGCTTCTGTTTGCTGGAACCACCTCTTGAATGTTGTAAGAATAAGCTGTAAATTAGTTTTGTTACACTGTGATGTTAAAATCAATAAGGAATTTCTGAGGCCTTAATTTTAGCTTATATATACTGGCATTGTTCGACACCACTTTTGCCATTGCGCTCGCAGATAAGATTTGGATTTTATAAAAGCGACGCCGCAAGATTGGAATTTCTTTAGCTTCCAATTGCCCTTTCATTCATTCCGTGCTTGGGTTATATTATCAACATCATCTACAGCATTGTAATATCCAAAGTTCTTTGTCATTGCATTTGTATCGGAATTTAAAGAAAGTGAGCCTTTGTATGCAACATTGGGGGGGGCACAGCCCAGTAGAGCTTGATAAAGCTCCGCCCTTTGCACGCATACTAAGAAATATTCTACTGCATCCACAGTTGATTCCTCCCAAGTAAGTACACATAGGATTGCAACCTAAGATGGGGGCAATGATTTATACAGTGCCATCAGTGTTTATGTCCCTTTACAGAAGACGTCTCTTGACCTGGCTGAGTTTGGACTGGGAAAACATTGTGTCTTACCTTGAATGTGGGCAGGACAACTTAGTATTCAGGTGCACACATGCAGCCAATGTAGAGCAGAGCAGAACAAGCAGTACCAGCAACTCCTTGTCTTTGTTTTATTCTGTAGTTCACTGTCTCTCTGTTCCTCGAAAGTTACAATGTAGGCACTAGTGGACTCATATGGAATTCGACAACACTTGGGCTGAGTAGGATTCCTGCCCCCCAGGTTGGCCAGGGGAGCAGAGTTGTCGTTGATGTTTAGGCCTACTCCACATTGCAAACTGGCAGACAGAGTAGCGGTGGTTTGTCGTTTAGTCGTGTCTGACTCTTCGTGACCCCATGGACATCAATACCAGGGAAGATTCTGGAGCAGATCATTAAGCAAACAGTCTGTGAGCACCTAGAAAGGAATGCTGTGATCACCAATAGTCAGCATGGATTTCTGAAAAATAAGTCATGTCAGACTAACCTGATCTCGTTTTTTGACAGAATTACAAGCCTGGTAGATGAAGGGAACGCAGTGGATGTAGCCTACCTTGATTTCAGCAAGGCATTTGACAAGGTGCCCCATGATATTCTTGTAAAGAAGCTGGTAAAATGCGGTCTTGACTATGCTACCACTCAGTGGATTTGTAACTGGCTGACTGACCGAACCCAAAGGGTGCTCATCAATGGTTCCTCTTCATCCTGGAGAAGAGTGACTAGTGGGGTGCCACAGGGTTCTGTCTTGGGCCCGGTCTTATTCAACATCTTTATCAACGACTTGGATGATGGACTCAAGGGCATCCTGATCAAATTTGCAGTTGACACCAAACTGGTAGGGGTGGCTAACACCCCAGAGGACAGGATCACACTTCAAAACGACATTGACAGATTGGAGAACTGGGCCAAAACAAACAAGATGAATTTTAACAGGGAGAAATGTAAAGTATTGCACTTGGGCAAAAAAAATGAGAGGCACAAATACATGATGGGTGACACCTGGCTTGAGAGCAGTACATGTGAAAAGGATCTAGGAGTCTTGGTTGACCACAAACTTGACATGAGCAAACAGTGTGACGCGGCAGCTAAAAAAGCCAATGCAATTCTGGGCTGCATCAATAGGAGTATAGCATCTAGATCAAGGGAAGTAATAGTGCCACTGTATTCTGCTCTGGTCAGACCTCACCTGGAGTACTGTGTCCAGTTCTGGGCACCACAGTTCAAGAAGGACACTGAAAAACTGGAACGTGTCCAGAGGAGAGCAACCAAAATGGTCAAAGGCCTGGAAACGATGCCTTATGAGGAACGGCTAAGGGAGCTGGGCATGTTTAGCCTGGAGAAGAGGAGGTTAAGGGGTGATATGATAGCCATGTTCAAATATATAAAAGGATGTCACATAGAGGAGGGAGAAAGGTTGTTTTCTGCTGCTCCAGAGAAGCAGACACGGAGCAATGGATCCAAACTGCAGGAAAGAAGATTCCACCTAAACATTAGGAAGAACTTCCTGACAGTAAGAGCTGTTTGACAGTGGAATTTGCTGCCAAGGAGTGTGGTGGAGTCTCCTTCTTTGGATGTCTTTAAGCAGAGGCTTGACAACCATATGTCAGGAGTGCTCTGATGGTGTTTCCTGCTTGGCAGGGGGTTGGACTCGATGGCCCTTGTGGTCTCTTCCAACTCTATGATTCTATGATTCTATGATTCAGAGCACGCCAGGCACTCCTGTCTTCCACTATCTCCCGCAGTTTGGTCAAACTCATGCTGGTCGCTTCGAGAACACTATCCAACCATCTCATCCTCTGTCGTCCCCTTCTCCTTGTGCCCTCCATCTCTCAATCTTTCCCAACATCAGGGTCTTTTCCAGGGAGTCTTCTCTTCTCATGAGGTGGCCAAAGTATTGGAGCCTCAGCTTCAGGATCTGTCCTTCCAGTGAGCCCTCAGGGCTGATTTCCTTAAGAATGGATAGGTTTGATCTTCTTGCAGTCCATGGGACTCGCAAGAGTCTCTTCCAACATCATAATTCAAAAGCATCAATTCTTCGGCGATCAGCCGTCTTTATGGTCCAGCGATGGTAGTGGAGTAAATCAAATCAAGTTGGTGGACAGTGCCTACCTATGTCATTTAGGATACAATCCGAAGGTGACATCTGCACACAGGTATAGCTTTCTTGTGACATTTCTGCCACAGCACCTCCCAGGGCTGAGGAGGCTAGCTGCTTTTGAGTTTTTAAAAACCAGGTGATTCTTCAGCTGTCAGAACTACAGTAGCAAAAATTACTGGGACAGTACCATGCCTAGCCTGGATAGCAGTGTTGGTTAGAACGTGGTGCTGATAATACCATGGTTGCAGGTTCAATCCCTGTTTGGGACAACTGCATATTCCTGCATTGCAGAGGGTTGGATTAGATGATCCTCAGGACCCTATCCAACTCTACAATTCTATCAGGTGGCAATGTGGGGGCGATGTTATGGGGAAGGAAGATTCCATAGACTAGGCCATAGCTGTCAACCATCCCTTATTTGGCCGGAAACTCCCTTATCCCAGCACCGTGTCCCACTGCTGTCCATTATTGATGATGTCCCTTAAATTTCCCGGGTTTCATACTCGCCTGGCTCAGGAGGGAAGCAGCAGCTCGGGGTCCTCCGCCGCGAGAGAGAGCATGCGCTGGCACCGTCGTCCTGGCGCAAGGAGATCCATCAGCCCTTCCCCGCCTGAGAGGGAGGGAAGGGAGAGAGACTCTTGCCCACACCGCCCGTGAGCCCGGAGGCGGCAGCGGTGGTGGCAGCTGAGGAGGCAGCCTGAGGGAGGAGGAAGAGGAGGCGATGGGGAGGGACGCAGAAGGGCGGCGCTTCAGCGGCCGCCACGGCGCCGCAACCACCTCATGCCGGATTGACAGCATGGATGGAGGGTAGAGAGGGATGTGAGCATGTAGAAATTAGCCCATTAAGTTAATTCATATTCATTTCCCTGCCAGTTTTACATTTGGTCCCACCCTGTGACCCCTGTTGCTCAGGAAAGCACTTGGTTCTTCGCCTAAAAAATGTTTCTCCACCCCTGACCTAAACTTGCCATTAACCCAAACTCCTGCAGGAACCGAGGCTCAAAATCAGAAACTGCAGAGTCTCCAGCTATGGAGTCAGACCAGGCTGGGAGCTCTGAGAGTGCTTCTGGAGTTTGGCCCTTAGCCTAGGCCTGACAGATAGAGGCCCCAGAAGAACCTCCCATACAGCAAGGGTCTGTAGGTCCAGAGCTAGGACCTTCCCCTGAGCAACTCAGGACCTCCCACAGTCCACCTCACCAGTCCAGCAATGCATCAACCACACCAGGAAGGAGGCTTTGGATCAGAGGAGTGCTTGATCTCACGTCAGAGGGTTGGGCACTTAAATTTCTGAAGGGTGGAGCCTGGTGACAGAAGGTTATAAAAATCTTGGTTCTCGGCCTTTGTTGGTGCAAGTTTAGACTTGGAGCTGTCTGTGGTCCTGTAGCTCCTGATCTGCCTTCAGGATATGGTACGACAGAACCATTTGTCAGAGTTGTGGGGTGGGGAAAGGAGCCTCTTGTGGGGCAAATCTGGCTCATTCTAGAGTTGTGGGACTTGGAAGGCAAGAAAGGGACTCAGGCAGGTCTCCCTTGACAAAGGTGGAATCAGAGAGAGACCTCTGTAGTAGTAGACTGTACCCTCTACGCATGCCATGTGCAGTCCCTGTGGATGTGATTGTTATGCCGAGCTTCCAGTTTCAAAGAGAGCAGTGGCTGTTGCTGGAGGATTTCCACTCCCAATACTGATTCCCTGGCACAGGTATTCTGCATCACAGGCAGGGTGTGTCTGTGTGGAACTAATAACTATCCAAAATGATCCACGCTGATTTATTTTAGGATGTGCTGCTACTCTCCCACAAATAGAATAATTTTATGCTAGAATAACTTGATGCAAATGAGCTTCATTTCTCAGTGAAAAGGATTGAGAAGTATGGACAGCAAAAAGGTTTGCTTCAAGAATAGAAATGTGCCTGAAGGAGGCAAAGGAGATTCACTTCAAATTATACTTAATGGAAAATTCCAGAAGGGAGTGAAGTGAGAATTTAAAAAAAAAAAAACACGCACACACACACAATAGCAGATTCTCAGTTAGTAAAGACTGTGTTCTACAAAGCTCTGTCCAATGATCACATGAATTAACTCAGACATCAATTTCTGGATGCATCCTCAAAACATTTTATCTTCTACGGGAGTCAGATGCTAATTGCAGGCCTCCTTTTTATAAGACATCAGCCTGTCAGAATGAAACAAATCCTCAACACTTGTTTTGGTCGCTGGCTTCCCATAATATTTAGAGTTTTAATATGAATCTAAATTAGTTGTCAGAAATATCAAAAAGATGCATTGCTTGTACCTGAAGGTAATATTGTATTACCTTTTTGCATTTTGTTATGAAGAAATTCTGGGGGGTTTTCCCCAGTGCTGTGCCAAAATGTCATCCCACACCGAGTCATTTCCCATCAATTAATGAAAAAAGAAGCTGTATTTAAAAGTTATCAATGAGGAGAGAAAATGTCACTGAAATTATTGCAGAAGGGGTGGTTTATTTTTGATGTGTTTATTTTATTTTGAGGTTGCCAAAGGGTGTCTATGAGTACACTTGCAAACCATCTCCACATCAGTCTCTACTCTGCAGCCTTCCCAGGTGCCCACACTTTGAGGGCGGGGGAAGGCCAGGGGGAGGCATCATGAGATGCCTCCTTCCCCTTCCTCCTCCTTCCTCTTGGCCCCAGCCCTTTTAAAGTCAACCAAATATTGACCAATATAGAAACAGCTGCAGCCCAGTATACCTGAAGGAGCGTCTCCACTCCCATCATTCTGGCCTGACACTTCCAGCTTCAAGGGCCTTCTGGCATCTCCCTCACTGCGAGAAGTGAAGTTACAGGGAACCAGGCAGAGGGCCTTTTCAGTGGAGGCGCCCACCCTGAACTCAGTGGGACTCACTTCTGAGTAGACATGTCATTATTCTGAAATTGCAAGTGAACTTCTCTTAGATTTAATCATTTCACCGGGATTCTCAGTGGATGCAGGCCCATGCCCTGCTCCAGACTTCCAATCACAAATAAATGAAGCCCAAAGAAAATTTGAGGGGAAAGGATGAAATTCTCACATTTCCTGAGCTTCTCAGTAGAAGCAGCTTATACATTTGTTTGGACAATGATAGGGGCCAGGGTGAGTGGAGAAGAAAATCTATCAGCACCCAACAGTGAAATATATTTAGTAGTGGAGAGCTGGATCCTTCTCTTTCCATACCTGCCATGGACCAGGTTTAACAAGTGTCAATCATATGGTGCCACAATGAAGTCAAGTGACTCATTTTGCCAATGATAGTTACCAATGATTTTCTGCACAGAGCCCCAGCAATCATCTGATCACCAGGGTTTTCACAGCTTTGTGTGGGGTGATTTGCAAGCCTCAACTGTCAACCTATTGTCAACACTTGCAAGGACTAAAGGTTAAAGAAAGGTAAAGGACCCCTGGCTGATTAAGTGCCGAGGGAGCTGGTGTTTGTCCACAGACAGCTTTCCGGGTCATGTGGCCAGCATGAATAAACTGCTACTGGTGCATGGAGGAGCATGACGGAAACCTGAGTGCATGGAAATGCCGTTTACCTTCCTGCTGCAGTGGTACCTATTTATCTACTTGCACTCGCGTGCTTTGGAACTGCTAGCTTGGCAGGAGCAGGGACAGACAATGGAAGCTCACTCCGCCACAGGGATTCGAACTGCCAACCTTTTGATCAGCAAGCCCAAGAGACACAGTGGTTTAGACCACAGAGCCACCATGTCCCTTTTTCGCAAGAACTACCCAAAGAGAACTCCTGTGTCATTCTTGTTCTGACTTTGAAGAAGACTGTGCAGATGCATTAAAAATATATATTGGTGTGAGGTTCAATAGCAGTATTCAAGTTTGAGCACTCTCCCCAGTGCCCTTAGAATTGAAATCTTAAAATTGTGATTGGAAGTTCTTGCCTCCAATGCGCATGAAGTAAATCAGGCTACCTCAGCTCTCTAGATGTTTTGAGACTACAATTCCCATCATCCCTGACCACTGGTCCTGCTAGCTAAGGATCATGGGAGTTATAGGCCCAAAACATCTGGAGGGCCGAAGCTGAGGAAGCCTGAAGTAAATAAACATGCATGGACAGTAACGCACCATGAAATGCACAGCCTGCTATTTTCATGCCCTGCAGATGGGAAGCTTCATTTTGAGCAACTAATAACAAATTAGAAAACAATTAAGGGGGATTCTGTCTTTTAGCTAAAAATATAACAAATGTCATTTGGTTTTAAATCTGTGCTGGATAGACTATGGCAGAGTAAATGAATTCAGGGATGTGTAGCAGTGTAGCAAATGTGTTCCTTGTTGCCATGGGTGAAACATTGGTGAGTAAGCTTTGAGATTTTTCTACCCCAGCTTACCGTGCTTATCTCTCGTGCATGTATTTTGAGCATCACAAAATTAAATGGTATCGGCATCAGTGTTCAAGTCTGGAAAGTGAGTGACATTTATCTTTCCATTCTGCCCTGTTCTTTTGTCTGGAAAATGGGACACTTTTAGGACTGCAGATAAGACATGGTGATTTTATATATATATAGAAAATCCTTAGCTTTTGTAGTGGCACAGGAAAGATAAGGCTTATTAAATGCCTCTAAACCCAAACCCCATCATTAGTCTCCTACTGAAGAATTGAAGTGGATAAACCAGTCCAAATGCAGAGCTGTTTTGAATGACATGTAGGTGGAAGGAAGTGGGTGGGGCAGGAAGCACTTCTGTCCTGTACTTCCTGTTCCCAATTATGTTCTCTCAATAGGAACTTATGTGTATCTCAAGAAAGTGAATATTATTATTATTTATTATAATAATACATATTTATTTATACCCCACCTTTTCCCCTGACAGGGACTCATGGTGACTTACAGATACCTGTAAAATAAGAACAGCTAAAAACATGGGGGGGGGAATATAACAATATAACAACAACAAAAAACCACATTATTTTAATAAAAATATTATTATTTTGAAATTATTTTTATTTGATTTTACAAGTGTAGAATTATAACAATACAAAATACAATACAAAATACATATCCATATTTAGATATTTCTCTGAATCTCCAGACTTCCCAGCCTTCTCTATGGGTCCTTTCGTCAACCTTTTCAGCTGCATATTATTTCATAATCCATGTTTTCTATTTCTCCATATTGTCCATGACATTTGCTACATTACAAGTGTTATTAAAATCCTGCTAATATTTTCATCTGCTTACAGCGGTCTCCTAAATAAATTAAAAAATTTATAATTTTTATCTTTATCGAATATCTTGTCCTCTTGGTTCCTCAGCTAATTAAAAAAAACCAATTTAACTAATAGTTATATATATGGTTTCAATATATTTAATATTAAAAATATACAATCACAAAACAGCACAGCACAACACCACTCAATAAAGGTCAGTTTCCCAAAACATGTTGGAACAAGAAACTCTTCAGCTGCCAGAGGAAGAACAAGAAAGAGGGTGTCAGTCTCGTTCCGTAGGAAGGGAGCGCCAAAGTCTGGGAGTAGTCACCAAAAATGCCCTCTCCCACATTCCCAACAAGTGTTCCTGTGAGGGTTGTGAGTCTAAGAGAAGGGCTTACTCCAAAGATCTCAGAATCTGGGCAGGTTCATATGAGGGAATCCAGCTTTTCAGATAACTTGGACCTAAGCCATGTAAGGGACGCAGATGGCGCTGTGGGTTAAACCACTGAGCCTAGGACTTGCCGATCAGAAGGTTGGTGGTTTGAATCCTCGCAATGGGGTGAGCTCCCGTTGCTCGGTCCCTGCTCCTGCCAACCTAGCAGTTCGAAAGCACCTCAAAGTGCAAGTAGATAAATAGGTACCGTTCCAGTGGGAAGGTAAACGGTGTTTCTGTGCGCTGCTCTGGTTCGCCAGAAGCGGCTTAGTCATGCTGGCCACATGACCTGGAAGCTGTAGGCCGGCTCCCTCGGCCAATAAAGCGAGATGAGCGCCACAACCCCAGAGTCATCCGTGACTGGACCTAATGGTCAGCGGTCCCTTTACCTTTACCTTTTAAGCCATGTAAGGGCTTTGTAGATCATAACCGGCACTTTGAATTGTGCCCAGAAACAGACCAGTAACCAGCAATCCTCAAGGAAACAAGAAAGCTGACAGTCCTAAGCTGTTTGTAAGAAATAAGACAGGCAGGTAGGGGCTGCCTGAGGACAGACTGGGGTTGCTGGGACAATGTCTCATTTGCCCCAATGGCCTAGTCTCCACTGCTCCCTAATGTAGTCTTAAGAAAAAGTCCTTTGGACTTGATATTTGCTTTGGGGAAATCCTTCGTTGGGACCAGTTTCAGTGCCTTGCAAAGGAAACAGCTCAGTGTCATTTGCTGCCTTAGAATAAGAGAAGAATTTGATTTAAGATCTTCATTTTACTAGCAAGTAAAAGCTCACCCAGCAATTTTTGAGATGTGTCTAATGATTTCTAATGAGTTTTTTCAGCAAGAAATTGCCAGCAATTTCAACTTGTTTTTTCCTCTAAAAAAATAATATTTAGGTTGCGCATATAGTCACCTTTATTCATTCTGTTCAGTGCTACTGTTTCACTTGCTTGCTCTTGTTTTAGCCCCATTTCCTCCCCTCAACCAGCATCTGCTGCGTCCGCCATCTTAAATCAATCACATGAATGGTTCCTCCCAATCAGGGATCATACAGTGAATGTGCAGCACAATCCTACATAGACTTGTTTATGTGGTAATGCCACAGAAGGCAATTAAGAAGACAGTGATGAGCATTGCAAATGAACTGACGGATATTTCTACAAGAAGTGTCCCCAAATCTTTGGGGAATGGTGTTTCCACCACTGCCAATTATGTTCAGTTGTGAGTAGTTTTAACCCAGCCCTATTTCAGATGCAATTTGTGACTACTTTTTTTGAAATAAATCATCTGTTTAGGAGTAAACAAAATGACATAGTGTTTTGCTCAGCATGGGCCTGATACTACCTCTGTTTAAGTCAGGATAATGGAATCAGGAACAACAAAACAGTATGAGTTTATTGGAAAGATTGATTTTTCATAGGAAGAGGGGGGAAAGATTGTTTTCTCAAGTATGCTGGCAAAATAAGTGGTTGAACCAAATGTACTGCAGCAGATACATCCACATTTTAGTAAGGCATTAGGTACGGTGCCTTTCAGACTAATTCTGTAAAATCAAATTGATCTGGATATGAACACTATTATATGGCATAAAACTGGCTGAGTGAGCATAAACAATAGTTAATAACGAGTGACAACTGATCAGCTACAAAGATATGTTCCATGGCTTACCACTGAGAGGAGCTTCACCTCTCATTTGATTTAAACATTTTATCATCTGTTATCTGGACTGGATAAAATTCACACAAGATATTACGGTGAGTTTTATTACAGTGAGTTTTATATTAGGTTGTGAACAAAGGAAGAAGGAGCATTGGATTTCTGCCTGTATTACAGCTCTTGTAACTCACTGGCTTTTCAGACCATGTTCCCCAGGTGCCTCAGAAGTTTATCAGGAGATTCCGAAGAAGATCAATAATGGCAGAAAAGACTCCCTGAATGGAGGGGTGCTGAGAGAATTTGATGGGTCCAAATTCCGAATTAGATTCAACTGATCTGAGCTTCCAAGATTGATGTGCAGATTGGAATCCTAACCCCACAACAAATACTACAAGGTGCTCATGGGTTGACGCTGCCTCCCTGGATAAATGGCAACAGCCAAGTTCTTTTTCATACAATTACCACAGGAGAGATTGCACTTGATCATATTATGACACTCCCATTTCCAGTGCATGCAGCAGGACAGCCAGCTGGGGAGAAGTTGTGGAGGGGTTAAGCTCAGCCCTCAAACAACCTCCTACTGTAAGTATCTTCTTAATCATTATTTTGTATGTTGTGTGGATTTTAGGGGGAGGGTGGTGAAATTGCGCATTAAATAGCTTGCTTTGGTAGAGCATGAGACTCCTAACCTCAGGGTTGTGGCTTTGAGGCCTGTATCAGGCACAAGATTCCTGCTTTGCAGGGGTTGTACTAGATGACCCTCACAGTCCCTTCCACTCCACAATTCTATGATTCTATCAGTTTGTTTGGATTCCCTAGAGAATTTCAAAGCAAGTGCTGTAAGCTCTTACTTTATGGGTGAGGAGTTTCTAACTCACCATGAACTCCATAAGGCCATTTTGGTGGTCAACTGTTGGGTGAGAGGACATGTTTTCTTCCTGCTTTAGCTGTGTATTCTGTTTCCAACAGAGAACAGGATCATGCATCCAAGACAAGAGGTTTGAATTTCCACCCATCAATGTGTGGAGGTTAAGGCCCTTTGCAAAAGCACTTTTTGAAGCAGCTCTGTGCTTTTTCTTTAAGTAGGCAGG
Source organism: Podarcis siculus (assembly GCA_034642415.1). Classification (NCBI taxonomy): domain Eukaryota; kingdom Metazoa; phylum Chordata; class Lepidosauria; order Squamata; family Lacertidae; genus Podarcis; species Podarcis siculus. The sequence continues at coordinate 57,090,505 of JAXCMG010000012.1, forward strand.
TGACAGAAAGGGGGGGGGGGAGAGAGAAAGGCAGTTTTGCATCATGTGATTTGGCCCACAAGGATCAGGCCTATGGAGCCAAAAAAAGTTGCCCAACCTTGTTTTACTTCATCAATTTTAGTGTCCTGTGTTGTGGGATGAGTTACTGCGTTATGCACTATGCATAGAATGCATTCCTTATTTACTTCTCCATTATTATTGGACAACACACTGTTTTTTCTTTTAAGACAAAAAGTTATGGTGAATTCCCAAGCAGTGAGGGAGGCTTCAGATTGCTAGAGAAATGTTTAATAGGCAAGCACACACAAGTGCCACCTAGGCAAGCTAAACCACACATCCCTTGATTAAGAAATTCTAAAATTCCCTGAGAAAGAAGCAGGAAAATGGAAGCCCCTTTTGCAGGAGAGGAAAATTCAGTAAATCGGAGGGCAGATAACAACTCTATTAAATATCACCGGTGATACATTTAGGGCTTTATGTGCTTCAGCCTTGTCTAAGCAAATACATGGCAACTCCACAAAGCTGGATCTATACCCTTTAACATTTCTTTTCTATCTCTTTTAGCACTTCCTGATTGTGTTCATTTTTGCCCCCCGGCAAAGATATTGTTCATTATCAGGGAAGACAGTGAACTTGACAAACTCTGTTGCAATGTGAGTCCTTTACTGTGAGTTTTCTTTCTGGTAGTTCTTCCCCACTTTGCTGTGGCATTATTTTGCACAAAAGGAAAAGGGAGAACATATTGAGGAAAGAGCCTGACAGCAATGCTAAGACCAACTCTGCTCATCATTAAGGCAATAAAATCAAACAACGCATGAGTCTTATGGGTGCTAAAGTAACTGCGAAGCGTGACAGCTTGAGCTCATCTTATATTCAGTGAAGTCTGCACAAATGTTACTAATATCCCAGAAGGATTCAGCTGTTACCTCTTCCCAGGACTTGCGTCTTCACAATTCTTGCCATTCTAAACAGAAAAAGAGAAAAATGATTAGCAGAATAAAAGTATGCACAGGTGAATGCATTCGTACTGGAATTTAAAGCCGGTTGGAAATTTTGCATAATAGACCAAGACACCCAAACTGCAAACTGCATGGCTGTGGCTGATGGTTTCATGAGACCTTTAGGGTCTATTGATTAGAGGAACTAGAAGTGCTGTGATGCAAATGATGGTTTGTAGCCTGGCAGTTGAAACCGCCTTCTGAGTTTGGCAAGAAGAGCCCCATTTGTGTCTTAATGTGAAAAAGAAGGGAGGGAGGGGACTCAGGAGAAACGGTTTTCATCTACAATTTCATCCCTCGGATGCTCAAGAGGTGCCAAACCATGCAAGCATTTCTGTATGAACAAAGGAGACAAAGCTCTGCTGAGGGGGTGAGAATCAGCGGCTGAGAAGGGAGAAATCCCATTGTTTGACTAGTGCTGGGCTCTGCACCAGACTCAGGAATTATTCTGGCAGCACAGTGCATACAGCAGATTCACATTAAACAAACGATTCTCCTATCAAGACAGTTCTGAGAATGTGATGCTAAAAGAAAAAGGAAAAAAATTCTGAGAAGGCTGCTTTTCACCTTACAGTGTTCAGTCATAGGAGCACTTTTCTTATTTATTTATTTATTTATTTATTTATTTATTTATTTATTTATTGCAAATTAAATTTTTATTGATTTTCAGTAAACATACATACATTCATAAATTACACATATATAGGTTACATATTTAACTTAGGCTCTATCATGCCTCTGACTTCCCTCCATTTCTTGGGTAAGTATCAAATAAAGTTCTAATGTCACGTACTTTATATATCATATTATCAGCTACACGCTGTAAGAGTTATTCCAACCCTACCAGTGTCTTCAAAGATTTACAATTGTTTCTTATATACATCAAATATTTACTCCTATTTTCCTGAAACTTCTGCTCGTCCTGATCTCTTAATTTTCCTGATAGTCTGGCCAGTTCTGCGTAGTCCATCATTTTAACCCACCAGTCCAGTCTTGGAGCACTTTGCTTATCCAGTGGCTCAAATTGTTGTGTTGGAAAGCTTTCTGATCTGTGTATGGCCTGTTCTGGATGGGGTGCCATGCACTCTGTAGGAGCAGGTGCATAGTTTGGGGGTATCTGTCTCTTGAGGCTCAAGCAGCTCCCATCAGCTTCTGCTGGTAGTCCAGCTATGCCCCTATCTGAACAGGGAGAGCCTAGCTACTGTGGCTGCCTTTGAAGATGTTTTGGCAGCTGCGGCTGGTGCAGACTTCAGCAGCCAGGTTGCTCACCAGGACACACACACAAAAGGGTAAAGGACCCCTGGACGGTTAAGTCCAGTCAAAGGCAACTCTGGGGTTGTGATGCTCATCTCGCTTTACTGGCCGAGGGAGCCGGCGTTTGTCCACAGACGGTTTTTCCAGGTCATGTGGCCAGCATGACTAAGCCGCTTCTGGCGAAACCAGAGCAGCGCACGGAAATACCATTTACCTTCCCGCCAGAGCAGTACCTATTAATCTACTTGCATGCCAATTTACCTTCCCACCGCAGTGGTACCTATTTATCTACTTGCAGTGGTGTGCTTTCGAACTGGTAGGTTGGCAGGAGCTGGGACCAAGCAACGGGAACTCACCCCATTGCGGGGATTCAAACTGCCAACCTTCTGATCGGCAAGCCCAAGAAGCTTAGTGGTTTAGACCACAGCAATCTTGACCTGACTGCACCTGTTACCCATTAGTTTCTGGACCTGATTCAAAGTGCTGGTTTTGACCTTATGTGCCTCAGGATCCCAATACTTCAATGACTCCTCTTCCCCTAATGAACCAGCCCACACCCTGTATTCCTCATCTGAGGCCCTTCTTTATCATCATTATTATAAAAATAATCTACCATGTATTTCAGAAAATGTTTTGTCTCTTTGTCCATCTTTCTGTCCATCTGTTTTCTATGGATGCCCCTTGAGATATTGTACTTAGGATGTGAGGGCGATCTGGCTGCGACATCTGTCACCCCATTGATCGCCAGGGTTGATTCGGCTGATCTGGCTGGCTAGGCGGGTGTCCCCTTCCTCCCTCACCGCTCCATGTGCGTCCCTCCCGAAGCTGCGCGGTTGGTGGAAGAGGACGACCATCCCAGATAGAAGGAGTGTACCGTTCTTCGGTCAAGGGTATACGATAGCTGCGCTCCCCTGCTAGAACCTCCAAACAAGCTCAAGGTCCATTTGTAGGAGAACGTAGGGTAGTCAAGCTTCCAAGACTCCAGACACATCCAAGTAAGGCGCTGCATGTGGCAGTTTGCCATTCTTTAAAAAAAATAAAATTAAATTAAAATTTAAAAAAGAGATATTGTACTTAGTGTGGTCTTCATCTGTGTTGGGACACCAGACACCATTTTGAATCAAGATGGTGGAATGAAATGTGGCTTTGATGTAACCTCACTCAATTTGTCATGATGGTTACAAGCAAGGTTTCATTTCAATGTCATTGGATGCACTCAGCCGTGTGTGTGTGTGTGTGTGGCCTCAAAATCACAAATTAAACTAGCCATTGAAAAACCGCAATATGTTTTGCTTAGAATTCCCAGGCATCACTGGGTGTGCCCTACTAATAATAGTATTAGAAGTACAATATTTTATTTTACCAGTGACTGAAAAGTGATCAAATTATACTATGCCAGTCAGTCAAACTTCATTAATAAGTAAGGCAAATGTATTTGCCAGAAACCATTGGTCATCACTTGGCTCTTCGTGGATCTTCCAGATGTATTTTTTAATGGTAAGTCAAGAAACTATATATATACAGTGGTACCTCAGGTTAAGTACTTAATGCGTTCCGGAGGTCCGTTCTTAACCTGAAACTGTTCTTAACCTGAAGCACCACTTTAGCTAATGGGGCCTCCTGCTGCCACCGCACCGCCGGAGCACAATTTCTGTTCTCATCCTGAAGCAAAGTTCTTAACCTGAAGCACTATTTCTGGGTTAGTGGAGTCTGTAACCTGAAGCGTATGTAACTTGAAGCGTTTGTAACCCGAGGTACCACTGTATATGTATTTAATAATGAAATGTATTTAAAAGTTGGAAAAACATTGACAGTTGTCTATTAGCATTATTTCCATTTGGTATGTATATATAGCAAACAGACACTTTTTGGGGGGAGAGACATGGAAAAGAAGCTAAGAGTGCATATTCAATGCTACCTACAAATGAATTGTTATCTTTATCTAACCTGTCATATTTGAAATCACAGAGCTTAAAGAGTGAGAAAAGAAGTGATATTCTTGCCACAGCCCACTTATGGACACAGCAAAGATTGTGAGTCAAATTAAGGGGCTCTTCTGAAGGGACCCTTCCTGATAGCTGCATTGGCCTAGGGATGGATAGATCTGTCAATTTCAGTTTCTCAGTCTCCCAATCCTAAATTCAGTTTTCTACCTTTCTGCAGCAATTCACATTTTATTTAAATCCCATGAAAATTCATCAGCATTTTAGCAAAAAGCTCTCTTAATATAAACATTTTTGTATGCATTTCACAATATATTTTCCCTTATTTAATTTAATTTTCACAAATGCATGCATTTTATTCCAACTTCCCCTAATATATGCAATTTTGTGTATATTGTTTGCCTGAAGAATAGAATTGCAAAATTCAAAGAAGTGCTAATTTTGAAAGATAATGGTGTTTTGGTTTGTGCATTGCTTTGAAATGGACAAATTAGGTAATTTAGGTAGGTAGGCTCCCACCAGGGACAAGGAATTAAGCCAAAGAGCATGTGCATTTGCCCACCCCTGCATTAATTCATGAAGTTCATGAAAATATATGGGTTTGGCATATCCCTGACATTATACACATTATGAACAGCCCATAGCTTAAGAAAAATTGTGCCTGCTACAGTACAGAACTGATACTAAACTACTTGTCTAGTTTTGCATGCAAATGTCTGCTTCCTGAGTTGTTTTTATTTATTTGTTCCTGAATTTTTATTTTTGTTTTGGATTTTTTTAAAAAAAACATAATATTTACAACAATCAAAACATCTACAAACATATTTTGGCAGTGATACTCAGTATCATTTGCCTACAATGCCTTTGGATCGTATTGACTTTTTGTCACCCATATGGTTTTTTTCATGATGTCACAAGGCTAAATTGAATGTAATGATGCCATGGACACTCATAAACAAGATCGTGTGGCCAAAAATTAGCATTTATATTTGGCAATCTGTACAGCCGCATCCGATGTGCTGCTATCAATGGGAACTGTGAGAGTCCTTCGTGTGGTCCTAATCCTTAAACACATTTAACTCATTTCCGTATTCCATGTGCTCATTTTAGGAGGCTGCAGTGAGAGGAGAGGCTGTCACTTTATCGGTTATAATTGCTGCCTCTGGATTTAGTGAATAGGAACACGAGCCAAAACGAACCGATACAGTTTGCTCACATTTTATTGCAACTTAAAGTAATGAATGCTTTACATGATATGAAACAGCTGGGCTATCCAATGGAATGCATAAAACATGAAAGGGGGCCTTAGTTTGCACAATGCGATATAAAATATTACATAAATGTGAATGCATTCACCAAGTAGTCCGTTAGACAAGTTTTCTTCACTGCAAACTCCTCTGACGTTTATGTTCCCTTGTATGCATCATACCCTAAACGCTCAGAAGTCGTTGCATTTCCTGATAGCCTGTTCCCCACAGAATCGGAGGTCCCAAGCTTCCGGAATCTGACAATTATTTGATATTTCTCAATGCAGTGTATCAAGTCTATAATGATGTCTAAGTATCATCCTAGGAAATGAGTCTTTCCCCGTCATTCAGACTATGCCTATCCTCTAAGCACAGGAAGGTGGAAAGGTTGTGTACCTGAAAGCTGTTCATTATTGCTTTTAAGTAAAAAAAATAAACAAATCAGTGCAGGATTTTTTATTTTTTATTTTAAAAGGTAAAAGCAGGACTTCCCTTTAAATCAAATTCAGCGACCACACCATTCTCAGGCACTCAGTAACCACCCAACCTGGTGTTCCCGCTGGTCTGTTTGCACCAGTGGCGTAGCGTGGGGGGTGCAGGGGGTGCCAGCCGCACCGGGCGCAACATTTTGGGGGGCGCACTCGCAGCTCTCTGCCCCTACCTGGTTCACACACTCTCTCTCACAGTGCTGGCTGTGCGAATCCGAGCTGCCAGGTCGCCGCCCACTGTGCGGAGCGGAGAGAGAGCGAGGGAGGGACTATCTGGGGGAGGGACAGTGCAGCAAGCTTCGGGCCACACAGGGCTCTTCCGACGGCGCCAAGCCCTTTGCGGAGGCTGCGTCGCCCGTACTTCAGAAAGCGGTGCGTGAAGTTTCCCCGCAGCGGCCAGCCGGCCCCGGAGCACGTGCAGAGCGCCGATTCCCTCTGGGCGATCCCGGCCGGCAGTCCAGTCGGCGACAGCGCCGGCGCCGCGCTCCTTCCTCCCCGCGAGCGCCCCGTCGAGGGAGGCTGGTCCTCCGTGTCAGGCGCGGCCGAGCGCGCCTGCCCGCCTCCTCCCGGCCATCGGGGGAGGGACCCAGGACGGGGAGCCACCCCGGGCGGAGGCGGAGTCGCGCAGGGGAAAGGCCGCCCGCGCTCTCCGCGGCCCTCTGCACATGCTTGAGGGCGCCGCGGCCTCACTCCTCCAACGAAAACCAGATCCAGGGAAGGAAGCCCCGCACAGCTGAGAAAGAGGCTCCGCGAGCATGTGCAGAGCGCCCGCCTGCCCGCCGGGACTGCGAGAGAGAGCCAACGGGCAGCCGGGGGGGCAAGAGTCGCCCGGGCTCCCCGCTTCCTTCTGGAGGGGAGATGGCGCTTGCCCAACCCAAAGCAAAGTGGAGGAAGAAAGTCTCTTCCCGGCTTCGTCCCCTTCCCAATATTCAATTTTTGAAACCTATGTCTAGGGCGGGTATAGCAGCGAAGAGCTTGGCCGCTCCTTCAAGGGGGCCCGAATCTGGAGACTGCAGGCGAAGCCTCCCCAATGCCCAAAGGGCGAGGCTGATTTTAGTACTATAAAAATCCAAGGCTCCTAGCCCACCCTCCGCCAGTGGCGTAGCGTGGGGGGTGCAGGGGGGGCCGGCCGCAACATCTGGGGGTTAGGGTTAGGGGGCGCAAATTACTTGCCTTGCCCCGGGTGCTGACAACCCACGCTACGCCACTGGTTTGCACCATGCTGATCTCCTTCCTGCCTCTCTCACTCCCCTTCTGATAAAAAAAATCCCACCTGGTGAACTGTTTCTGACTCTGTGTGAGCAGCTGTAAGCTTCCATTTGATTGGCACTTAGAGCAGTGGTCCTGATGAAGTAGAAGCCTACATGCAAAAAGCTTCATTGCTACCAGTATCTAGGCCCAAATGTGGATACCCAGGGGGTGAAGCCATTAGGCTACTTCAATGATGGCCACACTTAGCCCTCCAGCTGTTTGGGGACTACAATTCCCATCATCCCTGACCACTAGTTCTGTTAGCTAGGGATGATGATGGGAGCTGTAGTCCAAAAACAACTGGAGGGCCAAGTTTGGCCACCACTGAGCTACTTGATGCTGGGGGTGAGTCAGCAGTGTGGTCCTGCTCTCCAGTCTTCACAGAAAGCCTCCATCCCAGGAGAAACATGTGAAGGTTGCTCAGATCTGATCTAGATCTCAACCTCCCATGATTTATCCTCTATAGGCAGAATCAGGCAGGCATTCTGAGTGGCTTGAACACTCATTCTTTGTTCTGTAAACAGATTCCCCAGAAAGCAGCATATGTCTTCTCGCTACAAAACTCTGGGAGTTTCATAGCAAGGGAGAGGTGGGAGGAAATGCCTGTAAAACCATTTTTGAGGGTTTTCTCTTGATGGCCGCTAAATGCCGCACTCCCTTTCCTAACCCCATCCAAGTCTGCAAAAGTTATAGACAATGAATAAATAAATAAATAGCCAGTTTCCTTGGTTACTGTTAACAAGAAAGTAATTATCCCTGTAATGTGGGATAATGCTGGGAACACATGTTGGAGTCTGCATGAGACTTTTGGCTATAGCTGTGCTATATCAAGTTCTCAAATGGCAAGAGCTAATCTCTCTAGCCATCCCATTAAAACAAGTGGGAAATTCCTCCGAAACAACAATATGGGACATTAATGGAAATATAGCCAGAGGGCAATTTTTAATTGACAATCAACAGAAGCAGCTGTGGAACTCTGTAATTTGATGCCATTCCGGGGCGAGTTTGCTCCCTCCTGTGGATGCAGTGATGAAGTCTAAGTAGCTGCTCAAGATCACAGCATTAGAGGTTCTGTGTGTGACTTTCCCTGCAGATGAAGATATCTGCACCAGATTGTTTCATGCTTTGTCTACCAAGTCAATACTTTGCATTAATCTGATAGATGTTTTATTTGTGATGTTGCTCTTTTTCCCTCTGTTAGCTCCTTCTGTTTAACTTTTTATTAGTGTTTTTTCCAATTGAGTTTTTTTTGTTTTGTTTTGTTTTTACTTCAAAGAGAACTATTTAAGCAAGTTGGAGATCATTCCACCTATGGAATTAATAACGAGATGCAGACTGTGTGAAATCTGAGTTTCCCCTCTCAGCCTTTTCATGCTTACCTCTTGGAATTATTTGGACTTGCTGAAACTGTTGCAACAGGTGAGTAAGGCATGGTTGCGTGAAGAATTTGTAGGTTGTTTTAGGGCCGAATAACAATAGGAATCACATACAGAGCAAAAGTGACGTGTATGCCATAGCTCCATCCTGTTCGTGTATACTTGGATCCAAATCACATTCCTCTTAATTGGGCTTACGCCTAAGAAAAAGAGATAGGATTGTCAACCTGAGAAGAGTTGGAGCAACATATTTCTTCCAAGATCAGAGAAAGGGCTGCATGCTAGGAATCCCCTTCAAGAAATAGAATGTGAACTGAGAAACACGGCTCAAGAGGTAAAATGAGATAAGTAAAAAAACAAAACTGAGTGGGGGCAGCTAGGTGAGATAGGAATGGATATGAAGAGAAACAGGCAGCAAGATGAGTGAGACCAGGTGATGCTTATGTCCACCACCACCACATCTACTTTTGTCCCAAGTCCAGAGTGCTCAGTCTTCAAAAGGGGGACACTCTGGGCTTCTGTCATAAACTGTTCCAGCCGTCAAGATCAATTGCAAACAGCACCAGTGGCAGGATATGTGCAAGCACCTATCGCCCAATTGCACTTCAGTTGGCTGGGGCTCAGCAGCTAGACTGAAAGGAGCACACATCACTGCAGTGGTTAAATGATGAATCACAGTTTTTATCTCCCAAGTGATACTAGAGCATGTTTCATGTCACATATCTAATACCTAGGTCATTGGGCTTCTTTTTCTGATGCAGTCCAGCACTCTCAAAGGACACGTCCAAATGCATATGCAAGAATAAAAAGCTGAAGGGAACCCTGACCATTAGGTCCAGTCGTGGCAGACTCTGGGGTTGCGGCACTCATCTCACTTTATTGGCTGAAGGAGCCGGCGTACAGCTTCCGGGTCATGTGGCCAGCATGACTAAGCCGCTTCTGGCGAACCAGATCAGCGCATGGAAACCCCGTTTACCTTCCTGCCGGAGCAGTTCCTATTTATCTACTTGCACTTTGACGTGCTTTTGAACTGCTAGGTTGGCAGGAGCAGGGACCGAGAAACGGGAGCTCACCCCGTCGCGGGGATTTGAACCGCTGACCTTCTTATCGGCAAGTCCTAGGCTCTGTGGTTTAACCCACAGCGCCACCCGCATCCCATATGCAAGAATAAAAGGTAAAGGTAAAGGTACCCCTGCCCGTATGGGCCAGTCTTGACAGACTCTGGGGTTGGTGCGCCCATCTCACTCTATAGGCCGGGGGCCAGCGCTGTCCGGAGACACTTCCGGGTCACGTGGCCAGCGTGACATCGCTGCTCTGGCGAGCCAGAGCCGCACACGGAAACGCCGTTTACCTTCCCGCTAGAAAGCGGTCCCTATTTATCTACTTGCACCCGGGGGTGCTTTCGAACTGCTAGGTTGGCAGGCGCTGGGACCGAGCAATGGGAGCGCACCCCGCCGCGGGGATTCGAACCGCCGACCTTTTGATCGGCAAGCCCTAGGCGCTGAGGCTTTTACCCACAGCGCCACCCGCGTCCCATATGCAAGAATAGCATGAAGCAAAAACATTAACTCATTGAACAGTCTCAGCTGGTGCACAACTGACCCTGTGTGTATGGTACGTTTGGTACATATTGCAGCTGGGCAAACTGATCATCTACCTGCTCTGTCATGTGGGCAAATTGATTTTTAGTGTGTAATGAAATAGATTTCCCCTCACTTTGTGCGCCTTATTGTGGACTGAAAAATCACTCTGGATATCTAGAGGAACATACAGATGACACTTTGCCACGTGTCAGAAATACAAAGTGTTTTTTAGGCCGCAGCTTCCCAAATCCGTGAACCCATTTGCAAGTTGAAAGAGTGAAGGGTAGCAATTTGGGAGTGGGTGGTATGTGATGAAGTACCTGGAATGTATTTATTTGAAAATTAACCTATTGCAATACAAACCACAATGTTTCAACAATAGATAGATAATATTCTATGAGTATTGACAGAGCATGAGTATCATGGCTTTTTGCAGGTCTGGAACTGTTGGCTGACTTCTGCCAATATAACCTGAGCAAGCAAGATTCCATTTACAATGCATTTTTGTATATTTATTTGTAACAGCCTTTGCCCACCCCGCCCCCTGATAATTTACAATCAGCTTAAAATATATTTCATTGCTGTACTATTATCCATAATTAAACTATATGTATATGTAGGTAAAGGTAAAGGGACCCCTGACCATTAGGTCCAGTCGTGACCGACTCTGGGGTTGCGGCGCTCATCTCGCTTTATTGGCCGAGGGAGCCGGCAAACCAGAACAGCGCACGGAAATGCAGTTTACCTTCCCGCTGGAGCGGTACCTATTTATCTACTTGCACTTTGACATGCTTTCGAACTGCTAGGTTGGCAGGAGCAGGGACTGAGCAATGGGAGCTCACCCCGTCGCAGGGATTTGAATCGCCGACCTTCTGATCGGCAAGTCCGGTCAGATATGTATATGTAGAAATAGGCATAACCAGGATTGGAGGCAAGTGCTGAAAGAACTTCAGTGTTACTATGCTTGGTCTGTATTAACCCTGCTGGATTCCAGAAATCATACGGTTACGTGGTTAAGAAACAACCGCTGGTTTGATAATGTGGTTAAGCTATGGAAGCTGGCAGGTAAGTGCCTAGGGAGCAACCCACATAATAAGGGAATTCAGAATGTAGAAGTCTTTGAGGATGCTTCTGCAGTTACCGTCCAAACTGTATGGATCCAGCAGGTTCAGAAGCAGATCTTCTGGCCCAGGTTTCTCAGAACAGTCAGAACAACCCCAGTGCTATCTGTGGCTTCAGTTTACTCAAAATAAATGTTGAACTCCAGCTCTGAGAGTCTCCCTCGCAAACCTCACAGCCCTGTTCCAAGGTGGATTGCCTTTTGCCTGGCCTAGCCTCTCTCTTCTATTCCTCTCCCTGAGACAGGGATGCTTCAGGTCACAATCCAGATGCAAGCACTGCTGAGAACTGTAACCCATGCATTCAGCAGTCATATTAAAACTGCTTTCACTTTGTCTTATACTGCACATTACATTTGCTGCCAAGACCAGGGGGTTCTCATCCCCTGGTTATCATGTGTTCGAACTCCATGTAAATATGGAGACCACTGGCTGTAATAGAGGAACTCACATGAGATGCTAGTGTAGGGAGTCAATGTGTTTGTATATATGTCAGTCAGGGAAGAAGAATCTTACTGCCATGCTGTACATGGCAGATGCAACATGGGGATGGACATATCTCTGCTTCTCTACTCCATGTTTCACAATTTCACAGATTCTGCTTTAAATTCTATAATGTGGATTGTTATTAAACCTCACTAAGTCACATGTAATAGTTCTTCGTTTTACGTGGAGGACGGAGACAGGTGTGTTTGTAGAAACCTCTTGCACAACTGGTATGCAGGTACGTACAAGAGTCAGAGTCGCACCTGTTGCTCCTGGTGCTTTTGCCTTTGGCACTGCCCAGCCCAGCCCTAGCAGGCAGCCCCTGCAAGGTCACCCATGAGGAAATGTGGCCCTGCGACTGAGAAAGACTCCCCAACCCCTCTCCTACGTTGTATGGATTCCTTGGGCCAGATTCAAATAACCCAGCGCACTAGCAGAAGTCAGTACTAGGGCTTCTCCCAGCACAATGGGACTTCCCTTGCTCTCTTCTTCCAGATCTTTTCTGGGAGAATGACACAGGGGAGGAGATGGTGGTGGGAGGAGGTCATTCCAACTGGCGAGCAGAAATGATGGATGGATTCCAGTGATGGGACGATCAGAAGAGTCTGGTGTTGAATTTGTCCGATCTATTTTGAAAAGAATGTTGGGCCATGCAGATACCTCAAGTATCCCTAACATAACATGAAGCCCATGTAGACATCTCCTTGAATGCAAGTAAAAAAATTACTTCCATGCCTCCACTGATATTTTCTGCCCAATCCAATCCCAATAGCAAGAGAAAGAATCACAAGGAGATACCAATTTATTAGCATTGACCTACCCTGTCTTGTTTCTTGGGAATCTGTGTTACTAAGATAAACAACCATTTCCTCAATTTTCTGGGTTTCAGCAGATGGATTCTGAAGAAGGTAGATAAAGTTATTTGGTGCATGAAAAACACAACTTGTCTTTTAGACTTTTTTAAAAAAGTATTTGATGTGATTATTATAAACACTTATCAGAGTAAACCATTTGGTATCTCTTTCCCACTTTTTAGAATATCACATATAGGTTTGAGAACTAAAATTCATGTCTGAAATACAAATCTTTACAGTTAAGCGCATTCATTCCCAAGTTTGAAAAGTCAGCTGGCTAACATTTGCAATGCAAATTCAAGGCAAAGTCATATAGAAGACAACTTTTTCCAGAATGCAATAATTCAAGTTTCCAAAAGGCAGGATTCTGAAGCATTAGTTACAGGCTGGTCCCTTGACCTACTGCGCTAGCACTACAGGGAAAAAAGCATCCAACTCTGAGTGCAGTGGCTTGAAGAAAGAACTGGACAAATTCAGAAGATAGGTGTACCCCTGGCTATTTAGAGATGGCAGCTAAATGGAACCATCAACATCAGATGCTGCCACTGAGGACAAGCAACAAGTTGCTAGTGGCTGTCGTGACCTGTTTTCCAGAAGCACCTGTCTTCCTATTCTTTAGAAACAAAATGGTGGACCAATATACACCTTTGGTCTGATCCAGCAGGATTCTTCTTGTGATTTAGTGTTGGGAATGAATTCCAACTGAAAAGTCACTGTAGCAGCCACCAACACCCTGTACAAGCAGCTTTGGCACTTCCTAGATCACAGTCAACTCTGCTACACCTAATCCCCATACCAGGTCAATTCCATTTTCACTCGACTTCACTGGATCAGGGAGTGAAACATCAGAAACATTTTCTGTACATGCCCCATCACAAAAAAAAGGGAATTGTGCAACAGCACAGTGGAGATTGTGTTCCAAGAGGAGGGTCATTAAGAACTTAAAAATTCGAAAGATAACATTTCCATATGAAAGTCCAGTAAAATAGATCACCTTAATTATCTCTGGTCATAAAACCGACGCCAGTTTTCTCAGAGGCATTAGGAGGAAGATGGCTCAAGTGCCCACTTAAACCTCAAACTACAATTCCAGTAATAATGAACATAATTTGGCAATTTTAGGTGACACCCAAAAAGCTCTCAACAACAAAATGTTACAGAAGTGAGAGATCTCCATTTGATCATACAGCCTCTCAAATTCAGTGTCATTTGAAAGTCAGTGAACAAAATTTGTTAACTAGCATTAAGAGATGATGCTCTTTGACTTACTGCTGTCAGCAAAATTGGTGGATAGGTCAAAATCACCTTTCAGTTCTAAAGCTGACTTCTTCATACCAACCAGCATGGCGAAGGATAGGCCAAAAGGCCTGGCAGGCCGGCAATTTATCCTGGCCCTGGGCGTGGGGCTAAGCAACGCTATTGGGCAGTTGGTCCTGTTCCCAGGGGAATTCCCTGCTGTGATTAGCCAAATTGGCATCAGGAGGATGTTCAAGCTTACAATGACCGCTCCCCACATTAAATGGGGGGCACCCTTTGCAGCACCATTAGCACAGGCTTGGCTTCGCCTTCCCCAGGTGGGATACCTGGAGGTCTCCGCCTACCTCAGCCAGTTGCCCAATTCCGCCTGGGGAGGCGTTCCCAAGGTGATCAGGCCAGGTGGGGGGAGGGACCACCCTGCCCACACAATAGGGGGAGGATCGTATCTGGGAATCATCAGTTGGCTCCAGAGCTTCTCCCACTCTCCCCACCCTCAGTTAAGACTTCTTTTGCAGGTTAACCTTTTCTCCACAGGTACGCGGGTGCTGCTACATCAAGGTCACTGTTGAAGGGCCAGAAAGGAATTCTCCTGCATTGGCAGGTTTGCCTTTCCCGTAGCAAAACGTCACAACTTTGGCTGTATCAGGCCTTGGGTGGAATCCTTTAGTCTATCTTCCCTAAATGGGAGTGGGCATGTAGTGGTGACCCACACCCCCTTCTCTTTACGGCGGCGATACCAGTGTTCCCCATTAAAGGGGTTGTTTGAGGGGAGGCTTTGGCTGTATGCCTAGAGGTTGTCATTGCTCTCCCCTGTGACAGTGGCGTAACAGGGGCAGGCTCTCTCTGCTTGAACATATGTTCTCCAGAGCTAGCCCATCCCCCCACATCTGGGGATAACCCTGATGTTCCCCAGATCCCCGGCGGGGGACTGGGAAGGATAAATGCCCAATGCCTGAGCCAAGGTCTACCCACATCTGAAACATAATAAAGTTGTGGCCAATTTTAATCCCATAGCACGTTGTCTTGAGTCGTTATTCCACACGGGGGCCACCCAGGGTTTGGAGGACTCCGCCTGTCCATGCAATGGTGGCCCAGGGCCTGTCCACAAAGCCACCTGCCCAAGAAAGGGCAAGCAGACCTCCTTCATTCCAACACATGAAGCCCAATATAGATGGCTCTCATAAGAATAACTGGAATATTGGTACAAAGATTTTCCCCTGTTTCTGTTCTGCATGAAAAAAAGTGTTTGTTGCCATCATGCATACAAACCTCCTTGCTTGCTTGCTTGCTTATTTAAGGATTTATATTCCATCTTTTTAGTGCTTGCACATTACTATTCCAGAAATATAACAAATGGGCAGATACAGGAAATGAAACAAACACACTGGATAATAAAAGCTCCGTATGGAAATCTTGCTAAAACGAAAAGGGTTTTGCCCTTTCTTTTGACTCAACCAGCTGAGCTTCCACCATAGTCAAGAGATAGAGAAAGGGCCTCTCCCTGAGATGTGAGCAAGCTGGTATGGAAGAATGTGGCCCATAAAGTATCTCAGACCTAAGATCATCGCAAACACTTGCATTGTGTGTGGAAGCAAACTGGCTGGAGTAGAATGATTCCATAAGTGAACATCCACCCAACAACCTTGAGGCTGCCTTCTGGACCAACTGCATTTCCCAAATGGTCTTCAAACAGTGGTGGACCTCCAGTTCTCAAATTTCAGCGGCGCCCTGTGCAACGCCAAAATTTGTCGCCCCCACCTCTCACGTTCCATTCTATATAATAGTTGTGGCTTCCCTAAGGCTCCACAACCAATGCAACCAAACCGGTTGCACTCTCCTAAATCCACTTCTGCTTCAAAGGTAAAGGGACCCCTGACCATTAGGTAGGTCCAGTCGTGACCGACTCTGGGGTTGCGGCGCTCATCTCGCTTTATTGACCAAGGGAGCCAGCGAACAGCTTCCAGGTCATGTGGCCAGCATGACTAAGCCACTTCTGGCAAACCAGAGCAGCACACGGAAACACTGTTTACCTTCCCGCCGGAGCGCTACCTATTTATCTACTCACACTTTGACGTGCTTTCGAACTGCTAGGTTGGCAGGAGCAGGGACTGAGCAACGGGAGCTCACCCCGTTGCGGGGATTTGAACCACCGACCTTCTGATCAGCAAGTCCTAGGCTCTGTGGTTTAACCCACAGTGCCACCCACTGGGTTCACAGAAAGTAGAGTGAGCCAATGCCGTCCCCTCCAGATGGAGGGAACTATGATCCCCACCAGCCCTGTCTGTGGCAATGCTAGGTGGGGCTCATGGGAGTTGTAGTCTACAACTTCTGAAGAGCCCCATATTGGCTGATGTTGAGTATGAAGTGAAGCTGGATATCACTAAAGCAGCCATGTTGTTTAACCCACAGCGCCACCTGCATCCCTTGGTAGACCCACCTAAAACACATTGCAGTAATTCAGTCTTGGTGTAACTAAAGCCTGTGTCGCCATGGCCAGGTCTGACCTTGTCAAGAATGGACATGTGCCCTCTTGGTGAGAGCAGCCACCTGAGCGTCTAGGCAAAAGCAGAGCCCAGAAACAAAGACCCAGACTTAGACATTGTCCTATTTGCTTTGGTAAATACTAATGAGAAAACAAGATTGACAAACTCACCTGGCTACTAATCACCCAAACAACGAGGCTTCTGAAAGTGCCATGAAATATATCCTATATCTTCTGTAAAGCAGCCTTGGAAATGTACACATTTATATGTCTTTCTTGCATGTTCCTTGGTATTACTAACTTCCTTTTATCAGATAAACTTCATTTCCAGATTTTAATTCTGTTACACTGACACAAAATTGGAGATGTTCTCATGTCTTTGGAGAGGAAAATTTTTATCATTTCCTCTAGCAATGCACCTAATCCTGTATTAGCAAAAGGGTTTTAAAAATCAGATCACTTAACCAAGCATTCAAGTGAGAATTTCCTTCCTGAACATTTTAAGCAATCATGTACCTTTAAGTCTATTTTTACTTGCATAACGAACCACATATTACCAAACATGTAACATTATTTTGGAGCTGAGCTTTTCATTATGAAATTACCCTCTTTGACGCAAGAGACAGACAACTGTGTGAAGTTAAATGAAATAAAGTGGGATAAAAAAAAAAATACCGGGACTAACAAATGAATGTTACAAAAAAATGTAATTAGAAGACTACTCCACAGAGCAGTGTAGAACTATTAATCACGATTATTACATTACAACAATACAACCCTTCAACCAAAGGTTAAACCCTTTAGAGTCAGCTTTGAGGGAAGCTGCTGAAGAGCAATTGCTAAATCAGCTATCACTGGGAAAGAAAAAAAAATATTTGAGAAAGAATGGAAAGATTCCAGATGGAAATGACTCAGCAGGATCACAAGATTGTTGTGGTTTTTTTTAAAAAAGGAAATTGAATTACATTTGGGAAATATCTACAAGGGGCTTCTACTCACATTCACTTGAAATATTGAATACAATGCCACAGGTGATCATAGAGTTTGAAGGGACCCAATGGTCATCTGGAATGCAGGAATCTCAACGAAAGCATCCATGACAGATGGCCACCCAACCTTTGCTTTAAAACTCCAAAGGAAAGAGGGTCCACCACCATTTGTGGGAGTCTGTTCCACTGCTGAACAGCTCTTACTGTTAGAAAGTTTTCCAAATGTTTAGTTGGAATCTCATTTCTTGCAAGTTGAAGCCATTGGTTTGAGTCCTACCTTCCAGAGCAGGAGAAAACAAGCCTGCTCCCTCTTCCATGTGACAGCCCTTAAGATATTTGGAGATGCCTATTGTATCTTCTCTCAGTCTCCTCTTTTCCAGGCTAAACATACCCAGCCCCTTCAAGCGCTCCTCATAAGGCTTAGTTTCCAGACCCTTGATCATCTTGGTTGCTCTCCTCTGCACACAATCAGAGGACCTACTTTATCAGGGTCCCTGAATATACAGAGGATTCTATTCATGTTCAAGCAAATGAAAAGGGGCGAGGAAACCTGAAGAATTTGCCTGCTTGTCATGGAGAAGGTCTGGGAACGAGCACACAGAGAAACATGCAGGTTTATCTCTCTATAGATACATCATTCATAGGTTCAGGCTAACCGCTGGGCACCTCTAGAAAAATTCAGGAAACCTGCTTCTCTGCCTCGCTCCTCTTCTGTAGGTGCTCAGCAATGACAGTTCTTTCCCTCTGGACTTCAGACATACTTTCCTGACTGTTGTGAGGAGATAGGCTTAATCTGTCTGCCATCTATTGCTAACTACCTTCTCACCATGACCAGAATGAAGTAGGGATGGGTGATAGATCAATATATCATCCAAAATCAATTTGAAGTCCATATTGTGCTATTGGTTTCATAAGTTTTGACCTCACAGCACATTATGAATCACATTAGGGGTGTTCGATTTATCATCCAAAACTAGTCGGAAGTCCATAGGTTTCAGAATTTTTGACCTGGCCGTGATGTGTGTCTGTGCGCTTATGCAAAAATCACAATGCAGGAAACACAGTGAAGTCAGCCAGTGCCTTTACATAGCTCCATCCTTATTTCAGACCTTGTGACATGTCGGTATATTGCGATGTTGGTATAACATGTGATATCATATTAGCTGGTGATATATCACGATGTTGAAAACCAGCTATCGCCCAGCCCTAGTGTGGAGCAGACAAAGAGCCCCTCATCTCATAGTCAGTTTGGCTTGAAGATGGAGGAAACTCCCACTCAGTCAACTAAACAATTGCAGTAATCCCAGAAGGTGATCCAGGGTGAGAGGCTGGGTGCCAAGAAAAATATCAACTGTGCAGGTACAAAATCTTCTCATTTAGGGCAAGCCTATCCAGACATGTAATTTTATTGCTTACATTTGTTTTAAAACTGCTGGTTTTTATCTATATTCTGATTGATTTCCTGTCTGCTTGTTTTTTAAAGTTTGATTCTATCAGTCTTTTCTTATGTCTATTTTATATCGTTTTGTGTAAATTGCTTAGAGGGTTTTCTTGTTGCTTAAGTAGTGCATAAATAAAAAATAAATAAGGCAATTTGGGTTGTTGGATTTGTTTCTTGAAGGGCTCTTGCACCTTTAAACAGCTGCATGAGAAACGAAAACCCCTCAGCAAAGCTTTTGCCACTATGAAAATGCTCAAGGGCTTTATAATAAGAATACGAATAAGAATAAAAATTTATTATTTATTCCCCGCCCATCTGGCTGGGTTTCCCCAGCCACTCTAGGTGGCTTCCAACTGAATATTAAAAACAATACAGCATCAGACATTAAAAACTTCCCTAAACAGGGCCGCCTTCAGTTGTCTCTTAAAAGTAAAATAGTTGTTTATTGCCTTATTGCCTTTAGTCACCACTAAGGGTTCGCTGCAACACCAACAGATTTCATGTACTGATTATTTCATTATAGCATTTTATTTTATTTTTTAAATTTAGTTTTTATGAAAGATTTTCTTGTGTTACAAAACAGACAAATACCGGTAAGTTGAGAAAGGTACAATGCGGAAGGAGAGAAGAGAGAGGGACAGAGGGAGAAAGACAGGGTGTTGTTGTTTCTTCATTCTATTGCTTGGTGTTAGTGTAGGGAGGGGTGTCAGTGTTAAGTTGTGGGTGGACATATCAGACGACACAGCGATTCTTCAAACAGCTCTTGTGTATTCACAGGCCAGAACAGAACTGAACTGAAGGGTTCAGCCAGCCTGCTTATATAGAGTGCCACTAGAATGCAACAGTAACCATTTTCTGTAACTATCCAATCACTGAACATCACTTTCAATCCCTTATTTGGATATGTGAACCTGAGTGAAAACTATCTACAGTATCCCCCTGCTGGCCCAGGGTGAGAACTTCAGTACATAACAGTCAACATCACCTTTGTTGATGGATGATGGGGTAGGTAGGTAGGTAGACAGACAGACAGATAGACAGACAGACATTGCAAGAGGTTGAGGCATCCAGATATCCTACTGGATTCTCAAGGTCCAAGACAGCTGACAAGCGATCAGATTAAAATCAGATACACAACAGACAAAAATGGCACTCATTCAAACTGTAATAATAATATATAAAACAGCAGAGGAAAAAAGAACCCAACTACGGTACTTAAAACAAAACTAAAATCAAAGCCGTAGATATCAGCCAAAGGCATACAGGTATGAGCAAGGCTTCACTTGACACTGAAAAAACAGCCTAGATCAGGGGTGGTGGGTAAGTGGGGACTTAGGCCCTGGGCAGCATGTTGGGGGATGCAGCAAAACAGCATATTGCTGCCACAGGTGCATGATTTCTGCGGCTGGTGAGGAGAGGACCGAGAGAATTAACATAGGAGAGTGGTATTGGGTTGAAGTAAGCCACAATGTTTATTGATTGCAGGTAAGAGTGGGTTTGGCATTGAGCATGTTGACCCTGTTCTGGGAAATCACCCTTGACATAGATTGGGTGCCACTGGGAGAGGTGTTTTCGCCCATCAGTCACCATGTGGACTCCTGGAAAGTGTTGCTCCTCCTGGACCCCTGTTAATTACTGAGTTGAATAGGATCCAAAAGGCAGCAGTCTGATTGGTCCTAGAACAATAGGGTCCAGAATGCAGCAGTCTGATTGGTCCTAGAACAATAGGATTCAGAATGCAGCAGTCTGATTGGTCCACAGGAGCCACCCAATCCAGCTCCAGGTGGAAGTGAATCCCGGAATTAGCCAATCACATGGGGCCCATTGTGAAAATAATGTATTTAAGCAGACAGTCTGGGGGAACTTCCATTCCTCCTCACCACTATGAGCTGAATAAAGAGCATGAAATCCACTCTCGACTCCAAGTTTATTTCAACCCCTTTAATGGAGTATCCCCGTGACTAAGAACCCAGCCCAATGTCTGAAGAAAGGCAATTGATGTTACAGTTGTTATTAAGAGCATCCATGTTTTATCAATGACGTCAGCAACCAAAGAGTTATTCAATCTTTCGTTCTGTTGTGCTTCGCGGAGAACACGACGACTATGGCAACAAGATGAAAGTGCCTACCAGTTCTCTGAGTCCGTAAAACCGGAGCACTATCTGAGCCCAGAGAAGTTCAGTTTAGCATACTTCCGACTCAGCTGCATTTGCATCAGCAGGCAGCGATGAAAGAAGCTCACCTTTCTATGTAAATGGAATTCAGCATGATTTTTAACCCATTTTGAAAATGAAATTCGGTTGCAGGGTAAAAAGCTGCTAATGGAAGTGAACAAATGGAATTTTAAAAAGGTGGCAATCTGGTATATAATATCCTTTTCAATCTATAACAATCGCTAACACTCAGGGGACAGAGAAAACTTGCAGCTTCAACAAAATGCTACTTGGTATGTTTATTGCCATCTTTCCTCCCCAAAGATGGCTCCTGGCACTCTCCGATAAAGTGTTAACTGGCAGCAATATCATCCTCGCTCGGCTGGGTTTGTGCAGAAAACAGAGCAGGTAGCAATATGGCCAGAATCTTAAATCATGGCAGAAAGAATGCATAGTATATTACAGAGTCCTCACCTTCATTAACTCAACACTTACTTAACATTTCTCCGGCATGTTTTTATTTTACTCAAATCACATCCTATCTCATATACATGTCTTCGCCCATGATTTATGCCAAAGTAATGAAGTGAAAAATGCTGTACCCTTCTTTTAGAAAGAAAGAAAGAAAGAAAGAAAGAAAGAAAGAAAGAAAGAAAGAAAGAAAGAAAAGGAGTCAATGATTTGTTGAGTTTTATACTTTTCATTTGCATGAAACAAACTTAAGGCACACATTTAACCCTTTCTAATAAAGGACATGTTGTCAGTCTGTAGGGAGTTAAGGAAGGGAGAGTTTAATGAACACAAGATAAAACAATATGGGTGACAAACTTGGTGGGAGAATTGTGCCATTATTAACAGTTAGGCTGCAACCCTAACCCCATTCACCTAGGACTAAGCCATCTTGAATTCAATTGGTCTTACAATTGAGTGAATATGGAGTTGTAGTCAACTAAGTCCTACTCCACATATACTCATTGAAGTTAGTTAAACACATGAAATTCTCAAACCTTTAAGTCAGCGCTGTATAGCATTCACAAATCCTCACTGCGTGTTGCACTAACCTAGTTAAACATGGTTAAACATGTTAATTTAGGAAAAATTTGGCTGCAGCCCCGACCCTCATGAGGTAAGGTGAGGCAAACCGCCTCAGGTAGCAGGATCCACAGGGCAAGCAGATCCGGTCTCCAAGGATTGCCTTGCCCACTGCAGCTGGCACTGCCGCAGTGGCAACAATGGCTGTGGCATGCTCCTTGGAGGCTGGATCTGCTGCCCCTTTGGCAGCCCTCCATATCACTTCTCATGGGAAACAGGAGGTGCCACTGGTCCCCCCCCCACAGGAGGAAGTGGCAAGTCCTGCCCTCTGGGGTCTCCTGGAGTCTACACCTGCCTGGCATGAATTAGAGTGGGGCCCTTCCACCCAAATGATGGCCTTTGGTTCCCAGTTCAGCTATTGGATCAGGTTGATTTGATTTCCCCCACTTGATTCCTGATGTACATCTTCATTCCTGCCTTGTTCCCAATGTAAATCTTCGCTTCCACTCCCCCCCCCCCCGGCAGATGCCTTCAATTTCGTGGTTTGCCTCAGATGCCAAAATGTCTTGGGCCGGCCCTGTTTGGCTATATGTAGCTTCTGGTTCTTAGCACCACACATTCAAGCCATGTTGGTGGTACTGTTTGTTTTGGCAGAGGGCAAGGGGTAAGGAAGCGTACCTTGGCTTTAAAAATGGAATAATAAAGAAGATTGCCCATGGGTCTGAATGCCTGTTTCTAAAATGCATGCGTATGGCGTTTGCCCTCCTAGGTGGGTCATAAGGAAAGGGTTAAATGAGTGTGACGTGATTGGCCAGTGGGAACCCAAAGGGAGGAGTTAGAGTTGGAGTTGTTGGGAAGTCAGTTGAGAGTTGAAGAAGGAAAAGGGAGGATAAGTCTGTGGGTTGGTCTAGTTTTGATGTGAGAGAGTGAGAGAAACTGTGAGGAGTCAGATAGTTGGGATAATTAGTGAGGAGTTATTAGGAAGGTATAGGTCAGTAAAGAAACTAAGATTAAGAAACTGACAAGAAAAAGTATCTGAAACCATAACCTTGTTAATGCTTATAAAATAAACTTGATTATTTGTTTTAATGTTAACAACTGTCTGGACTCAGTGTGTACCCGAGAGAAACGGGTTGGTGGCAGCGAGGAAGTGATCATAGTGGTGGCACAGGGATCAATAGACCGTCAAACGTCCAGGGACCCTGTGTGATCGCCACAATGGGACACAAAAACGACCTCCACCGTATGAAACTAGCCACCACATGCTAAAAAGGGCAAAGGGAAGCATTACTGCACATGAGAGCAGGAAAGAGCTTTGGAATTAATGTTTAATAGGATGTCCATTTAGGATTCTCTGAGCGCTATTCCTGGCATTTAGCCAACTTCAAACAGAAAAGAAAGGACGGGTGCTATATTGCTTCTTTTAATTAGGTGAAATTATGTGACTCAAGAAAGCGTGACTGTAAAGTGAGAGCAGGTAGGCTCTTTGTACACCCATTGCAGATGGTGCTGATGGAATGCAATGGAGAGCAGTTCTTATCTTTTCATCCACAAAGGTCCACAGCATGCTTCCACACACGGTACAGAAAGAGCTGGTGGTAATACTTAAATTATTTCAAGCCGACTTTGAATTTGTAACCTTCTGGAACTCCAGTCAGAAGAACTTAGCCTGGTGGGGTGTGGGAAAAAGGTGCAATTTGAGAAACAGAAAAACATTGAACATAATCAGAGATAATCCATCCATCATTTATTTATTTTTCATTGGAAATTAGGAAATCATGGCAGTGGTGTTTTTGAGCAGGACCCAGGGGAACGGAGTCCCCTTACCTTGTTAGAAATTAAGTAATTACATATATTTTTGTCCGGGATAGGGGTTGGGATGGATATACATCCAATTCCCGAGCTGAAAATCCACCCATATCTCTAATTAATAAAGTTACTATTTCTAATCCAGATCATTGTCTGCTTGGGTTTATTAACCGCATCTTACATTTAGCCACTGCTTGGGGCGGGGGGCAGTGTGTGGCACTGCAAAAGGGCCCACAATAAACGAACAAACAAATAAACAAACTTTGTGGTGAGTTTTACTCCTAGGAAAAAACCCACCACCTCTAACCTGGTCTAAAGCAGCTTGCTAGGAATCAGAGTATCCTGCCATGTGGTTTAGGGGTGGGTTTTTTGTGATAGCAGCATGGAAGGTAGAGGGACCCCTGACCATTAAGTCCAATTGTGGCCGAATCTGGGGTTGCGGCACTCATCTCGCTTTATTGGCTGAGGGAGCCAGCGTACAGCTTCCAGGTCATGTGGCCAGCAGGACTAAGCCGCCTCTGGTGAACCAGAGCAAACACCGTTTACCTTCCCGCTGTAGTGGTACCTATTTATCTACTTGCACTTTGATGTGCTTTTGAACTGCTAGGTTGGCCGGAGCAGGGACCGAGCACCAGGAGCTCACCCCGTCGCAGGGATTCGAACTGCTGACCTTCTGATCGGCAAGTCCTAGGCTCTGTGGTTTAACCCACAGCGCCACCCGCGTCCCTCAGCATGGAAGGAGAGATGATCACGTAGTTCCCATGCCCTAAATATAAGGTGTGTAAGAAAAGGCCCTGTGAGATGGGAGGTGAAGTGTGAACAGGTCTACCCAAGAGGAGCATGTTAAACCAGCAGACTCCCTGCAGCTCTATGAACCGACTTATAAACAGCCGTACAGGGAAAGGGAAATTATCTAGAGCCGTAAGCAGGTCTTACCAAGCTATTCTATTATAGCCCTTCTTATCTCTCTTCCCCCCTCCCGCCGCCCCACCACAGTGCCTAAACCTCCTCCTCTCTTCCTAGTGTGACTTCAGCACAGTTCTTACTTGCAATAGCTGCTCCAGTCCTCCTCTCTCCCGCAGGGAGAGGTGTTCATTCAAGATTTTAGAGAACAAGAGCCTTTTCATAACCTCAATTACCACAAGGTCAATCTGCGACTGAGTGTTCGAGAGCGACTCAGATTGCCTGGTAGGCAGCTGCAGCCCATGAGCTGAGCTGAAAAACCAAGTTAGACTGTCGCTGGTGTCTATCTCCTAATGACTGTCACTGGAGGGAATCTTTGCTGATAATTGGCTTTTTGAGGGGCCAGGGAAGGGATTTGTTGTGAACAAATAAAACCTGCTGTCAGGATTACACCTTCATTTGTAATTCATAAGAAATGCTGCTCTCTTTCCTTTCGGCCCCCGACACACAAAGTTGGGAATAAAAACAATCACGAGGATTTGCTGAGCAATCGGCTTTCTGCACTTTCATCATGACTTAAAGCATTAAATCACATGTTTGGCTAGCAATAAATACATATTACATTATTTTGCAATAAATATATTTATGCTGCTTCCCAAGACCCATGCATAAGAATTGAAAATTACTGTGAAGCCGCTGGCAATTGATTGAGAAGCCCTCCATCCTTTCCATTTTTATTTATTCAGTAAGGTCTCCCAATAGGTCAAAATTACTGTATATAAAAAGTAACATTACTATATCTCAATTCAGGGATGGCTAGCGGGAAGACTGGGGACAGATGCTGTCCCCAAAAGAAATATTATCAAGTTCTACCAAATGTTGATGGAGAGTTTTGCTTGGTTCCACTCATAAGAAAGAAGAAAAATGGGAGAACCAGAGAAACAGCATATTTTAACATTACTTCTCTTAAAGTTGTGTATGTATTATAGCGCTACAACTGGTAGTCAGTAGTGGTAGCTTGGGGTTGTCTAATCTGGCTAGCAACATGCTCTCTGTGATCCCAGGCAGGAAGCTCCTGGATCCTTTATTGGAGCCTGAAGCTGAGGCCATCAACATGCAAATCATGTGCTCCACATGGAGCCATAGTCTCCCCAACTATTACAGTGCCTGACTAGCCCTGAGTGGTCAAGCAGAGCAGCAAATAC
Organism: Podarcis siculus; assembly: GCA_034642415.1. Classification (NCBI taxonomy): domain Eukaryota; kingdom Metazoa; phylum Chordata; class Lepidosauria; order Squamata; family Lacertidae; genus Podarcis; species Podarcis siculus. The sequence continues at coordinate 57,116,374 of JAXCMG010000012.1, forward strand.
ACATTGGCCTTATGGATTAGGGAAGGTGTACAGGCCAGATGCATCGCCCACAGTCATTCAATCTGGCCTCTGATGGAAATTCTCACTTTGGGATGTAATATGTGTGTTTATGATCTGCAGTTCTTGAGTGAATGTGCTTACTTACTTACTTACTTACTTATAATGCCCAACTTACTACTGAGTGGAGGAACAAGGTTGCACCCAAGTTTGCGGGCCCCCGGTGTGCATTCCATGTGTGGGATGCAATGCGCATAGCATGCATGTGACAATGTGCATGCGACGGAGGAGGCAGAGCGCTCTGGAGGAACCGGCCACTGCACCTGTGATGCATGCAACACAGGTATGTTGTCATACACGCACAATGCACACAGAGCCACCTCAAGATTGAGGGGCCCTAACCCTCTTAACAACGGGGTGCGCTCCCGTTGTTCGGTCCCAGCGCCTGCCAACCTAGCAGTTCGAAAGCACCCCCCGGGTGCAAGTAGATAAATAGGGACCGCTTACTAGCGGGAAGGTAAACGGCGTTTCCGTGTGCGGCTCTGGCTCGCCAGAGCAGCGATGTCACGCTGGCCACGTGACCCGGAAGTGTCTCCGGACAGCGCTGGCCCCCGGCCTATAGAGTGAGATGGGCGCACCAACCCCAGAGTCTGTCAAGACTGGCCCGTACGGGCAGGGATACCTTTACCTTTACCTTAACCCTCTTAAAATAAATATTCAGGGGGCCAAGGTGCCTTTGACCCCCTAGAGTTGGTGTGCCTGCTATCATGGATCTGGGGTTCCCAGATGCAGAGTCCTGGAGCAATAGCTTCTGAGCATTCTTGGGATTCAGTCCTTCCTGCATAGATCTATAAGAACCAAATTCCACATCCTATACCCTGAATGTCGAGGAGGTATCTCTTCCACTGGGCTCTGATAAATGGACCCTAGTCTTCTATGAGAAGCAAGAGATCTCAATAAACACCATTCCACTGCCTGCCAATGGCAGCATTAAAAGGCACTAGACTTTGAACTTTCTGAATGCAGTGAGGTTTAGTGTTGATTCACTAGAACAGATTATAAAGCTCTGGCACTGGTTCCAGACCAATGCTGGGACAACTTTGCCCTTCTGTCTCTAATGCAGGATCTCTGTTTATTGTCCCAGACTCAAACCACTGAAACAGCACCTCTGGCCCTGTCTAGGATGCTAACCATACTGCAGAACCAAGGCAACTCTGGAACCCCAGGCATGTCTTATGATTTTCTTTGTGTCTGTTCTAAAGCCATTGTCTGAATTAGAGTGAGCCTTGAAAATCACAGGGTTTCCCAATTTTGGGTTTTTGGACCACATCTCCCATCATCCCTGGTCCTGCAAGCTAGGGATGATGGGAGTTGTAGTCCAAAAACAGCTGGAGACCCAAGGTTGGGAAATCTAGAAGCTGGTCATCTCTCCAACGAAGTGATCCAGTTAAGCTGAGCAACCATTTTCTACTTGCCAATACCTATTGCCGTCTGTTCCAAATCACTCCAGCGATTTAATTTAGGAGCTACTACATGCCTGTGGCTTAGAGCAAAATGTGTTGTAGTCACAACCATTTGGATTGTTTGTGATCTCTTATAAACATGGCCCTGCTTTATGTATTATGCAGGCTCACTTTGATCTTCCCCTCGGAATGGTAAGCCCTCGCTGACAATTACTTAAGTCTCACAGGAATCTGGAGGAAAGCCATTAAATGCACACCAGGAAGGGGAAAAAAGGAGGCTATCATTATTCAATAATTTATTCTAAAAAGGACCCTTCAACCTTAGTAGTAGCTCAATTTTCTGAAATTCAACTGTAAATCCTTTCTACTAGTGACAAATCCGCATACGCTGTAGTATGATGAGCTGTTAAAGAGGAGAAGTTTTCGAGCTCATTCTGGCTCCATTTGGCCTCACCGTGCAGCCTTTACTCTGACCAGGCGCCCGGTGACATCAAAGAGATTCTTGTTACTTAACTACCGCCTGATTTGACCCATAAGCCTGTAATTTCAAAACTATTACTTTGATTCCTGCGCTTCAGTTGGGCGAGGCCTGCAAACTCTTCTGGATATAATCAGGCGCACTAAATCAATGAGATTCCTTGTGGGCTCAGGTAGGCATCAGTCATGATATGGCTTGCACCTGGGTCGTTGTCATAGGCTAGTCAAGCGAAACTGTCCCTACATTCAAACCCACCTGACAGTGCCCGGGATCAGGGCAGCAAGGTGCCCCTGGAACGCTGGACAATCAGGCCGTTGAGATAGAAGCGACTGTTCTAACTTAACCGAATACGGTAGGTTTTTATTAGGGATTTTCAAGCTATTACCATTCAATCAAGGTGCAATTGGCTTCATCCTAAAGCTCAATGCAAAATTGTTTCCTGTCTTTGGCAAAGACAAAAGGAATCATCATTACCAGCTTGATCCTTACATGTGGTTTTCTCGTTCAGCCATTACACATGAAAAGGGGGGGGGAGCGAATGGGTCTCTGTGGAGCAGAACAGGAAAAAAAAAACATCTCTAGAGTAACACTGGCTGAATTACATAAATCTGCAGGAGACAACTCAATAGTAAGCATTTCCAACTTGTTCAGTGGGAGATGAATGTGGACAAATATTCTGTTGGCCATATTCTTCTGAGCAGTGCTTTTTCTGGGGGTGGGGACTCACCATGAAATTTGTTTGTATGTTGTGGGCCCAGTCACATTGCCACACCCCGCCCCAGGCAGTGGCTAAATGTAAGATGTTATTGATAAAACCAAGCAGACAATGATCTGGATTAGAAATGGCCACAACTTTATTGATTACAGATATAGGTGGATGGTGGGCTCAGGCGTTGGGTCCATTCCAGGACACACACCCCCCCCAACAAAAAAGAAATATTTAATTTTAAAAAGGCAAGGGAACGCAGTTCCCCCGAGTTCCTGCTTAAAACAACAACAACCCCTGTTTCTGAGATTGCAGTCCTAAACATACTTGCTGTGACAGAAGTAAATTCTGTTGATAATGGGGTTGTTTCAACAGAATATTAGGCCACCTTCTGACTTATCAAGCATTACCAGTTCAGCAATGCATGGGTTCGTATGAATTTGGCTACGACTCAAAGCCTAAGATGAGTTGGACATATTCAGATGGCCTCGGACAAGTCAGGTGCATACAGCCACAGATCTCTGTGAGGCGGTTTGGATCGGAGCAGGTTGATTCAGAGTGATCCATGGCTGTCAGGGAACAGCCCATCAGGCAGGAAGGAAAGGCTCGCAGGGTGGGGAAACTGCAAAAAGGCGGAGACCTATATCGCCAATGGCTGTATTGTCCTGGGAGAAGTTAGGCTCAGCACTGTGGCTCTGCTTCCTGCCTGAAGCCCCACCCACAGGATCAATGCCTCTGCTCAACAGCTGTTATGAATGCTGTATGAATGCTGCTTGTGAAGCAACACTACACAGGACCTGATCCTGTGCAGTACTGGTCACTGTTCCTTTGTGAGTGGCTTGTTTCCCTTGTATGAAAGGAAGCCGTGTATGTATGTATGTATGTATGTATATTAAATTTGCATACCACCCTTCATCCTAAGATCTTACGAAAGTTCATAGCATAAAAATGTGAAATAGAAAACTAATATAGAACACCCTGCTCCCAAAAAACCATGACCCACCTACCCCAAAACATTTTAATCATAGATTGTTAATCAGCCAAAGGCCTGGTTTAAGAGGAACATTTTTGCCTGGCGCCTAAAGGTGTACAATGAAGGCACCAGGCGAACTTCCCTGGGGAGAGCATTCCACAAACAGGGAACTACTGCAGAAAAAGCCCCTTCTTGTGTTGCCACCCTCCGGACCTCTTGTGGCCTCTTGAAGGGCCTCAGATGATGATCACAGGGTCTGACAGTCTTTGAGGAGTGGTGGTCCTGAGTTGTTTAAAGCCTTATAGGTCAAAACCAGCACTTTGAATTGGACCTAGAAACTAATTGGCAGGCAGTGAAGTTGGACCAGGATCGGTGTAATATGCTCAGACCATCTTGCCCCAGTGATCAATCTGGCCTCCAAATTCTGTGCAGGATCAGATCCTTACTAAGGAAAGTGTCTTTTATGTTAGGTCAATTAGGTCACTTGATCAGAACTCAGATTTCTGAAAGCTAGATACAATCATAGTACCAGAGGGTGGAATCAGGAGGGTGATGATATGCATGTTGTTGCTACCTAGTACACACAACCTCTGTGTCTCTGGAAGTGTGATCTGCACCCTGAAAAAAACTGCAGGGTGCTTCTGCACAGAGAGATGCTATGTGTTTAGATGTCAGGGGTCAGGGCTCTTGACTTTGATTACTTCCCCACTCCATGGAATGATTATATCCAGTATGTATCCAGCTATATACTGCTGCACAAGAGGTTTCCCCAAGTCCTTAAACAAGTAAAACTGATTTTTCTGGGCCAGCACATCCAAAGAGCTGGGAGAGTACAAGTGCAATAATCGTCCAGTGTAATTATGAGGTTAGTAAGATGGAATGTCTTTTATCTGCCAAAACATGGGCAAAACTTCAAAGAAAAAAAGGAAAATGCGTCCCCAGTGTAATATTTAGGCCTATATGTAATTTGGTAGAGAAAGATTATGGATTAAGGATTCCACCCTTAATTTTGGAAGGTGACTTGAGTTGACTTAAAAAGATGATATCATTAACAGGGCAGTCTCCCACTGCCGCAGCTTCATACGATTATTTTTCAGGAGCAGCTATGACCTTCGTCTGTAATGAACTGTATGACACATAATTGCCATTTGGCAACTGGATCACGAGTGACTCGGAGTCCCAACCTTGAAAACTTGTGAGGAGATGCCATCTGAGGCATACACATATTGTCTTCCCCTGGCAGGTTGTAAGAGGAATGTGCAGTTGAGGGAGGGAGAACGAGGCTCAATGCATGGCTGAGAGCAACTGACTCCCAACGCAAAAGCCAGAGGATGTTGCAGAATATCGGACCCATGAACTAACCTTGAAGAGGAAAATGATGACAAGGGAGTGGGACAGGTATGATGCCATCTCCATAAATACATACCTTCCAAGTGTCCCGATTTTCCAGAGACAGTCCTGGAATTACAAAAGCCATCCCGACTTCTGATCTGATCCCGGAATGTCCCTATTTTCCTTGCCAAGCTCAGGGAGGAACATGAGTCGGTGCTTGTCCTGAGAAGGGGCAGTGAAGGAGCATCCCCTCTCCATGGCTTCTCCATGCCGGCTTCCTCCTTTGGGCAGTTTGGAGCAGCTGCTAGAGATTAGGTGAGGAGGAGATTCTGCTGCTGCTGAGACCCAGCCCCACATGTTGCGCTGGTTCTGAGGGGCAGGCAGAGGGCAGGGCCACCCTGGATAGGAAGAAAAGGGGAGAAGAAAAGAGTGGAGCACAAGGTGTCTTGGTTTATTTTTTTGAAATACTTTGTGCATCCATGTCTGATCTTGTCACTTTCCACAATGTATTTATTGGTGTGTGTGCTTCTTTTGGTAAATCTACCAGAGATTGGGATTAAAGGCTTTACTCAGGATGGTGGAGAGCATGTATACTGTGTCACATTGGTATTCAACCCTTCTTTTGATAGGAAATGCTCTGCAGGAAAGGATGAAAAATGGGAGAGTCAAGGAGGGTAAGTTGTGAGGGGCGTGAGAAATGTCCCTATTTTCATTTGAGGAATGTTGGAGGGTATGTAAATAGAGGACAGGATTGTGAGCTCTGCAGCCAGAAAGCAGCCATCAGATATAATATTTGTGTCAGGAGTTCAGCCTACACTCAAGTAGGACCCTGGCAGAGAAACAGGCCCGACTGGCATGTTCCCTCCCTCCTGGTCAATCATTCGGGAGCTTCATAAGCTTTCTTCAGCCCGAACATCACAACAACCGATGCCAACTGACACCGGCACATTTAGGGATCCGCAGAGTTTGCGCAACTTGTGTGACAGATCTCAGCAACTCAGCATTTTGGCTAATCTACTTTATTTACTTATAAAAACACACGGAGCACTGCAACATGGCTCCCTCTCTCTCTAGCATCAGGCAGCAAAGAGAAAAAGAACAAAGGACAATAGTAACACAGTAACACAAACATCCTGTCTCCGTCACTTCCCACTCTGTGGAGTCAAAACATACACCGACAAAAATCCCATGACTGCAATCACGGAGCAGGAATTCTAACAATACGATGAGTGGGTGTGCTACGATGAGAAGACTCCAAGCTTATGGAGGGGAGAAGTAAAGGACTCATCAGAACCCTTCAGTGATTGATAAAGGGTTGGGGCTCTCTGAGGGTGCTCAAATACTAAAAGGAAGGCAGTTAGTAATCTCTCACTTGTTTTTAAGCTTGCTTCCTTCCTCTCCCTCACTGCAAATCATAAGAACACAGGGAGAGCCCTGCTGGAACATCTTGCAGTAGTCAACCATGTGCCTCTAGGATCTGATTGCAATTGCTTCTGGTATGCAGAAGTATACTGCATCTGACAGGGGGTGTAGAGCACAGCTATCGCAGCTAGTAACCATTGATAGACCGATCCTCCGCCAACCTTTCTAAGCTTCTTTAAAAAGCCACCAAATTGTTGGCCATCACGACATCTGGTCAGGCCAAATTCCACAATTTAACTATGTGCTGGGTGAAGAATTGTCTGACCTGAATTGTCCAACATTGGATCGTCCCAGGTTCTATTATTCGGAGAGGCAGCAAAAAGCTTTTCTTTATCAACTTTCTCCACACCAAACACAATCTTATACACCTTAATCATGCATCTCCTTACTCGCCCTTTCTCCCCTCTAAATTAAGCAAACAACAACAAATATTGTAAACTTTCCTCATGGGGAGTTGCTTTAGCCCCTTGATCATTTTGATTTTCTTTTCCTATATTCAGCTCTAGAATATCCAATTAAGGTGGATAATCTACCCAGTTAATCTGGCCCTGCAAGGCCCGAGAAACCACTGTGGTCAGCATCTCTCCTCCTGACTTGGGACCCCATAGTAGAATACTATGATTTCATTTTCCTCCTATATCAGTTTTTAGAAAAATGGAGAGCTATAGAAAATGAATGGTTCTCCAATGCATATAAAAACAGAGTTTGCTGATAAAAATTTGTGGATGACCACAAAAGGCTCAAGCTTGACTTCTGTAGTGTAAGACATTCAGAAGTAAATTTCTAGCTAGTATTTGAGAAATCTCAGTCATTTGTCATCAAAGCTTTCACTTTTATAATGATCATCTTCACTAGTTCTTTAGCTTTTCTCTCCTGCATATGAATATCACAGCGACTAGCATGAGTACTCATTGTGTTTTTCTTGTGTGCTTTTTAAAAGATATTCAGAGCAAGGGAGTACTGAAACAGCTCTAGAGGAAGGCATCAGAAATCCAGGCATAATTTAGCTCCTGCTTCCTTTTTCTTTCAGAGATGTTTGATTTTACTAATAGGGAAGGAAGATTGGGCAGGTGGGGCACAGGAAAAGATCTGGCTAACAAATTTTGTCCCAAAAGGCAGATTAACCAGGAGATCATTATTAGGCTGGCATCTTGACTACAAACGCAATAAAATGCTTAGCACAGACTGTCTGTGTGCAGAGAGCACTACAAAATAAATGGAGCCCCTGGGCATTTGTGAGAGAATACAGAAGTAGACCTGATTCCAATCATTTGTCATTAATCTTCTTGAAGGTCTAAACTTTATGAAAGGAGGGTGGGGTAGAGCCAAATATGAAACTGATCATCCTCGAGGGTAGAAAGAGGTGTTTCTTTTCTCATTATATAGTTTTATCTTTCTTTTTTTAATAGTAAATAGTCACCAAGCTCTCCCCACTCCTACCCCACAGGTATTATAAATATTGGACAGGATCCCAAGAGCTTTTCAACCAGATTCAGAGGATTTTGACTCTCAACTCCATCAGTATAGCAGGCGCCCAGATTGTATCGCAAACTGAAAACTTTGTTTAGTTGCCAAAGAGATTTGTCATACGACAGGGTGGGATGGCAGTAGAAGCTATTATTTCTGAAGTGCACGTCCAGAAGTGCATTGGACATGCAGAACTACTTGCCCTGTATCTTTAGTTCCATCCATTAGCCACTGTCTCACAACCAAACTACCAAAAAATGAGATTCTTGATCATAATTCATAGGGGTGTGCATCGATCACAAGATTTGGTTCAGATTCTGATCTGGTGCTTTTGAAAATAGTCCATCTCAGTTTGAATTGTTTGGAAGCTGCTCATTTCGGTTCAGGGTCCAAGTCCATTTCATGAAGAACAAGACTTCACTGCCCCACCCCTTACACTATTTCCCAGTTACAGGCAAATAGTTTAAGGATTCTGTGTGCTGAACATCTTAAAAATCTGACATAAAAGAAAAAGATAATGTGCATAGCAGTTTACTTTTTGGCAGGATTGGATGAAATTTGCAAGCATGATGGACCCTTCTGACAAAGATACTTGCAATCGGTTTCCCACAGAGCAATCCCTACAGGTTGGGAGTTGTTAAAAGAGGGAATCACTTAATCTCACCATGTGTTTGGAAGGCAATTGATCTGAAAATAGCAGATATGAGAGAAATGCCTTTAGGTAAGAAACCTGCCAAATATTTGGCAAATAGGTCCATTTTTGTGGGTATGTGGGTGTGTGCTAGATGCATTCATAGTTGAATGATTGGCAAATGAAAAGGGATTCACATTCCTCCCTGTGGTTTTTTGTTGGGGGGACATAAACTGGGCATCATGTAGGTGCTCTAGGTGGAACTAGACACCAAGGAGTAAACAAAGTGTTTCGATATGAGGAATAGCCTGGTCTGAGCATTGGAAACTTCTATCTCATTTACTCCATCCCAAATCTTCCGTAGTCACCAGTCTAAGATGCTTCTGCTTCTTCTCTATATAGGAGGAGATATTGAGAGTGAAAGTGGACTTCTCTACCCTCTGAAAATCTTTCCCTTCCACCCTCACCTTTCTGCCTTTATCTCACAGATGAGAATCTGGTGCTCTCTGCCTGATAATGTTGCTAGTGGTATAGTGCTCTTGAACTTCCTTGCTCCTTAGCTACTTTCTGAAGATGGTATATCTGGAATCCACTTATAGCCTATTCAGCATACCTAATATAGTCACTAAAAAACATAGCAGTCAGCACTAAAACATTACCCCTGGTTCTAAACTCCAATAAAAGCCTGGGCTAACAACCACGTCTTCAGCTGGTGTTGATAACTTAGAGGAGTAGGTGCCAAACATATTTCAGAGAAAAGAGAGTTGAATTCCAAAGCTGGGGCACCACCTCCAGAACAATTGTGCCCCAAGAGAGGTAGCTATGTGCCATGTCTGAAGCTCTCAAGTGAGATTTGAATCAGGATCTTCCTGGTCATACAGGTAAAGGTAAAGGGACCCCTGACCATTAGGTCCTGTTGTGGCCGACTCTGGGGTTGTGGCGCTCATCTCGCTTTATTGGCCAAGGGAGCCGGCGTACAGCTTCCAGGTCATGTGGCCAGCATGACTAAGCTGCTTCTGGCAAACCAGAGCAGTGCACGAAAACGCCGTTTACCTTCCCACCGGAGCGGTACCTATTTATCTACTTGCACTTTGACATGCTTTCAAACTGCTAGGTTGGCAGGAGCAGGGGCTGAGCAATAGGAGCTCACCCCGTTGCGGGGATTCGAACCTCCGACCTTCTGATTGGCAAGTCCTAGGCTCTGTGGTTTAACCCACAGCGCCACCCGCGTCCCCTTCATACAGGTATCACTCTGCAATTCTAACTATGTCTAATCAGAAGTAAGTCCTATTATATCCAATGGGACTTCCTCAACCATTTGCAGCCTAAGCCAGTACTTTACATCCATTTTTAGCTGCCCAAAGAAGTGTTCTCAAAATCAAGAAAATATGCACTGACCTTATTTCGACAGTACACACTTACTGGAATTATAGTCCTAAATAATTTATAAAATATAATACCGGAACAGAGTTGTTTCCTTTAGTAGAGGAGCATAATGAATTGGGATTTTTTATTAATGCAGATGAAACATTCTGCTTGATCAGGAAGAAGGTGCAGCGGTCTTTGCTCATTTGAAGCTGTTTTATAATGTCTTGCTGTGTTTTACATTGCAATAAAAAAAGGTATTTGACATTTCCAGCTGATTTTCTACTTGTGTTTCAGTCTTAACATGCCTGCTCTCTCTTTTCTTCATATACGGTCTACAGTTATCAGTAGCAGTCAGAATTAGCTCAGTGAGAGGTTGGTCATTCAAACACATGCACACATACACACAGATACAGAAAATACCTATATAAATGGAAAAAAGCTTGAATGGTTTTCCATCTAAAAGCCTAGTCAGCTAGAAGGCTATAAAACAGAACATGCAAACTGAATAAATATCAAAGAATTTAATGTAATGATTCTTCGTTATATTGTATTTTTATTATTTTTATTATTTTTTACTTTTAAAGACTTATAAAACTCACACATTACAAAACATTAAAGCAGTTCTCCTTATTAACAAGACTCCTAGCATTTAAGGATTTCTAGGGTTTAGGGGGTCCGCCATTTACATCTATGACAATATGTTGGAAGCCACCCAGAGTGGCTGGGGCAACCCAGTCAGATGGGTGGGGTATAAATGATAAAATTATTATTATTATTATTATTATTATTATTATTATTGAATAGGATGTCCCTATTTTCATCTCATAAACATTGGAGGGTATGCCATGTTATGTATTTTTTGCACTGCTCTGTGCAAAAACGGCAGCATAGAAATTTAATAAATAATAATATCAAATTTAATAAATAATAATATCCCTGTTGATTTTTTAATTGTATTTTTATTGCTTCTTTTGTTTCTTATGTTGCATTTTACTGCCTCACAGTTTGAATTCTATAGAATGACAGTTGCTACAACAGACTGAACAATCTTTACCTGCTCTGCCAAGACCCTCAGCAATTTTCAAGTGGTCCATGAGGGGAGGGGGGAGAACTCTGGAAATCTAGAGCATCTCTTGAGGTTTTATGGCAAATCTGATCTTGAGCTCGCTCGGTGAACAAAACCGACCGGTGCCTATAGCTGCTTACTGCAGCTTGGCATTCACCTTCTCACTGATACTCTTCCTTTTGATCTTGCCAGGTGGCTGGGAAATATTAACACGGTCTGCATGTTATTAATAATCGCTTTGGCCCAAGTTCTGTGCTTGCCCTTGGGGATATTACACACAGCTCCTGCTGCAGATCAATGGGTTGCATATGCATATCAGAATATAGCCCAAGGAGATAAACAGCATGCATTCCATGTTAACACTTTCCCAGCATTATTAAAGGATCAAAGGTAGACATTTGCTTTTTGCATTATATATACGTGTGTGTGTGAAAGAAAAGAGGAGGGGTCCCTCTATATATGCAAGACCGACCCTCAAATGATGGTGTTTGATGGCCGTGCCATTGGGGCATGTGCTTTGAAAAAAAAGAAAAGATACATAGAAAAATGCACAGAAATTATTGCAAGCGACGAAGAACGCCAACTCTTAACTATGACATATTGCTCAACGAGACCCTAATGTACAATCTGCAAACTGCTGGGAGATCCCGTGAAGATGAAAAGCATGATAAAAATGTAATACGCTAACCATTCTGCGTAATTAATAGCATCAGCTATGCATCGAGAGCTGCACATTCGCTACATGGGCGATTAAATGCCAGAGCTAAACCAGAATTATTTTATGCATTTGAAATCTATGAAACAATTACGGTAATCATTTCTGAGGCATGCGCCATCTGAAAGCATCTGTTTCAATCCTCCTGGCTAGGACGGCTGTCACAGGAATCAAGGCATCACGCTCCAGATTTAAGGGGCGTTGACGTAGGAGCCATTTTCTTAATCGTGGGGAAGGGAAGGGGGGGCCGGGGTCTTTCCCACCTGCAGAGAAGGAGGAAATGGAATTGCTGTCATCCCAGATTGTTTAAATATGTTGCTGATACAGCAACACTAGTGAAAAGGCGGCAGCTGGGTGGGAGGCGGGGAGATGATTCTGGTTATTCCTGTCTCTTCACTTGCAAATGTGCCTTTACGGCAGTGTTGGGATTTGTTAAGGCTGAAAATATTCAGAGAAAAGGGGGAGAAAGGCGCAAATTTCCAGACTGCTTTAAATATGAGGGTATTGCTATGTCGTGCCATTTTCTTTCTGCTTGCCAAAATAAAGATAGCATTAAAAGAAAAGAAAATCCTGGAGTAAGGAATGATTCCTGAGGATTTTGCACATTGTCATTAGCTGAACAATGTTGTTCGCGATGAGAAAGGGCATGCAATCTGAATCTATGTACACTGAATGCTTTGTTTGAATACTACAACTGGAACATTTACAGAACCGGCATCATCCAAGACAGGGCAGACAAGTCAGGTAGTCTGAGCATATTGTCCGATCCTGGCCTGACTGCAGTGGCTGCCAACGAGTTTTCAGGCTCAATTCAAAGTGCTGGTTTTGACCTATAAAGCTTATACAGCTCAGGGCCTCAATAAAGCACCCCAAACTCTGAGTTCATCAACTGACAGGCCTTCTTCATTTGCCTCCTCCAAAGTATGACAGCACGAGAACAGGCTATTTCTGCAGTGGCTCCCTGTTTGTGGAATGCTCACCCCATGGAAGTTTGCCTGGCACCTTCATTATACATCTTCAGGCACCAGCCAAAAACGTTTCTCTTCAAGCAGGCCTTTGGCTGATTGACGTCCAATGCCCTTCTAAATATGATGTGGGATGGGGGATTCTTGGTTTGTTGTTGTTCTAGTTGCTATTGCGTATTTTGTTATTTTTATATCGTAATATTATGTTGTGAACTGCCTTGAGATCTACAGATGAAAGGCAGAATACAAATTTAATGATAATAATAATAATTTCTCTTCTGAACACATCTTTTGGGCACACTTGCCTAACATAATTGAGGAAGTTTCTCTCAAACAAGAGTGGCTAAAGCCATGGCTCGTATTCGTCCCTTCCAAAAAGTTTTTGTGCCACCCAAAATTTTGTTCTTGATTTTTCAAATAAGTTTTCTTTAAAAACAATTGTTCCTAGAGGCTTCCTGCTGGAATGCCATGATACCCAAAGGCTGTTGAGTGGGTGGGCAAAGGCCCCCCATTTTTTTCCGTTAAAAAGAATTATAATGAAAAATGTCTGATTGCTGCCTTAAGTCCCCCCCACTGTGATAAAGTGGTTTCCAAAAGTCTTTTGGTGACCCTCCTCTTCCCCATTCCCACCTCATGTTGGAGTCTAAAACACCTCTGAAACTTGGAACTTTTTTCTTTTCTGTGAAATATCAAAAGCAACATCCTGCCACGTCCAGCTATGTGGGGTGTCAAAATCTTTTGGAAGCGCAGAATGATACTTGCCTCGCGAAGAGAAACTAAGAAAAGGGAGGTGGGAAGGCATTCATCTAATATAGTGTAGGAGACAAACAAACAGCATTTGGGAAGGTTCCCAAAGAGGAGACTCCAAAGAGAAAAGCGCTGCTCTGAATTAGCTCTGCCTTCTGCTCACTCAAGATTGCACCTGAGAAGAATGGGGAGCTGTTCCCGTCCCGACTCGTGGAATAGGAGAAGTGGCAGGTGGGCTGCTTTTGCAGGAAATGTTTTTTGTGGAGTGAGGCAGCTTGATTAACTTTCTGGCAGTGACTTGCAGTTTGCTGGCTGTCTCTGTGGCTTGAATCCAGCAGCATCTTTTCTTTCTTTCTTTCTTTCTTTCTTTCTTTCTTTCTTTCTTTCTTT
>JAXCMG010000012.1:57140076-57222057 GCA_034642415.1 Podarcis siculus
GGAATAGTGGAACAAATCTCAGCACCTTTAACAAATTACACTTCCCAGGATTCCTTGGGGGAAGCCATGACTCTTTAAAGTAGAATTATACTGCTTTGAATGTATAGTGTAGATAGACCAAACACTGATGGAGAGGGATTCCTGGCCATTAAAGACTATCACATCCCTTTTAAAAAGACTGTTTTAAAGCAATAGATCCATTCAGCATCATCAATGTATTCCAGACTGACAACAATAGGTTGTGTGTGATTAACATGGAGCAGTCTTTTACAGACTTACGATAGTCATGACACATTTCCAAGATGAAATTTAAGGTGCAGTCCCCTGCTCCCAATGTTGCTTTCTGAGTGTGAAAGCTTAAAAAAATCTTCTTACACTGTCACTCATTTTCTGTGAATGTCTAGGTGTGTCTCTTGATTGGCTGGAGACAAGCCCAGGGCTCTGATGCAATGCAGAGATGAAATATGGAGATATTGTTGCTTTGCAGGAGCCCTTAAGGAATAACTTAAATAATTCCTTAGGACACACACACAGGGAATTATGGACACATAAAACTGGACCCAGATTTAAGGCCCTGAGCTGGAGTCCTGCTTACAATGCAAAACTTACACAGAAGCAGGGAGAGTGGAAATGAATGTTTGAAGCCACCAACTTATGAAGGATGGACCTCTGAAGTAGGGAGCTGCATGGAATCTCCACTTACAGTTTAGAATCCTGCAAAATTGGTTTTGTTTTTGTTTTAATGATGTGAGAAACATCTATGAGTACTGAAGGAGTTCCCCATTTCAGACACTTGGCCTCCATTAATTGAAGAGGTTTAGGGGTGGTGGCAAAAGCACACTTGTCAGGGGTTCAGGGAGAGAGGCACAGGTGAGGGAGGAGACTGAGAGCGAGGGGGAAGAATCCCAGGACGGCGAGGAAGAGGATGACAATGACTTGAGGGATTCCATGAGTCTTTCAAGTGAATCGGAGGATTCCCAGAAGGGGGCGCCTGTGGTCAGGCCAAGGGGAGTCACAGGGGGGACTCGTCAGGAGCAGGGGAGCAGCAGGGGAACCCAAAGTGGGAGTTGGGAGTCGGGACCGGCTTCTCCGCCGGAGCGCAGTGAAGGGGGTGGAGATTCCAGTGTGACAGGAGAAGCAGGTCAGAAAGCAGAGAGGGAGGGGAGATCGGAGCAGGACATCCTCCCGGAAGGGGAGGAGAGTAATGCAGGGAGTAGTGTAACTGTCAAGAGGAAGGTTAGAAGTTGCGAACGCGCGCCAAGTTCAAATGTGGAGGCGCGCGGAAGTACAGGGAGCCCGGAGGAGGAGGAGCCAGGTCCCAAAGCACGCAGGAGGGGGGAAGAGTTGTCTGGGGATTCAGCGTCAGGGGAATCCAGGAGGGGCGAAACCCCAGGGGGCAGGAAGACCCTGCGGAAAAGGAAGGAAAGGAAGAGGTGGAGCAGCACAAGCCTCTTAAACTGGTGCAGAGGAGGGACTGATTCAGAGGGGACTTCAGCGGTCTAAGCGTAACAGACGTGGGGCTGCGCGCCTCGGCTATGGAGCGTACAATGTACTGCAATAAATATCTTTGTATATAAACTGGACTTGGTGTTGGTCTCTTGTGAGCTGGGACCTGAGGCAGCCCTGACAACACTCATTCCTGGTTTCCATGCTCACAAGCACATTTTATATGCAAGCAGATACATGCAAGTTCCCATACAAATCAATGGGATTGAAGCCATGATTAGCTTTTCCCATTTCTATCAAGTTAAGTGCAGCAAACATAGTCTTGATCTAACTCAAGGAGCAGTAAGCTTGCCTAAAAGTTTCAGTCTTCCTCTGGAAAACTCTGGCTATTCAATTCCTGCAGCTGTACTGGATTGTGGGAACATGAAAATCACATTCTGTTTGGGAGTGTGTGTATATATGTGTCTGTTTGAGTGTATCATGTTAACTTGCTCGAGTTAGTCTGATTTATAAACAAAGAAATACATGATTAGAGATAGCTAGAAAGGTAAATCTGCTGTGTGGGTTTGTGTAAGAAGCAATGAAGGGGTATATCAGGTTTTAACATCTGGTTCATAGCTGTTTTGACAGGCACCTGCACAATTTTAAAGGAATCATTTTTAACTGTACTGTAGATTTGTTTGTGAAAACACGGAGACTGAGTGATTTGTTTCAGTGTAAAAACAAGAGTGAGTCTGAAGTTTGCTTCATAGCTTAGAAAGCTGGTATGGCATAGTGGCTAAGAGGTTATGCTACAAATAAGGAGGTCTCCAAGTTGAATCTTGCCTCTGCCTTGAATTCTCCAAGTGGCCTTAAGGAAGTCAATCCTCTCTCAGTGTCAGGCCCCCATTTGCAATATGGGGGAAATAATACTGACTTGTTGTCGTTTAGTCGTTTAGTCGTGTCCAACTCTTCGCAACCCCATGGACCAGAGCACGGCAGGCAGTCCTGTCTTCCACTGCCTCCCACAGTTTGGTCAAACTCATGCTGGTAGCTTCGAGAACACTGTCCAACCATCTCTTCCTCTGTCGTTCCCTTCTCCTTGTGCCCTCAATCTTTCCCAACATCAGGATCTTTTCCAGGGAGTCTTCATTGCAGCAAAGATGGGAGACATGTACCTAAGGTGCAAACTGAACTGCAGCAGAATGGAAACAGTGCGGATTGTCAATAAGACACTTCACACACCAGAAATTGCTGCCTCCTTACATCCCTACCTGCAGCCTTCCAGATGTTGCTGGACTGCAAGTCCCATCATCCCTAGCCATTGGGCTGATGGGAGTTGGAGTTCAACAACAAGTGGAGGGCCACCATTCTCCCAGCCATGTTTAAACAGGTATGCATGCAATTTCCTGTAAATCTTGATGTTTCGATTATTTGCATGCATTTCCCTCCTAATTCCTGTCTTACTATTTAATCTCAATGAAAAGTGAACCCTCCTCCTAGCTCCTCTAAAAATATGATCAGTTCTTGCATATTATGTGCATTATAATGCATTGCTGTAAGCCACCTTGGGACCTTAGGATGAAAGAAGAGATCATCATTATCAGTAGCAGTTTGCATGGTGGAACAGCAGCACTCCACTGACCTCTTGAGAATTGAGTCTTTGCTGCTTACTAGGAAGGAGAGGGTGGTGTGGGGTTGGTGCAGTGCAAACACACGCCAGAGGCAATCCTGCACTTATATGTTTATTCTATACATATGCAAGTTTGTTAAAGTAACCAGCACATAATCAGATACACACAGCAATGCATATAACTGTATAAAACATGTATTAATGCTGCAGAAAAGTAGTATGGCATGCAACTCAACTCTTTTATAAGGAGTGTGTGTGTGTCATATAATTATGCATGGAATGTAGTATTGCTGCAGTGACTAGCTTCAGATTTCCCCCTTGTCACCTGGAGATGTCAGAGCCTGAACCTGGGATCCTTTGTATGCAAAGCATGTTTTCTACCACATCCCTCTCATGAGCATCACTGTCCACAATTCTGTCCTTCACTTCTGTGTCCTGTTCCTATGGATCTGGCCTGGTAATAAGAGGCTATGATATATGGCCGTTTGAGACCACTTAATAGTGTTTTGGGGGTTGTTAATTTAAAGTATTCATTTAAACAAGCTTAAAATATCAATTACTTCCCTTCTTCTCTTTCCATGGTTCATTTTGCATAACATAAATCCCTGCATATATTACATACACTAAACCATTCAGTATTCCATTATTACATCCATCAAAACTTATTTACACTGCCAGCGTTTTCAGCTTTACACCATTATTTTCCATATATTCAATAAATGTTTTCCAGTGTTCTTTAAATGTATGTTCTTCTTGTTCTCTTATTCCAGGCAGCCCCAAACTCAGCCCTCCAGACATTTTGGGACTACAGTGGTACCCCGGGTTACATATGCTTCAGGTTACAGACTCCGCTAACCCAGAAATTGTACCTCGGGTTAAGAACTTTGCTTCAGGATGAGAACAGAAATTGTGTTCCGGCGGTGCAGTGGCAGCGGGAGGCCCCATTAGCTAAAATGGTGCTTCAGGTTAAGAACAGTTTCAAGTTAAGAATGGACCTCCGGAATGAATTAAGTTCTTAACCCAAGGTACCACTGTACAATTCCCATCATCCCTGACCACTGGTCCTGTTAGCTAGGGATGATGGGAGTTGTAGTCCCAAAACATCTGGCAGGCCGAGTTTGCCTATGCCTGTCTTTTTCTATACGTTGAGTCTGCAAGCTGTGCATATTCCATCTGTTTAGGTTGCCATTCTTCTTTAGTTGGGACCTCGTTCATTTTCCAGTTTTGGGCTAACAAAACATGGGTCGCAGTAGTGGCATACATAAATAACCTTTTTTGACACCTGGGAATTTCCATCTGAATTATCCCCAACCCAAAGGATTCTGGTGGTGGGTTTTTTTTGGGGGGGGGGTGTGTTTTTAAACATTTTTTTTCAGTTCATTATGTTACTTCTTTAGCAGCTTATAGATAGGCTCTGGCCACACACACTTTCCAAAATAGAAGATGAGTAGCCAAGTTTATCATATTGACATTTCCCTTCTCCTCATTTGCTTCAGGTCTAAATATATTGATCACATTTCCTCCTCCTATCAAGGTAAATTATACAGAAGATCAAAGACTTTTAGGCATTTGCCAGCACTGAGTGCTCTTATATCCCCCACTCCAACCTTAAAAGCTGTTTTTCTCTTTTAACTTTCATGTTTTAAATCTGTGGGGAAACTAATGGATGGTGGTGCCAGAAGGAGACACATGAGAAGAGATGGCAACATTTGCTGTTTTCAATACCTAGTAAGAACATCAACAGGCATCTAGCAGTACAAACAATATTTCCTACCCAATTTTTCTAAGCGGTTTCTCTGAAAAATTTCAGGGTTTAGACAACCTGGCTATAATACCATAAACCACAGCATTCCCAGTGGATGGAATTGTATGTTGAAGCGCTTGTCTTCCTTCAGCTCTGTAGCATGTGGTTTGCCCGTGGAGTCTGGAAGTTTTCTCTCTCCTGTTTGCTGTATCTCGTAAGCCACTGGAAAAAAAAAGGTTGCAAATTCCAGACTACACAATTTACTGATCAATTTCCTTGATCATTCATTCTTTCCAGGAAGAGGGTGAACGAGACACAGACCAGGACGTGATCATGGCTGGCAACTGTGGACATGGTTTGCTTCAGTTTTCCCTCTGTGGATGGGGGCCTGTCCATCCACTCCAAACATATTTTAAGATTGGCTTTGAGGTATATCTGGTTTTATGATGGTGGTTGGAACCTTATTTCTTTCTTCTACTGACCACAATACGGCATCCTGCCCCAGTCCTCAAATGGTTAAATATCCTATTTTGAGTTGAAAGTTTAAGTGGAAACCAAAATGTGTTATGTGGGGGAGGGGTAGGGGGGAGTATTAAACAAAGATACAAGTGAAGAAGGGGGCAGAAATGAAATGAACTCTACATAAAAATAAAAATAAAAAAATCATTGTAGCAGTGACTGTGTAATAATGGAAGCAAAATGATAGAACTGCAAAAGCAAGTTATGGCACAAAAACTTACCAGTTCCTGCAAGAGTTGAATCATGGAATGTTAAAAATGGAGAAAAGTCAAAGTGGTTGGCAAACAGAGAAGTTTAGAAGTAAAATTCATGCTGTGGTACTAATTTAACTTGTGTAAAATGAAAGCCCAACTAAAATAATTAGCAGGGTGGCACTTGCTTGAGAGATATGATGCTGTATGTAGTTTATGTGCCTGCATTGATGGGTTCCTTTCAAGCCCCAAAGAAAAACTTGACGAACGTGATTGTTTAAAATGCACCTTTTAATATTGCAGGCATCTCTTGAAATTTGCAGTTCTAAGAAATTTGCAATGCAGTGCTCCACTCAAGTAATGTAAAGGTAAAGTGTGCATAACAATGAATATTTTAGCGAGACGAACATACAAAATGCATTATATAGGGAAAATTACTTTGCAAATAGGTGCACTCAAGTATGTGTGTATTAGGAGAAATTTGCATTAAAGTGCTGGTGAATTTTTGGGAGGACTTTAACCAAAATCTCAAAATGATGTGGAAATGTGGAACAAATGATTTGAAAGATTAGGGGAAAAAATGAAAAGCTGAGAGAAACTGAAACCGTCGTGTTCCAATGTCCTTCATCAGGAATCTTACTAACATTGGGCCATCTAGCTCAGCACTGTCTTCCCAGACTGGCAGCAACTCTCCAAGTAAGCTAAATAACTTACTCAGCAGGTAGGAAGAGACTTGAGGGAACTCAAAAGCTGCTCAACAGAAGAAGAAGAAGCATGTCATGTTAATCCATCAAAAAATCATTTCACATATACAGTGGTACCTTGTGTTAAGAACTTAATTCATTCTGGAGGTCCGTTCTTAACCTGAAACTGTTCTTAACCTGAGGTACCATTTTAACTAATGGGACCTCCCGCTGCCGCTGCGCCACTGCTGCGCAATTTCTATTCTCATCCTGAAGCAAAGTTCTTAACCCAAGGTACTATTTCTGGGTTAGCGGAGTCTGTAACCTGAAGTGTCTGTAACCTGAAGCATCTGTAACCTGAGGTACCACTGTACACCCATTATTTCAATAACATTATTTCAATAAGCCTTGCTTCTTTTCCAACAGACAGATCCCTTTGATAGTACCACATTTCCTCCGCGGTTCAAAATTGTAAAATGCCAATAACCTCTCCTAGGAGAAATTGCGATGTTGTTCACTGACTGGGCATTGAAATATGTTTTGTTCACTTGCTAAATATCCAGGGTAGTATCATCCTCTCAAAGACAGTTTCTTGTTGATTGACTGCGATTTCAAACATCCCCCCTTTCCAGCACTCCATTTTCTCTCCCCCCCCCCCTCGGGTGGGAGAACTACATCGCTTTACCAGTTTATGTGAACTACCTGGGTCGGCTCTGGCATTAGCAAGAATGAAGTTCTACATGGTGCATGGTGCATGTGCCACGTGACCTACTTTGCACTTTCTAAGCTATCGTTGTCTCTCCTTTGGTGCAGTAAAGTATGCTGTCCCATAATGGCTCCTTACCTGGTCACAGGGTGGGCGGCTATTGCAACCCATCACACCAGGCTCCTCCCCCTTGGGAGCAATGCCGGGGCTAGTCGTCTGGCTGTGGGGAGATGGGTGGGCTTTCCTGCCATTGGCTTACTCAAATCCTGGCCAATCCAGCAAGGCCAGGTGGGTGGGGTTTGGGACCTAATAAATTCCAGCTCTGGCCATCCTTAGGGACCACTGTTGGCCGTCCCTAGGAACTGCTGTTGCAGAGGAGCAGTTAATCCTGGGCTTGACCCTGTCATATGAAAGCCCTTCCAAAGGGAGCTGTGAGGGATATACACCCAATGCCTAATTCACGTCCAACCTACGTCTGGAATCAATAAGGTCGTGGCCAGTTTTTAAATCCCCAAACATTGTCTTGTCCAGTTTGTTCCCCTTCTTGGCTCAGGCCTTGCTCCCTCCAGGAATGGGTCATTGCAAGTTGGTCTGCAATATCAGCACTGAAGCAAATTTCAGCTGCCAGCCTTGCGAGCTATTGTCACAAGGCAAGTTATTTAACACTTTTTCCCATTAAAATAAAAGAATAGATAGATAAAAAGGCAGAGTTATGCGGAGTGGATTTACCAGGAAACTTCTTGAAGAGTTCAGATTAATTTACAGTCCCTCCAGCTCTCTCACCTTTGCATTCTGTGAATGGGGTTTTGCAATTAAAATGTCAGCAATAGCTAGAAAGCACTTTCAGTTTTTTGTTTTTTGTTTTAAAAAAACAATTTATACTCTTTATTCTTCTAAGGAAGTTCTCCTGGACTCCATTCTTCCTTTCCTACAGATGTTTCGTGAAGAGGGGTTCCTGGTTAGTGCTGCTTTACACAAGCCCACCCCCCTTTTTATGTATATGCCAAATCAATTTTACAGAAGGCTTTTCATCTCATTCACTTGGCAAATGGAAATATGTATGTTAAAACTAAACTATCTGTTAAGGAAATGAAAAGGATACCCAGGGGGCTTCATGGTCTTTGAGAATTAGCAAATAAAAATTTGCAGATGTCATTTATTCTCTCTTTTTTTTAAAAAAAAACCTACAATAAATCTAAACAGAAGGATGAAATTTCTTAAATGTATCCAGTCGCCCCATGTAGCCATTTGAAGCTCCTTATTTGCTAGCCAGCATACTGTTTGCATGTACCACATAAGGTATGGTGTTTGTATGGTTGCAAAAAAATAAAATCCCTAGCTCCTTCCTCTCATTCTTTCTGCTTGCCGTTTGTCGGAAGGAAAATGTCAGCAAAGGGAGCAGTACCTCCCGACTTGCTTGGAGATTAATCACGTGCATTACAGCGCAACACTAAACCCACTGACACATAATGGCATCGTTGCTTTCTGCAGCAACACGGTCAATACATAACATCAAAAGTGGGGAAATGACAGCCCAGTCTCGGCCCATGCAGTCATTAAAGAACAAAAGCCAAGATGGCAGAAATATTATTTATTGTAGGTTTGACCAGGCTTTGTGGGAAAATATCAATACCTCTTGAATGGCAAAAGTCCCTTTTGAAGGAGGGAAATGTCTGGTGTCAGACATCTGGGCCTTGTGTAAAATGTCTGCCCTTTTGGTCAGACTAATCCTCCTCAGAGTTGGCATGGATTTACAATTATGAGCCACAATGGGCTGTATATTTGGCGCTGGATGAGTGAGCTGCACGACTTTAGGCAAAATGGTTGTTGGGTGAGCCAGTCTTACAGTTGTAGGATTCCACCACCCTATTCCTATAGATATTGTGGGAGTGACTTTCCATGTTCCCTGCTGTTTTAGCCTGAGAGATAGTAACTAGGGTCACACAGCGAGCCTTGTGGCTGAGGGGGATTCGAACTTCATGCACAACATAGTGTTTGCTACACTGTGGTGCCCTCTTCATGAGGAAGCAGCATCTGACAAAACATAATTTATCCAGTGTATGCACAAATATGTTTGGCGCAGAGGGTGCTTTAACTACCAAAAAAGAGTAGCTGTGGGAGAGAGGGACTTTTCACCTCAGACGTGGTTCTCCAGGTATGAAACGCCCTCTCTGGAAAGGTTTGACTGGCACTTACCTTGGTGTCACATGAAAGGTTCTGTCCTGGGCTAGTTGTTGCTCAACAGCATTATAAATGACTTGGATGAAGGTATTGAAGGGATGCTCATCAAAATTTGCAGATGATACCAAACTGGGAGTGGTAGCCAATGCCGCTGAAGACAGAATAAGGATTCAAGATGCCCTGAATAAATGGGAGAACTGGGGCAGAACTAACAAAATGAATTTCAGTGGGGGCAAATGTAAGGTTCTACACCTAGGGAAGAACCAGGAAGATGGGGGACACCTGGCTTGCCAGTAGTACATGTGAAAAGGGTCTGGAAAGCAAGCCTTATGAGGAATGGTTGAGGGAACTGGGTATGTTCAGCCTGGAAAAGAGGAGACTGAGAGGAGATATAATAGCTATCTCCAAATATCTCAAGGGCTGTCACATGGAAGATGGCGCAAGCTTGTTCTCTCCTGCTCTGGATGGTAGGACCCCAACCAATGGATTCAATTTACAAGAGAAGAGATTCCAACTAAACATCAGAAAGAACTTTATGATGATAAGACCTGTTAAATAGTGGAACAGACTCCCACGAGAGGTGGTGGTTTTTAAGCAAAGGTTGGATTGGCACCTGTCATGGATGCTTTAGTTGAGATTCCTGCATTGCAGCGGTTGGACTAGATGACCCTTCTTATCTGTTTAAACTTTAATCTCCTTTTATTCTCTCTGAATTGTGTTGGGCAGTTTCAAAGTGGGATTAGACATATTCATGGAGGTTAAGGCTATAAATGGCTGCTATTTCTCATGGTGGCTATGCTCAGTACACTTCTGAATTTCAGCCGCTGGGAATCATGAGTTACTCTCCTGTCCTGCTTGTGGCCTTCCTACTCTTGTTTAAAAATGTGAAGAAAAAAGAGAAAACACAGGTGGCATTGTGGGTTAAACCACAGAGCCTAGGACTTGCCGATCAGAAGGTTGGCGGTTTGAATCCCCGCAACGAGGTGAGCTCCCATTGCTCAGTCCCTGCTCCTGCCAACCTAGCAGTTCGAAAGCATGTCAAAGTGCAAGTAGATCAATAGGTACCGCTCCGGCAGGAAGGTAAACGGCGTTTCTGTGCGCTGCTCTGGTTCGCCAGAAGTGGCTTAGTCAGCTGGCCACATGACCCGGAATCTGTACCCCGGCTCCATTGGCCAATAAAGTGAGATGAGCACTGCAACCCCAGAGTCGGTCACGACTGGACCTAATGGTCAGGGGTCCCTTTACCTTAATACAGTGGTACCTCGGGTTACAGACGCTTCAGGTTACAGATGTTTCAGGTTACAGACTCCGCTAACCCAGAAATAGTACCTCGGTTTAAGAACTTTGCTTCAGGATGAGAACAGAAATCACACAGCGGTGGCACGGTGGCAGCGAGAGGCCCCATTAGCTAAAGTGGTACCTCAAGTTAAGAACAGTTTCAGGTTAAGAACGGACCTCCAGAACGAATTAAGTTCTTAACCCGAGGTACCACTGTATAAGCATGTTCACCCATATGAAAGCAGCTGACATTCCCCAAATGCATTTGCAGCAGAAGAAGTCCCATGGAAATTTGTCCTATCAGTGGGTTCTATCAGGGCCAGAAATGTGTGCATCTTTTAAAAATGAAAGCTAAGGTGACAAAACTACATTCAATAGACATCATGCTTTTTTCCTTTGCTTCCATAGATGAACGTTGTTGAGCTTTTTTTTTAGACAACCCCCAAATTTGCTGAGCTACCAAAAGAAAAACAATGTTGTACATCTCACTTAATAAATGGATGGTGCTGTTTATTTGAAGCCACTCACCACAATCCTGTCATTTGCGATCTGTTGGTCAGTACATTGAAAACACACAAGATATCCCTGATGGTGCAGAGTCTGCATTTGTTGCAAGGTAATAATTATGTTGTTGCAATACACTGATCTGTATTTACAGTCTAGAGTTTTCCAGATATAGTGTCTAGAGAGTTAGTGGTATGAATTCCATTAATGTCAATTGCAAACATATGGCCATCATGCTCTGAAAATATATCCTTCTGTTTGCATTGTATTTCAGTTGAAATTACATGGTAAATATGCAATGATGGTAAACAGTTAAGCCTAAAGTTTATGGGAAAGGGATTATTCATGGTATCATTGATAAAAGAATTGGGGCAGAGGAGGAGAGCTGGAAGCAATCAATGCCTGCGGCTTTTCCCTAATGCGCAGTTTACAGCTTCACGTACGGGACAGCTTGCTGAATATTTACGGCAATGGATCATGTTCCTTATTTAATTAAAAGAATGCTATCCAGACTGTGCTTGAGGATCCTGTAATAGCATCCATGCCATAGTCATTGCGGCACTATTGAAATCTGAAGGTGCTTCCAGACATTAATTTGTTCCTGGATGATCTTCAGGCATTTGGTTTGCTACTGGTCATTCCAGGCCATTCCCATGGGAATGGGGCAGAGCCCTCTGATGGTTCTGACTGACCACAGGAGGAAGGCAGGTATCAGCTGCAACATATAGACAGCTACACCACCTGTTCTTCAAGTACAACATTCCTAGAATGGACATGCTAGGAGATGCTTTATACCAACCAAGAGAAAACTTCCTGTTTCCTCCTGAGCTGGGGCAAACTTCCTCTGCATGTGACTAGCGTGTGTGTGGCCTAATCTGGGGAAGAGGAGCACACCATCTTCTTTTGCTCCTCTCTCTTCTCCATTTTCTTTTCTCTCTATGTGTGAGCAGAAGTGACTGCCTGTCTGCCTATCCTTTATGGGATAGGTCCACATTTTGTAACCTAAGTCTGCCTTCAGGGATCCAACTGTGAACTGAAGGAATGTGAGTAAACTACTTTTATATTCACTTTAATAAGATTATCATGTATATATATATATATTTAAGAGGGACAAGAAGGGATCTTACCAGGAATCCTACACAGAGAGGTTCAGACGAACCTGCAACAAGCAAACCACTGTGCATTTAAAGGGGAATGTTTAAACTCTGCTAAGACATAGAACTTGCTAATGCAAGTTAGGAAGGATCTTTAAACAATATATCTTCTCCTGCCTCCCTGAACATTCCCACACAAATTGGGGTTGCAAGACCATTTTCTCCAAACCACACCCAACTACCCAACTTCCGATGTCATATGTGATGTCAGCTGTGGCACACGTAGTGATGCAACTGCCAAAGCAAATCAGGAGCCTTAAAATGTTCATCCAATGGTGCATTAATAAGAGATAGCAAGCTTCAGCTCTCCCACCCATGAGCTAATATGTGAGAGAGGCAAAGGCTGCTGGATCAGCTGTACAAGAGTTCCCTGCAGATGATGATGATGATGCCACCCATTTGACAGGGTTCTCCCAGCCACTCTGGGCATCTCCCAAAAGAATATTAAAAACACAATAAACATTAAAAACTTTCCCAAACAGGGCTGCCTTCAGATGTCTTCTAAAAGTCAGGTAGTTGTTTATTTCCTTGACATCTGATAGGAGGGTGTTCCACAGGGCGGGCGCCACCACCAAGAATGTCCTCTGCCTGGTTCCCTGTAACCTCACTTATTGCAGTGAGGGAACCACCAGAAGGCCCTCAGAGCTGGACCTCAGTGTCTAGGCTGAATGATAAGGGTGGAGGTGCTCCTTCAGGTATCTGTGCCCAAGAGACCCACAGGATCCCATTTTCCCCACTAAAATTAATCCTGAAAAGAAGCATTCTGGGCATGCATATATATGGTATGACAAGGTAAAACCGCACAAAGGTTTTAAAAACCATATTGTTAGAAAAGCATTATATAATGTTTGGATGTGGTATAAAGATCTATTGGAAAATAAAACTCCCAGGTGGCTGTCACCAATGGAAGCCAAGGAGGTGAAAAAACTTAATATGGGGTCTAAATGGCCAAAATACTTCGAAATCTTAGAACAAGATGGTGAAAAAATTAAATTACAGAGCTACGAGAAATTAAAGTCCAAAGTAAGAGACTGGCTTCATTACCTTCAGATAAATGAGGTATTTAAACAGGACAGGAAAATAGGCTTCCAAATGGAGAGGTCAAAACTAGAAACAGAACTGTTAGAACCCAATACTAAGAATCTGTCAAGAATGTATAACTTGCTGTTGAAGTAGAATACTCAAGATGAAATGGTGAAATCAGCTATGATTAAATGGGCAAAAGATATTGGTTATGACATCATGCTTGCGGACTGGGAGCAGTTATGGACCACCGGTGTTAAATTTACGGCATGTAATGCCTTAAGAGAAAATATTATGAAAATGATTTATAGGTGGTACATGACCCCAGCCAAGCTAGCAAAGATCTATCATTTGCCCAATAACAAATGCTGGAAATGTAATGAGACTGAAGGTACTTTCTACCACCTTTGGTGGACCTGCCCGAAGATCAAAGCCTTTTGGGAAATGATCTATAATGAAATTAAGAAAGTTCTTAAAAGGACTTTTCCAAAGAAACCAGAGGCTTTCCTCTTGGGCATGGTGGGCCAAATGGTGTCAAGGAAGGATAAGTCGTTTTTTATGTACGCTACAACAGCAGCAAGGATCCTCTTAGCAAAGTACTGGAAGACACAAGAACTACCCACTTTGGAAGAATGGCAGACGAAGGTGATAGACTACATGGGACTGGCGGAGATGACTGGCAGAATCCGAGACCAGGGGAAAGAGACAGTGGAAGAAGACTGGAAGAAATTCAAGATATATCTTAAAAATTGTTGTAAAATTGAGGAATGTTAAGATGTCAGGGGAATGGGAAATAAAGAATTACAGCTGAAATTAATAAGTCAAGGAAGGAAACTAAAAGAAACGATTTGAATAATTGGATGATTGAAGGAGTTGCTGAAAAAATTTGAAATAAGGATGCAGAAAAGGGGTGGTATGGGGAAGTCCAAGAAGTAAGTTGTATGAAAATAAGGCTATGAAATTATACATGTTTATATGTTTGTATGTTTTTGTATTGTGTTTTGTTTTATTCTATATGTGGAAAACCAATAAAAATTTATTATAAAAAAAAAGAAAAGAAGCATTCTGTTGTTGCCAATAGAACAGGTTGTGGGGTGTGCTTTGTTGCCCAAGGTGGTGATGAGATGCTCATGCCAGTGTCTCTGGTTTGCAAGTGTGCTCCTGGGCTCCCAAAGGCTGGCAACCCCAGAGTTAGGATGATTCTTCCTCAACCCAAACCCTGTGATCTTTGAAAAAAATAGTACACATGGATATAGTCTATTTGGCGTGACAACTTATTCCAAACTGGTTTCCATTCTAATGCTGCATCATAACAAGAGATTCAGAAAACGAATTCCCACTGGTGATCAATGACATGAATAATGCAGATTAGTTATATTTGTTAATTGAAACTAGTCCCTGTTTCTTTATCCATTTTTGTGTCGAAACAGGAGGGCTGTTTTTTCCTGTGCGTCTGCGATGAATAAGAATAATAAATTGGGCGGCTGTCTTGCGTAAAACAAACAATGTGCCGCCACGAAAACTCCTACTTTGACACTAGCACAAAGAGGTCTCTTAAGAAAACAAAACAAGACAACTTCCCCTTCTCTCAAGCATGTTAATCAGTCTTCAGCAAAACATAGCCACGATGGCATGATATTATGAGAAATTCAGCATTCGTGAAGCTCTAATGAAGTTGTGCATTTTATTCAAATGGAACCATACCTTCCAAAACAAACAAACAAACAAACAAAAACCTATAGAGAAAGCATAATGAAGAAACTGGGGGCCAGAGCTGTTCATTATTTAGCTCTCCATGATTAGTCGATATATGCGGATGGAGAAGTGGGGTTCATGCCCATTGAGCCAATGCCCTAATTCAGTCATGCCATCTGCCCCGAATGTTCATGCATTCAGCAGAACATTGGACATGAGGAGCTTCACATGGACAGCTCTAGGTGCATAGCTGACTCACTACTTGATTGGGAATGTTGCACGTTCTGGATTACTGAATAAGTGCAGAGTTTGCACACTTAGGCACTCCTTTCCAACAGTACGCTCAAGACACAGACACCACATGGCATGGCCAGATGACACATGGGCATTGGGTAGAGGCTGGCAGATGAGGTCCCATTCTCCTGGAACATGTGGCAATACATGTGGTAGTGGACCAATGAGTGAACAGCCATATTGTGTTTGACCCTGTCAATAGAGGCTGGACAATGAAGGGTGGAGAATGGAGGAATCCATTTTAAATGGATTTATACACAAAATTTGGGGGTTCCAACCCCATCAAGTTTTGCTCACATTAGACCACCTCTTGCATAAAACACCTGTGCATGTCTGAGCACCTATGCATTGCTATATTTCTGCACCATATTTATAATGATTCATACGTAAGTATTTTTTATACAGTTATATGCAATTGCTGTATAGTTCAGTTTATGTGCTTGTTACATTAGGTAACCTTCAGTGCGTTTAAGTTATTTATTTATTTTTAATTTCTATACCGCTTTATATTTTCAAGAAAAATCTCAAAGCGGTTTACAGCATATTAAATCAACAAAACGTAAATAAAACAATCTGAAGAAAGTCAAATATAGAGTATACAGTCCAAGCAACATAACAGAAAACTAAAATATTATCTTAAAAAATTCAAAACAAAACATTACAAAGGAGATCAACTACAGAATACATATTTAACATAACAGGGCTGGGTGAGTGTGGGCTCTGCCCCCAGGCCAGGTGGAAAGGGCCTTGCAGGGAGCGGCCTTCACACTCACAGCTGGGCGATGTTCCTCCGGCCTCATGAGGAGCCTCTTCAGTAGGGCTGAATGAGTCTGGGGCCTGCCCCCTAGGCCATATTATAATATAAAAATGTGTATTATAGCATTATTGTACACATTGTTTTATGTATAATATTATAAGCATATTATACTAAAATACTAATTCTTGCATATTATATATATATAACTCACCTCCTGTCAAGATCTAAGAAGGAGACAGGAATTAGAAAAAAATAAAATCCTTACAGATAAGCTTGCCATCTAGATTTTTGGAAAATCCCATCCCTAACTCAGTCAAAGGCAGAAGCCAGGTTTTCATTTTACCTCCACTCCAGTTGTGTTCCATAACATCCTGACTTACTTCCTCTCCATCTCTCTCCTCTGTGTGGAGGACTAAATTTAAACCCTTTCCCTCTTGAATACAGTTTTGGACAGAGGAAAGATTTGATCTGCACTGGTCAGCCTTGCGGCATGTAGCCTATTTGCACTGCCCCTGCTGTAAGTACCATTCCCTTGTTACACTGCTATGATGCTCAAGCATGTGAAAAAGAGGTGCAACCTTTGTATAAATCACAATGCTGTTCATGAATACTCAGATTATTCACAAAAATGTCATGCATCTTGAAAGAGTGAGCGAAGAAACCTACTTCTTAACTTCAATGACATTCCTTATCAAAAATCCAAAAGCTTGGGTTATTTTAATCGTTTGAACATTTCTCACTGTTCAGTTTAATCCATGAATGCCTCTTTGTCCTTGCAGTGCACACAAAAAAATAGAATATGTAGACTGATACCTTCTTGGTATCGTACCTCTTTCCGTCCCACATATCAATCTTGTTACGTTTGTGTCTGTCTACTTTATAAACGGAATGGGTACATTATGTTCAATTTATCTTCATACTCGAGTATTTATAAGTCTCATCCTAAGGTGCCATTAAGTTCTCATAAACTTCCTGGAAGTCTGGAAAAACAAAGTTATGCATGGATCGAACCTACAGTTTGAAGCATCATAAACAGATAAGAAAGTCAACAACAAAAGATTTATTTTAATCCACACAAAGGTTGCTACTTCTGCTCCACCAAAATGCTAGATGCTATTTTTGTGGGAAGCTGGAAAACATGATGATATCTGTATTACCTCAGCTGAAGAAAAGGTCAACAGCTCTATCGCACATCTTAAGTTTTAAACCATCTCACTATTTTCACTAGTTGTGTATCAATTTTTTAGACAGCAGCAAATACATTTTTTGTGACAAGAGACTTTATCCCTGTCAGCAAGTGATGTGCTTTTTTTTCTGAGCTGTACATCAAAATGAAATACATTCGCTGTAATTCCTCCTTCTCGGTTGCAGGGACAGAAGAACATAATTTCATTAAATGTCAAGTGTTTACCTCAGAAATATTTTGAAGAAATGCAAGACGGTGGAGAAAGAAATAGCATAATAAACAGCTATTGAAAGTCAGTATTGCTTGGTTAAAAAGAGGCTTTGAAGACCATTCTTTTCATTGAGATATTCAACAATAAAACCCAACAAGGAACATATCAGATCTAAAACTTACTGTAGGAGATCACGAGAGCCTGTGAGCCCATGTACTCACTCCACCAATTTCCTTCCCTCTCGTTGTGAATTCCTCTTCCTTTCTCTCTTTTTATTACAATTAATCATGGCTAGTATTATGCTTGGAAATTTTTGCTAACCATAGTTTGTTCAAATAGCAGTTTGAACCATGGTTGCAAAAGGTGATTTAGAGGTGACCAAAATTTAGTTAGGGATGTCAGAGGAATCCATTGAAATCCCCCATCAAAGCACACAATATCTATGAATATTTTTTGCCTTAGTTTTCTACAACTAAGTTTTTTTAATTAAAAAAACTTGCACACATTATACATAAATAGATACATGCATTGCTTTGTAATTTACATTACTTACATATTTATGTATATTTCCTTGCTTCCACAGAGGTCACATTGTTTTTCTGGTTCCTGAAGTGTTGTTTGTTGGCTTTATGTGTATATAGTTGTTTGTTGCAATAGACACTCAAGCTGCAGTCCTAACTCATAAGTGAGTCCCATTGAATTCAGTCAGATTTACTCCCAGGTAAGTAGGACTATGATTTAAGACTTATCCGAATTCCTATTGTGAAATTTAAAAACCAGTAGAATTATAATTCGTCATTGTTCTTTTTCATATGGAAAGAAGAGATCTCCATTGCTACCAGTGGACTTTGGTTGCATACACACAATGCATTTAAAACACACACATCCCAGAATCCTTAGAACTGTAGTTTACCCTTCACAGAACTATAATTCCAATCACCCTTAACAAGCTACAGTTCCCAGGATACTGTGTGTGTGTGATTTAAATGTAGTGTGTACGGAGCCTTTATCTGTGCCCCTCAGTTAAAACCTGATGATTTTCAAGTTATCAGACACAGAAACATGTTTACTACAGACTTTAAAAATATAAATTAGCTGGAGTCCAGTAGATGTACACACAGGACCCTTTTTCAATTAAATGCCTATTTGTGAAATAAAACAGTGCATTACGAAAAGGAATTACATTACTGACATTTCACAGTGAGTGGAGAGTGCCTCAGAAATGTTGAGTACTGTATGTACCCAAGCAACAAAGAGCAAAAGCTCAGCAGGGTGCAGCTCTGTCCTTCCCTGATGGCCGAGTGAAGGAAACAAGTCAGGATTTCATTCATGCTGAACTGTAAAATCAAGTTAGCAAGCTGAAATCCTAGCTGCTCATAGACGGAAGTAAGCCTTGTTGAATTCAATGGGACTTACTTCGGAGTAGGCATGGTTAGCATTGCAATCATAGATGACTTGTGATGGGCCATTTGCCACCTCAATACAGTGGTACCTCAGGTTAAGTACTTAATTTGTTCCGGAGGTCCATTCTTAACCTGAAACTGTTCTCAACCTGAAGCACCACTTTAGATAATGGGGCCTCCTGCTGCTGCCGTGCCGCCAGAGCACAATTTCTGTTCTCATCCTGAAGCAAAGTTCTTAACCTGAAGCACTATTTCTGGGTTAGCGGAGTCTGTAACCTGAAGTGTATGTAACCTGAAGCGTATGTAACCTGAGGTACCACTGTAAGTTCATCTTGACGGTGCCACAAGACTTTTTGATGGTTTTTCTGCAAATGATTAACAGAGCTACTCATCTGGAAGTTCATTTTATTTATTCATTCATTTCATTTCTATACCACCTTTATATTCCAAGGACCTCAAGGAGGTGTATATGGTTCTCCTTCTCCCAGTTTTGTTCTTACAACAACCCTGTGAGGTAAGCTAGGCTAAGAGATGGTGGTTGGCCCATGGTCACCCAGTGAGCTTCATGGTTGAGTGGGGTTTTCGACCCTGGTCTCCCAGGTCATAGTCCAACACACTAGCCATTAAACCACACTGGCTATGAAAGGGGACAAAAGGGGAAGCTGACTGATTTGTAATTATCAATTGAAGGCTGA
This sequence comes from Podarcis siculus, assembly GCA_034642415.1. Classification (NCBI taxonomy): domain Eukaryota; kingdom Metazoa; phylum Chordata; class Lepidosauria; order Squamata; family Lacertidae; genus Podarcis; species Podarcis siculus. The sequence goes on from JAXCMG010000012.1 coordinate 57,159,359, forward strand.
TATAAGCATGCCTCTCATGGACTTAGAAAACAGGTAAAGGTAAAGGGACCCCTGACCATTAGGTCCAGTCGTGGCCGACTCTAGGGTTGTGGTGCTCATCTCGCTTTATTGGCCGAGGGAGCCGACGTACAGCTTCTGGGTCATGTGGCCAGCATGACTAAGCCGCTTCTGGCGAACCAAAGCAGCACACAGAAACGCCGTTTACCTTCCCGCCAGAGCAGTACCTATTTATCTACTTGCACTTTGACGTGCTTTCAAACTGCTAGGTTGGCAGGAGCAGGGACCAAGCAACTGGAGCTCACCCCGTCACGCGGATTCGAACCACTGACCTTCTGATCAGCAAGTCCTAGGCTCTGTGGTTTAACCCACAGCACCACCCATGTCCCTTAGGAAACAAGGGAAACGTCCATTTTTACATTCAGTATTTGTTTACAGATACAAGCCGATGGATATTTCAGAAGAGATAATGCTTATATCAGCCTTCAATTGATAATTACAAGTCAGCCGATGAATATTTCAGAAGAGATAATGTTCTTTACTTTGGTAGCGATAAAGGAGGAATCCATAACAATTCATTATACAACTTTAGGCACCAAGCAAAAAAATTCCTTTTTGAAAAAACTATGCCTTTGGTTGATTTGATTGACACCCTATGCCCTTTTAAAATATGGGGGCTTTCTTGCGGGGGTTATTGGGTTGTTTTTATTTTGATTATATATTTTGTGATTTTATATTTTGATTTTGTTCTGTGAACCGCCTTGAGACCTCTGGGTATAGGGTGGAAGAAGAAGAAGAAGAAGAAGAAGAAGAAGAAGAGTTGGCTGTTTTCATCTGAAATGTGACAAATGTGTTAGCCAAGATAATCTTTCCTTTAATTAAAAATTAAATGAAGGCCCTGACTTAAAGTGTCATGTTTTGGGTGTGTGTGCAATATCCCTTTAATCAATCTTCCTCATATAGTCCAAGACAGAAAAGAAACCGTGATAAAGATCTGCAATTGTAATGTCGGTCTCAAAATGAAGTTGCAAGTTCACTTCCAATATGCAGGGCAATGTTTACTTTTTATAACCATTCAACTGTTTAAACATTGACTCTTCGAAATACTGTTACTATTCAGGGAGAGGGAATGTTAAAAATGGGAAGATTCTCTGCTAATTGCTGTTGTTGGCATCTGTCTGTCTCGAGAGGTAATAGAGGGAAGAAGTCAAACCGAAGTCACCTCCCCCGGGCGCAAACTTGGGCAGTGTGTATGGAGGTCTTGGGCTGCCCAGATGACAAGACCCTCCCTTGCGGTCTCACGGATGAGGTCCAAAGGAAAGCAGAACAATATGTTTGTCACCAGTTTGGCTGCAGGAGTTGCCAGAAGGAGGCATACAAGACACCAGCCAGCCATCTTAGGGACTCCACTCTGGATTTGTCTGGGATTTAGTTGAACCTTTTCTTCTCCTGAAGATATCCTGCAAGGCAGCAAAGGTTCAGTTTTCTTTCTCCAACATGGGCTACCTTCCCAGGTTGATTTGTTTAGGCCCCTCAGCCAAAAAAGAAATGCTTTTCAATACTATAAGGTGAGATCACCCATGTGATCTTTTCAGGACTCATGGCTTTATCAGCTTTATTCTCAGTGACATAATCAGGTGTCCACATCCGATTGGCTACATAGTGTTGTAACATCATATCGTTCATTAGATGTTCCCTGATGGGCTTGGGATTACTCTATGAAGACCGGTCAGTTTGATGCAAAGGCCAGGAAAGGTCCTAGAACAGATAATTCAACAGTCAGTCTGTGAACACTGAGAAGAGGATGCTGTGATTACTAAGACCCAGCATGTGTTTCTCAAAACAAATCATGCAGGACATTAAAAAGAGAGAGAGTTACAAGCTTGGTGGATCAGGGGAAAGCTGTGCATGTAGTGTAACTTGATTTCACTAAAGCTTTTGACAAAGTCTCCTATGATAGGCTGGTAAAATGTGACCTAAACAAGGTAATTGTTAGCTGGTTGACTGACAGAACCCAAAGATGCTCACTAGTATTTCCTCATCTTCCTGGAAAAAAGTGATAACTGTCCTGGGCCCACTGGTGTTCAACCAATATGTAAGAGACTTGGATAAAGGTATTGAGGGGCTGCTTATCAAATTTGCAGATAACAACAAACTGGGAGGGGTACCAATGCCACAGAAGACAGAATTGGGATTGAACGTGACCTTAACAGATTGGAGAACTGGGCCCAAACTAACAAAATGAATTTCAAAAGGGACAAATATAAGGTTCTACACTTAGGCAGGAAGAAACAGCTACACCAATTTTAAGCTATGATTTGGATCCCAAATCAAATTGTGGCAAAACAATTTCTGCAAACGTTCAGTGTGGCCCTATAACTGCATCCATGACACTATCCTCTGCAGCTGTCCTTTCCCACTTTTGGGAATAATCAGGAGAGATTTTGTTGCAGTGTTAGAGAAAAGAAGGAGATTCACAAAATTGTAGGACATATCAGAAGGAGTGGGGTTTATAACTTTTTATTCTCTTTTATGCTTTGTAAAAAGGTCTAGTACACTAGCTTGCTGCAATGGAGGAACACTCAACCTCTACAGAGTGCTTTTAAAAGAAATATTTTAATGTTCACAGTGTGATATAGGCATAGGATAGGAGCTTTGTCACTGCAATTGTTACCAATACTGATATGCTATGTCAGACATGCTCGTGGCACTTAAGAGAATTCACACAGTTGGAGTGGATATTGTGTTTTCCACCGAGCAAAATATTGTGACTTGAATGCTGCAAAGATTTCCCCTACAAATGAAGCATTACCTTGAGGAAAGACATCTGGATCCTGTTCAACAATTGAATACCAGCTGTACAATTACAGTTGGGGGGGGAGCAACCTCTGGAACAGCCTTCAAGTATCAAGTTGTTGTTTTTTCTAACCACTTTCTGATTCTGAGGTTCCACATCTGGATAACAAACAACAACAAACACATGCAAACACATTAACTTGTGTCTTGAATAACTAGACGGTTTAAATTATTCACAAATGAAATGCATTTCAAATGATCGCATGCAGTATATATAAATGATTCTCCCCCCCCCCTTAGAAAGTGTCCTTTAATAAGAATGCATAAAAAACATAGTGAGGAGTTTTGAATAACTCTCGGCGCATTCAAAACTAGCTACCTCATTCATTGCATTCTGGACTTGGGAACTTTCCCCCCAAAATGCACATGGCCAGCACTATGATACATGGGCTCAGATATAAGTTGTGGATTTACCTGTGAAAATATAAGCTTGCAGGAGACTGGGCTTTCTTCTGTCACAATAGCTATGAGTCACACCATTCACATAAAAAGAGCCCTGGTGGATCAGGCCAAAAGTCCATCAAAGGCAGCATTCTGTTCTCACCATAGCCATTCTGATGTCATTCAGAAGCCCATAAGCAGGAACTGAGTGCAACAAAGCGTGTTCTCTTTCATAGAGAGCACGTGTTGTGGTGGGGTCTGACAGGCCACCCCTCTGTTGCTGGGCAGGTTAGTATGGATGACCATCTGCAGTGATTGGGTGGTTGGGTTACTGGGCAAATTTTGGTGTTGCCATTTAGGGGGACGGACCAAAGGTTATAAAATCAAGTCACGCAGCATTGACTGGGCTATTTTGCTGCATGCATCGGTTCTAGGGCTATTGCGTTGACCTTGCTATGCCTGTCATGGGGACGTCTGCTTTTGGGGCAGGGGTGTGGTAGGAATTTTGTCCATTTGGCTGATTGGCTGGTGCCGTTTGGTTTTTGCCTACTGCGTAGCAAATCGTCACAACTTGTAAGGTTGCGGTTAGGCATTGGTTAAAAAATTGGTTGGTGGAGGGGTAAGGATGGGCGGTGCCTGCCCCTCCAATGCTGCTACAGAAAGGGAATTCCATTAAAGGAATCCAGGGGCTTGCCATTCTTTCGTCCGTACCCCTGAATGGGGCTTAGGGTCGCGCAAGCCCCTGGGAGCATGCGGGGGGGGGGGAAGGGTCTGGTGCCCGGCTCCATGCTCTCCCCAATATTGTTTTCCTTTACTGGCTTTCACTGGAATCCGGAAGTCGGTTCTGTCCCTGGACGTGGGGACAAATAGTCCTAACCAATGCCTAAGCAACCACTCACATTTATGTATTTTAATAAAGTTGTGGCCAAAATTATGCCAAAAACCTTAAACAAAAATTATGTGTGAATTGTGAATTATTATGGGGTGGCTTGGGGGACCTCAACACGCAACACTATCTGCACTTGTGATTCCCTGCAGGTGGTATTTAGAGGCCTACTATCTCTGACAGTGGAGATACAACATAGCGCTCATGGCCAGCAGCCATTGATGGATCTTATTTTCCATACCAGCAAGGGATGATGGGAGTTGAAGTCCGGCCACATCTGAAGGGCACAACTTTGGGGACGCCTGCCAATATATGTGGGAATTGTGTGAGAAGTATAATGGGGGGGGGACCAAGATCCTCTAATCACAGCATTCCAGATTTTGCACACAGGGCTAATATGTTTGAATCAACATATGGAGGTTGATCACATTCACAATCCCAACTTCTGCACACATAATAGGGTTATGGTTGAACAGCATTCATTTGAATTTTGTACTCGCTGGCCAATTCCCCTAAAAAAAATGCACATCTGTTTATTAAATTTGTTTACCATCCTTCATCCGTAGATGTCAGGGTGGTTCACAACATAAAAATACAATATAATAGTTAATAAAAGTAATAAGAAGAAATGCCAATATCAAACCGAACCACACCAAACTAACAAACAATAGAAACATCTAAATGAAACTGAAATTATAGGGGGGAACTCTTTATTCTGTCTGCAGTCTCCTGTACCTTGTGATGTGATAATGCAAGCAATTAAAGACCCTTTTAGTAATTTTAATTATTTCATCAAAATAGACATCTACAAAGAGGGCAGAGTTTATTGACTGCAACATCACTCATGCAGAGGTCAATTCCGGATGCCGAAAATGGGGCATAATGGTCAGAAATGCTTCAAAGGAACTATTGAGACAATCAGAGAGCAACAGGGGCAAATGTAAAGGGACTTAATTGATGCTGTTCAAAAAATGGGAAACACCTGAGCAAATATACCTCGTAGATCAAATGAAACAAAAATCAGCCATGGCATGCCAGAGTGAATGGAAAGGGGGAACACATTGTAAGAGATGGAGGATCTCTGCTTGCAGCTTCTGCTGCATTATAGTAATAATAATAATAATAATTTGTATTTATACCCCGCCCTCCCCAGCCAAGGGCTTAGGGCGGCTAACAAGCAATAATAAAAACAAGTCGAATGAATACAACTTAAAAACAAGATTAAAATACAACATTAAAATATATTGAAACATTACAATATGAAAATGTTAAAGTGTTAAAATGCAGCCTCATCATAGGAGGAGAAAGGAAAAAGAAAGAGGGGGAGGGAATCAAATTGGCAAATATGGATTTGCATAGACAATATCAGCACCACTTACAGATTTAACCCCATACATAGTCTAAGGATAGATAGGTTGATGCATGGTAGGGGTACTGTGAATATGAACTTTGATATGGATAGAATTCCCTCTCCACAAAGTAACTATCTGTCTAACCACATCTGCTCTGTTGATCCCTCAAAGTATACGCATGAGCAGGCTCACTCTCAATCAGTTAATTTGCCTGTGTCATGTTAATGCCTAGTGGTTATTTAAATATCTGCATCTAGTTTAACCTTGGCCTTGCTTCTTCTGGTTTTTCCCCCTGGTGCAAGCTTTTGAAACACCAATGTTTACGCAATCTCCTGTTATCGCAGGAGTGGTACCATATAGGATAGAATTCTGCTCCTTCATATTGCTGTGTGGGAGAGTATAAGCACAATTCAGAGATCCAGGATTGATGACCTCACAAAGCCATATGCACTGGGAATAATGTGTTTCTGGACTGGACTTTGCAAACAGGAACGTTTCCAGATGAGCACCACATTCTGTTGTGTCGTCTCCTGCATTTGCCCAGAACGTTGCTCATGTTTGCATTTGTTGGGTATATCCAGTGAGCTCAGTTAAAACCATGAAGTCTAAAAAAAAAAACTTCCAACAAGTTACATATACTCTTGATAACTCAAATATCTCCTTAATCCTGTGTGTACTACCTGAGAGCACAGTCGAGGGCTTTACTTCTCAGTAAACATGCTTAGAACTACATTGTAGACTATAGTTCTATACCCACTTCTTTGGGAGTGAGGTCTATTAAACTCAAATGGGACTGCCCTCTGAGTAGATGTCTAGTTTTGATATTGTTTTTAAGGAATAAGTATCTCAGTCCATTACTCTGAAGCAATATGAAGATGATATGTTGTGTAACAAGAGGAGGTAGGGCTAGATGTATGGTGTGTCCAACATCCTGTTTTCACAGTGACCAACCCAATGCCTGTGGGGAGCCTGCAAGCAAGACGTGAATTTCGCAGCATTCGCCCCACCTGCAATTCTCTGCCTGGCATTCAAAGGCATACTGCCTCCCGACAGTGGAGATAAAACATTATATTTCACAGTTTTATTATACTTTCTAGATTAGGGTTTATATCTGAACGCGTAACTCCTCTTTCAAGCTACCTCACAAAGAGGCCAATTTCAAAAGCAAATTACAATTATTCTCCTTTTTTATAAGCTAGACAGTTGTGCCGCTAAAACGCCAAGGCTTTTAAAGTGGGATCTAAATTAATCTTTATTAATGCTTGTTGTCATGATTGCATAATGTCTGGATTTCAATGTCTGATGTGCGGCTCTCTTTTTCCCTTTTACTCCCGCAATCAAAAGTGTGAAAATAAACCTTACACTTAAAAAGAACGGCTCGGTATTTATTTATTTTTTATTTTATTTTTTTAAAAAAAAATCAAACCATAGATATAATCATTTGTATAGATTTATTTATTTATATATTTGTTTAAAAAGGAAAAAAAAGGAAGACATTTACTTCACACAAGAATAAATATACAGTATGTCAGGATTTCAGATGTGCTATTTTATGTTAAAATATGCACTGCTACATGTCAGGGCTGTGAAAATAGGAGGTAAGACAAGGAGGCAGTGGTCCAAAAAAAGGGTACAGTGGGATTTCGCCCCCCTTTTTGAGAATTCCATTCCCATGGCTTAATTGCTGCATTTGTTGAAAGCGCCGTTTTAAAATAGTCACGGCGCGCTCTCCTGAAGAGTCTGTCTTAATTAGAAATTGGAATCAGAGGCAGGCTTTCTCCTTAATGATTTGATTTTTTCAATCTTAAATATTTTTCTTCAAGTGCCACATGAATATGACTTGATTTCGGTCAAGTGGTCATTTACTCTGAGGTTACTTTCTTCAGACAATTTGTTGTTAACAAGCTCAGGTTCACCATGTTTACCCTGATCCTGGTTGCCTTGCTCTAACCACAATGCATCAGGCAGAAATCTCACAACAGCAAGCAATGAAACTTCACAATGGTTGTCAGGAAATAATGACATGGATATGTGAATTGCCAGATACGTTTGGTTGGGTTTTTTAAAAAAGAAAACCTGTTAATTGCACTATAAATCTTCGTGAGGGACAGGAGACCTCAAGATGACTCATTCTGCCACAGACTTAAGCCTTATTCACTTGTGGGTCTCCATACAATTCAGTTCACCTGGAGAGATGCAGGAGTGACTTGATGGCAGGTGATACATTCCTCAGAGACCATATCTGATGCTCCTGTAGATCCTGCCTGTCCTGACCTCATGGGTAAGCTGGCCCTGGTTTAGGGATACTGGCAGAAGCATTGGATTGGTTCTGCCACTGCACCAACACCGCAGCAACCTCTCCTTTGCTTTGCCCCAATCCCTCTCAGTAGGCCCCATTGACACACCTACCAGGAAGCTAGGATTGCAGCTTCACGCCACCATGCAAGCAGATCCTGGGAGAGGCAGTGAGGATGCACATGTTAGTTCTGCCCACCTACCCTTGTGTCCTGTGCCATATTTTGTGACATATTGGGCAAAAGCTTGAAGGAAGGAAGCCTACAAAATGTGGGTAAAGGTAAAGGTACCCCTGACCATTAGGTCCACTTGTGGTCGACTCTGGGGTTGCGGCGCTCATCTCGCTTTATTGGCCAAGGAAGCCGGCGTACAGCTTCCGGGTCATGTGGCCAGCATGACTAAGCCACTTCTGGTGAACCAGAGCAGCGCACGGAAATGCCGTTTACCTTCCCACCAGAGCGGTACCTATTTATCTACTTGCACTTCGATGTACTTTCGAGCTGCTAGGTTGGCAGGAGCAGGGACCAAGCAACGGGAGCTCACCCCGTCGCGGGGATTCGAACCGCCGACCTTCTGATCGGCAAGCCCTATGAGGAAAAACAAACACTGTATGTCACCCAGGAAATTGTTCACCTCTTTATTGCTGGTTTGTTAAAGATAGAACAACGGTAAATATTTCTTCATAAAATTAGGCCCCAGCGGTCATGAGAAAGAAAAGGGAAAAAAACACACCCAGGTCTATATGTTCTATGGACAATGCCAGAGAGTATGTAGTCAAATTCTGAAAGAGAGGCCACATAAGTCAAAACAATGCATATGTTAAGATGGTGGATATTTTCCTGGGACATTCATAGAATTATAGAAGCCATCCTAGCTTCTGATTTCATCCAGGAAAGTTCCATTCCTGCCCCCTCCCCCCAGCTCCGCTGCCACCAAGCATGAGAAGAGTTGCTTGCGCTCAACAGTGGAATCCTTGTGAAGTGGAACATTTGTGCGGAGGGGGTCAATTCCCCATGGAGCCGAGGCAGCAGATGTGTACAACGTCCTTGCAGGCCCCTCTCTGCCACCGCCAAAGCCTTCACCACCATAGAGGAAGCAAGTGAGCAGCTGCCAGGTAGGGGCTGTGGCAAGAGAGGCAGCCAGCCGACTCATGTGGCAGCGCAGCGCCAAAAGACTCGCGTCCCGATTTTCAGCTGAAAAATGTTGGAGGGTGTATTCTTCTTGGCGTGAGACTAAAGCAGAAGGGAATGTTTCCATGGGGGGGGGGTATTTTTCTCCTTGACAAACTGCTCTTAGAGACGCAGGGGCAGGATCACTCAGAACGGAAGCAACCATATTGCAGGGTAAAAATGGCTCCACCTTTAACCCTTGGCCTTCTTCCTCCAGCCTGTCATACTCTTGGCTCCTTGAGCTGTACATTTATTTTAATTTAAGTATGGAAGTGTTTATACTGAATTGATTTTTATACCACCGTTCAGCACAAGCTTCCAGGGCGGCTTATAAAGTAATCCAATGCCAAAACATAAGATTAACACAGCAGTAAAACAGCAATTAAAAAGTGAGTCATGTAGTAAGGCCTACCAGGTGCTTATTGATAAGCTTCCAAGCTGGGTTTTTTTTTTTTTTTTAAAGTCTCCCCCCACTCCACTAGTAGGCCAAAAACCTAGGAGTGTGGAGAGGGGAGTAGGTTATATCCACCACTCGGTGAGCTGTGATTTTTGGCTGCATATGGCCTGGAAGCTGTAAAATCTGGCAGGCTTGACAGAACTGAAATGGGTTATTATTCTGCTGTGGTAGATTTCTTATTGTCATTAGAATAGAGGTGGAGAATTTCAGGCCTGGGAGCCGAATGAAGCCCCTTCCATGCCTCTTTCCATCCAGCCCCCAGCCTTCTCCCAATGGCAGGTCCCCCTCCCCATCCACCTGTATAATAACAATAACAATAACAATAACAACACTAATAACAATAACAATAATTTATTATTTATACCCCGCCCATCTGACTGGGTTTCCCCAGCCACTCTGGGCAGCTTCCTACAAAATATTAAAATACAATAGTCCACCAAACATTAAAAGCTTCCCTAAATAGGACTGCCTTCAGATGCCTTCTAAAAGTCTGGTAGTTGTTTTTCTCTTCGACATCTAGTGGGAGGGCATTCCACAGGGCGGGTGCCACCACCAAGAAGGACCTCTGCCTGGTTCCCTGTAGCTTGGCTTCTTGCAATGTGGGAACTGCCAGAAGGCCTTCGGCACTGGACCTCAGTGTCCGGAAAGAATGATGGGGGTGGAGATGCTCCTTCAGGTATACTGGACCGGGGCTGTTTAGGGCTTTAAAAGTCAGCACCAACACTTTGAATTGTGCTTGGAAACATATGAAGGTATGAAGGTAAGAGTCAAATCCATTGGTCCTTCTATTTTTTGGCTTCTGGCCCTGTCTGTCTTTGCCCCAGGTCCTTCCCACCACTGCTATGTGTCCCACACACACTCCAGAGTTCCTCATTAGGGAGTGCAACCCCTGGGCTAAAACGGGTTTCCATCCCTGCATTAGAATACAGTTCGGGTTACTTTTCCCTGCAATCCTGTGGTCCTTTGAGGGGAATCTTAGGACATCCATCTCCATGGATGGTGAGTATCAGGGACTGGGCAGAGGAGAAATGGTGGAGACCACCTCCCCATCCTGACCTTTTCAGGGTGGAGGAAGAGGAAGACAGTATATATTTACGACAGGGGTTTGGGGGAGGTTGCAGCTCAGAGGCAGATGAGGGGAAAAGTTGGGAGAGCCAGAGCAGCTGGCTGACATGTTGTCACTAGAAAGCATTCCAGACCCTCCATCTCCCAGAACCCGGAGAGCCTTAAAAGTAGGAGAGCAAAGAGCTCAAAGACAGAGGGCACTTAGTAGCACCCGTAGAGGAGACAATGATGATGATGAATAATGAGAAAATGGGAGAGACGGGGTGGGTGGAGATTCACTTGGGACAACACCAATATCCAAGAGGCTGGGTTCCATAGCCTCTCTCTGTAAAGTTTGAAATAAAAAAGGACTATAAAAAACTTTTCATTGTCTTTAGACTTTCCTAGGCAACCAGCTGGGAGCCACTGACAGCATCCTGACAGTGAGAAAGATCCAGTCTTGGAGAGGAAGAATCAACACTCTTTGCCTTCTCTCCAGAGGAACCACTATGGCCCTTGCTCTACCAATATCACAGTTCCCAACATTGGTAAGGCTGAAACGGGGGTGCCAGTGATGGTTGGGTATGGGGAGGAGGCCATGTATTCAAAGGCTCTGCAGCCTTCCCGGTCTGTTGACATATTTCCAAACCAGGGAGGTTACTCTTCCAGTCCTGGAGCTGGAGAAGTGAACTGCCTTCCTAATGGGAGGGAAAGTGTTAAGGGGGGAAAAAACCACACAGAAATGGATGAAGAAGAGCAAGAGTCCTGTTCCACCTTTACTTCCGCCGTGTTGTTATGAGCCCAGGAGAACATTGTGTGTGATGGTTCCTCCAATGGTGGTTGAAGTGTCATTGCTTCTCTCCTTCTGACACTTTTAGAAATGCAATCTTGTTTTTTTTGAAAAATGATAGGCTTCTCCCTTTAAAAATTATTTGTATATATTACGTAGTGAACATAGTTTGCGATATAGTATAATACATGTCTTTAGTAGGTTTATTTAAGGCCCTTAACATCATATTTGTGTGATTTTATTGTGCCCTTTGTTAATGAAATCCCTAGCTGTTCTTCCCATGCGGAGGAGGTTAAGGCACTCTCTACCACCAGAAGCACGAGTTCCTGGGGATAGCCAGCAGAAGCATATAATCATAGGGAAACTATGCCGCAAAGAATATCTATTTTTAATCCTCAGCATATCAATAAAAAAGTCAGTTCAGCCCATTTGCTTTACTTAACCATTTTCTCAGCTACAACATCACATTGACTCTCTGGAAATTTGACAAATGACACACTGAGAATAAGATTAAAATACATTCATTTTCCATTCTTCTCTTGACAATTAATCCTAAATAGCCTCAGGTCTTAGGTCTGCAATTTGCTTTATATTGCTCTTTGAACGTTGTGATGATTGATGTGTTGCACTGAAATTCTGAACTCCGAATATCGTAAGGTCACCTTATTGTTGACCACAGTGGGATGTGTGTGCGCGCATTGTTAGACTGCTTTATACTGAAAGCTAAGAGAAAAGAACTCTCAGTTTTCATTTCATATATTCTCATGGTTACAAAAAAGGGGGGGAGGAATTTACAGATTTAATAGAATTATCATAAGTAGCACATAGGCACACTTTTAAGTCTTACTATAGAATCACAGAATTGTAGAGTTGGGAGCTGCTTTAAAACTTACAATGAAAGAGAACCCACAACCTCCGGAAGGAGGTTGTTCCACTGTTGAACAGCTCTTTCTATAGAAAATGTCTGCTCTTCACCTAATTACTTACCTATGTGGCACCTCCACGTTCAGAGATGCTACAGGCTAGATGCAGACACAGATAACTGAACTTAGTCCCCACTCGTATCAATAGGTCTTAAGTCATGATTGACTTTAGTGCAGCCTAAGTTCAACTAACTGGGTTGTATCCAATGCCAGCCCTACTTAGGGTAGGTAGACTCACTGAAGCTAATGGACAACTTGTGCCCATTAATTTCAATGAGTCTAACCTGAGAGGAATCTAGTTGGATCCAACCCTAGGCATCAGAATAAACATTGCTAGGGATCCACAGTGGGAAGGAGTTGTTGCTCTCATCTCCTGCTTGTGGGCCAGTAGATTTATTTATTTTTTTACATTGTCAAGTGCAATTGTCTGCTGGGGCATAGCAGCAGATAAGGATACAGGCAGCTACGTCCAAGCCTTAACTTACTGCAAGGGGCATGCAATCAGACAGTAGCGCGCCCAAGGCATACAGAGAGATAAATCACAAACTAAACAGCACTGTATGTAGTTTACATAAAACTCATGAACAGTTATGTACAGCATTTCAACACCTTCTATTACATGAACTCTTAAATAACATTTGTTGTTGTTGTTTAGTCGTTTAGTTGTGTCTGACTCTTCATGACCCAATGGACCAGAGCACGCCAGGCACTCCTGTCTTTCACTGCCTCCCGCAGTTTGGTCAAACTAAGCTGGTAGCTTCGAGAACACTGTCACCTTCTCTTTGTGCCCTCCATCTTTCCCAACATCAGGGTCTTTTCCAGGGAGTCTTCTCTTCTCATGAGGTGGCCAAAGTATTGGAGCCTCAGCTTCAGGATCTGTACTTCCAGTGAGCACTCAGGGCTGATTTCCTTAAGAATGGATAGGTTTGATTTTCTTGCAGTCCATGGGACTTTCAAGAGTCTCCTCCAGCACCATAGTTCAAAAGCATAAATTCTTCGGTGATCAGCCTTCTTTATGGTCCAGCTTTCACTTCCATGCATCGCTACTGGGAAAACCATAGCTTTTACTATACGGACCTTTGTTGGCAAGGTGATATGTCTACTTTTTAAGATGCTGTCTAGGTTTGTCATTGCATACAGAGAGATAAATCACAAACTACAGTGGTACCTCTGGTTAAGTACTTAATTCGTTCCAGAGGTCTGTTCTTAACCTGAAACTGTTCTTAACCTGAAGTACCACTTTAGCTAATGGGGCCTCCCGCTGCTGCTGTGCTGCCGCCGCACAATTCCTGTTCTCAATTCCTGTTCTCATCCTGAAGCAAAGTTCTTAACCTGAGGTACTGTTTCTGGGTTAGCAGAGTCTGCAACCTGAAGCGTATGTAACCTGAAGCGTATGTAACCCAAGGTACCACTGTAAACAGGACTGTATATAGTTTACAAAAACTCATGAACAATAATGCACAGCATTTCAACACCTTCTGTTACATGAAATATTAAATAACATACACAGTGCCAAAATAATAATGGCATGCACCACTCAGTTTCTCAAAGCCAAGCAGTCCAAATATTCCTGAAATAAGTCAATGAGAAAAACTCTCTATATGTATACTTGTGCTGGTGTGTTCCCAACAGAACTTTGACAATGAGATACCCGGATTACAATCTTTATTTTGTGAATCTTCTTCTGGTCGGCCCAAAAATGAATTACACAATGGCAATTTAATGCTCCACAAGGTAGATAAGCTCCATCCTTAGAATGACACTTTGCTATTTTTTATTTTGAAGAGGCAGCCAGCAGCGGTCAGCTAGGCCAAGTATGATTGGGAAATACAAAAGCTAATTGGGCAGTTGCCATCTTAGCCATTGTAGCTGTCATGCCATTGTAGCTGTTGGGACCCTTCTCTGGTCGAGACACACACACACACACAAACGTATGGTTAGGAAGAGGGATTAGGGTTGAGAGTTTATGGACAAGTTGATTCAGGGTGCAAGCAGGACACTAGGCTTTGTAGCACACATGTAAGAGCACATAGAATCATAGCATCATAGAACTGTAGAGTTGGAAGGGACCACGGGGGTCATCTAGTCCAACCCCTTGCAATGCAGGAATCTTTTGCCCAACATGGGTCTCGAACCCACAACCCTGAGATTAAGAGACTCATACTCTATCAACTGAGCTGCAGCTCCACAGACCAAACTGTGGCCCATGTACGGTAGAATTCTATGAAGACATTCCCATTACGAAGCGTTGTGAACCAAGCTCCGTGTATTCCCCTTTGACAATTATTCGGTAGCCCAAGTAGAAGTGGGACATCCTTCAGGTTTTGTGAGGTCCACTGGCCTGAGTCACGACAGTGCATGGAGATGTGTTCCTTGTGACGTGTTCCTTGTCCAGTAGGTGGCAGCCATAGAACCTATTTAGCTTCTGCTGTGCCATTAAACCATAGTTTCAGTAGCAGATTTATATAATCCTTCAACTGATCTGACCATGATATTATTGGAAGGCTAACACAGGAGCACCTCATATGCTGATGAGTTCTAGTCAATTGTTTTTGAATTTTTTTTCTTCAGCCAAAGCTGTTTTGTTTTTGTCTGTTTGGGGAGAAGTCTAATGAAATGAACCACAATGGCAGTGTCTCAAATTTGGTTCAACCATTGGTCTTAGAAGGTATCCAATTATTAAATTATATTGTGGGTGTTTGCATATCTGTCCTCAATGCCTAAATCGGTCTCCCTGCCTGGATTTCCCTGGATATTACTGTGGTTTTTTTGGCATGTCCCTAAAAAATAAGCTCAGCAGCTTTCAGGGTGTCTTGGTTTTTATGAAATATGGCAACCCTACTTTATCTCTGACTCTTTTTAGCTTAGTTCTACAATGCTAAGCACACCTTTCACATGTGTGTATGTGTGTATTCATTCATCGGCTTCCATTAATTCTGATTTTTGCCGCACAAGTATTTACATTTCCGAACTCCCATTTAGCAAAGTGCCACGGGTCCATTACAGCAATCTGCATACTTTCCCCCATAGTTAAGTTCCATGGCATTGTTTCAAACAAAGTGATCTAAGAGTGCTGAATAAACAGTAAACCTTTCTAGGCATTGGCAAAGGCGAAACCACCTTCCTGAGACCAGTGCCTTTTACTGTTGACTTCTCTCTGCTCAGAGCTCCATGTATTTTAGGCGTCAAAACATTCATTTCAATTTCACGTTAAAGAGGGTGGATTGCAATTCTGTTATGAAATGTCAAAAAATGAAATAAAATGCAACAATATAACTCTGCAGAGTTATATTTATGGCAGAGTCATAAATAAGATTAGACAGATGGTATTCCATTTCAAAGAGCTGGTTCGTATTTTTAAATGCCGTGTTCTGCAGCCAAAGTAAGAGCACATCTAGACAGGTGTTTTACTGCGGGTGTGTGCAACGACAACCCACTGGTGCGATTAAAGTGCATTTGGAGTAGATCTAAAGTGCACAGTCTGCACCTCCTCCTGCAGCGATACCCCAGCACCATTTCCTCTGCACTGGCCTCTCTCCACACTCTTGAGAATACTCCAGCCGTTATAGCTCCCACTGCACTTGCAAATATATATGCACAGAGACACACACAAAGCTGGGGAGTGGAGGAGGTGTCTGGGTGACGATGTCAGGCTTTGGGGACTCAGCTCCCCCCCCCCCCCTTTGGCCGTAGATAAGCAGGATGAGCGAAAGGAGTCGCTCACCATTTAAAGAGACTTTAATGATCACAGCAAAAGAACAAAGCAGCCATTCTCAAAATTAAGGTGCTCCCAGTTAAGGTTCCCCCCCCCCTAGCCTCGCAATCTGATCTAGCAACCACTGTGCTTTTTGTACAGCCGCCTTATCTGCTCTACGTGACCTTGGACTGATAGGCTGGACACTTTCAAGTGTGAGAGAGAGTCTTTTAGTTCTCTTCCAGTTCTTCTCTCTTCCAGTTCTTCTTCACTTTGCTCTTCACCCCCCAGTTCATCCCAACCTTTTGTCTTCAGAACTATGCCCCTCTGCAAACCACTGTTCCAAATCTATACTGCTCCACTGCTCCTGGGCAGCTTCAGGAACCTGGTCAGGACCAGCAGGAGGGGGAGGCTCCCACCATTCCTCATCAGAGCAGAACTCCTCAGCCTGGTCTCTGACAGACAATGAAAATGTCCACATTACTCTGATTGCCCTGGCAGTATTTCTGAGTGGCAGGGGATGGTGCTGTGCCATAACCCTGCCATCGCCAAACTAGGTTAGTGCCAGCCCAGGAAGAAGGAGGACAAACCTGAGCATTGGATGCCTACTAGAGTTAAGCATCTTTTGCACGCATGTGCTGGGGGAGCAGGCAGAGAGCGTTGGAGAAACCTGCCAAGCAACACACTGGGGAACATGGTAGTAAACCCTCCTGATCTGTCAGATGCAGGTGGTTTTCTGTCCCATGTGGCAGCTGGATTCATATTAAGAACAGGTCTCTGAGGATTGGCTGCCTGGCAGCAGCTTTCCCTGACATATTTTCAGGGGCCCCTAGTACTAGAGTGCAACAAAAGCAGGACAAAATTCCCCAGGAGATTTGTAGTAGGAAAACTGATGGGATTTCAGCACAAAGCTATGGGCCACACACGGATTACTAATGGTTTTGAGGCTGCTGAAAGAAGAACGTGTCCCAGATAAAGAAGATGGGCAAGTTAAATGAATGGAATATGCTGAAATGGCAAAACTGACAATGAAACTAAGAGGAAGAGACGACAATGAATTTAAGGAAGAATGGAAAATATTTATTGCATTTGTTTACAGAAGTATTGTACACAAGTTAATACATTAGCAGGGTTTTAGAAATCACTTGTAATTTTGTTATGAATGGATAATAAGTAATTTAAATAAGGTTTAAACAATGGACATGCAGTATATTGAAAAATAATGGAACCAAGGAAGGGGCTAGAGGGAAGTCAATTTGTTTTGTTTTTGTATTGTTATTGTTATTGTCATTTTTATTTCATTTTTTATTTTTGAAAATCAATAAATGGTTATATAAAAAAGTAGTTTTGAGGCTGCCACGTGGGAGCATATATGACACCCCTGATTGGGTCAATAGCACAAATAATCCCGAGTGCACGTTAAAAGGCTTTCTGGAGGTGCTCTAAGTACAAAGCGACTCAACAAATGTAAAAATAGCAGAGCTCTTGCTTGTATCTGCATGCATACCTAGCTAGCAGGACAGGTGGTCAGGGATGATGGGAATTGTAGCCCCAAAACAGCTGGAGACCCAAGTTTGGGGAACCCTGGTCTAAACATTGGGTGGGGAACTTGTTGGAATCCAACTCTTGTTATCTACAACCAGATGGCCAACCCTCAGAGATGGTGAAAGTTGTAATCTAGCAAAATACAGATTTGCCATCCTTGATCTAAATTGACATTGAGAAAGGGTTGTATCTTTAATAGCTGAAGGCACATGTCTTGCAAGCAACAGACCCATATGTTTCCATGCATAATTCAAGGGGCTGATTTTGTCCAATATGGCTCAGGACCAGCATATCTGAAGGATACACCTGCTTCTGTATGAGCCTGCAAATTCCCTAAGACCTTAAGAAAGTTCATATAAATGTTCTTACACACATGAAAATGCCCCATATGGAAACATGTGGTACCTATTACGTGAATTTACAGCCCAAAGAGAGGAGTTTCTGGTTAATTAAATCATTTGCCTGGTCAGCTACCATTTATGAGTATTAGAAGAGAGAAGGTTAGAATTCCATGGGTGGTCTTCTTGTCATTTGTATTGAATCGTGCTTGTTATTGGGCCACTGCCTGCTTCAAAATATTAGCAAGTTTGGCCCTCTAAGATAACTGGAACAAAATAATCTGATGCTCTACAATAATCACTTCCCTGATCCTTGGTAGTATTCAAATGTTCTCAGCCTGACTGGTGTCTCTAAACCCTATAAACCAGAGCTCTTGTAATATATACAAATGCAACACAATCAATGTAGGTTCCATTAGACAAAATGGCAATTAAAAGACCAGAAAATCCATTGTGTGAGAAGGAAACACGGTGGAACAAATTTCCCTTGTGCCGCAGATGTCTCTGGGCAACTGGGCAACACAGCCGTACAATTCATACAGTGCCCCTGAAAGTACATTATGTGAATATGAACAAAACTTTGGAAATGCAAGCAACACATTTCATGAGAATGAAGTTGAATAATAACTTTATTTTACAAGTGTGCCAACTGGGGAGCTTCAAGATTAGTTCCTTTAAAAATGCAATCAAACAAATCTTATCTCATGGAAAATTGGCAAAATTTATTCTGAGGATATACAGACACCCTTGTAGTAAGTTGGATTCCTTCCTTAATATTCATTTCATTCATCCAAGCAAATGCAAATTAAATGGTTCTAATCACAAAGTCATGCCACTTCAGGTTCTCGAAAGACAAGTGGCTGGTGATTTTTGTTTTGTTTTGGAGGGCTTCTTCTCTTCGCTCTCCCTCTCCCCCTCTCCCTTTTTTTTAGCTAAGTCAGTAAGCATAATCAAACTAAGCAGAGAATCATTTAATCTTCATTCCAAATATTTAATCAGAATAATACACATCCTGAGGAAGGCTGTTGCTCTCCAATCTGTAGACTGCTTTCAATTCCTCGAGAAACCAATTAGACTGGAGGTGGTAGAAGAAGAATGCAAAGCCGTGAGTTTCCTGTTTAGAGAATGACGACAACATCAAGTTTTTGATAACTTTGTAACAACAACAACAACCATAAAGCTGTAAGCCGACAACATGGAGGAGGCAAAGACAATGCCGCCATATTAAAAAGGGAGAAAGCTATGGATCCATGGATCTATGAAGACAGTGTGGTGAACATCCTTCTAACCTGATTCTGCATTATACTCCAAATGAACATACTTATTTCTAAGCTGAGTATGCAACAATCTGATCCATAGATTCAAAGAACTGTAGAGTTGAGAGGGATCTAGTTCAATCCCCTGCAATCATAAGAATCCATGACAGATGGCCATTCAATCTGTGTTTTAAAAATCTCAGAGTCCATCACTCATTCAGTTACTTCTACTCCATGCTGTCCCCGCAAAGCCCCCCAAAGTAGCTCACAACAAAATAGTACAAAATACATCTAAAGTAAATAAAAAAAGGAAATATTATACAACAGTATGAACAGGCAGATGCAGCAAAATGATTGGTTGTTAAATGTCTTTCTCCAAAGGAAAGCTTGGGAAGCCAGTTGAACATCTACTCCATAGAGATTCACGCCAACAAGAAGACGGTATTTATTGACATGCTGTACAAAAGTGCATAAATGCTGTAATATTGCATTTCTGTTATTCCTTCCTATAGAACAAACAATTATCCCAGGGCTTCATGACTGCATATTGTCCTAGAGATGGAAGTCTGCGGAAACCACAAGGCACCACTCAGGAATCCTCATTATCTTCAAAAGGTGAGCAAAATGTTGTGCACAAAATGTTGCACATTGCATACGTGTAAACCCCTTTTGCTCATGAATTTTCCATTGAGCCCCAGAAGGTATTGGATTGAGGGAGTTGCCTTCTTTTATAATACAGTGGTACCTCGGGTTACATACGCTTCAGGTTACATAAGCTTCAGGTTACAGACTCCGCTAACCCAGAAATATTACCTCGGGTTAAGAACTTTGCTTCAGGATGAGAACAGAAATCGTGCTCCCGCGGCGCGGCAGCAGCAGGAGGCCCCATTAGCTAAAGTGGTGCTTCAGGTTAAGAACAGTTTCAGGTTAAGAACGGACCTCCGCAACAAATTAAGTACTTAACCCAAGGTACTACTGTACTGATTCTTCTATATTTCTTTCGGATTCCTAGAAATGCTTCTACATTTGAATTACTGAAGCTGTTCAGGTTTTGTTAGGGCTTTTCAGAGGGATGAAAAGCCGTCAGGGAGCATTTCAACATGTTGTTCTTCTGCGCAGCTCCCATGGCATGGGCTCTTCAGCAGCTGCCCTCTGTTCCTGCCCCAGGATTCCTTCTCCCTCCTAGATGACTGAATCTGCCCCCTTTCATTTCTCTCCTCCTCAATTTATCAGTATTAAGGTCAGTTTGCCCAAGATCTGCCTGAATCTGAGATCTTTTCTTTTAAACATTTACACAAATAATATGTGCATTTTTGTGTGTTTCTCCTAATGTTTTTTGCACACAATTTTGGCTAATAGAGAGAAAGTTACAAGCATCCCCCCTAATATAATGTAGTTCTGTGTGCTATTTGCAGTAAAATGTGCATCTTTGTGCACACTTTCATACCCTCCAACATTTCTCGGATGAAATTAGGGACATCCTATATACCGGTAATAATAATAGTAATAATAGTACTAATACCCCACCCATCTGACAGGGTTGCCCCAGCCACTCTGGGCTGTTGTTGTTGTTTAGTCATTTAGTGGTGTCCGACTCTTCGTGATCCCATGGACCAAAGCACGCCAGGCACTCCTGTCTTCCACTGCCTCCCGCAGTTTGGTCAAACTCATGCTGGTAGCTTCGAGAACACTGTCCAACTATCTCGTCCTCTGTCGTCCCCTTCTCCTTGTGCCCTCCATCTTTCCCAACATCAGTGTCTTTTCCAGGGAGTCTTCTCTTCTCATGAGGTGGTCAAAGTCTTGGAGCCTCAGCTTCAGGATCTGTCCTTCCAGGGCTAATTTCCTTAAGAATGTATAGGTTTGATCTTCTTGCAGTCCACGGGACTCTCAAGAGTCTCCTCCAGCATCATAATTCAAAAGCATCAATTCTTCGGTGATCAGCCTTCTTTATGGTCCAGCTCTCACTCTGGGTGGCCTCCAACATAGATGAAAACATAATAAAACATTGAACATTAAAAAAATCCCTATACAGTGCTGCCTTCAGATGCCTTGGTGGGTCGCATAACTCCATACCCCCCAACATTTCAGTGATGAAAATAGGGGCATCTTAAGGAAAAGGGAGACATTCTGGGATCATATCAGAAAATGGGACAGCTTCAGTTAAATCCGGGACTGTCCCTGGAAAATAGAGACACTTGGACGTTCTGTACCTTTGGCTGAAGAAGTGCATCACAAAATTTGGATCAGTGTGAATCTTCAATAACAGTTGTGTTTCAGTTTGCAAATGGATTCAGGAAGTGTCAATTAGGTAGACTTACATTCAGATGTGAACCAAACAAATTTCTTATCTGTCCCTTCCTAGGAAATAGTATAAGGAAGACACATAAGGATCACTTGCATACCTCTAGGTACAGAATTCCCCAAAGGATCATTAATTATCTTGAGGTTGGCTGTATATTTCAGTTCCTTCCCACTCCAGTATGGAGTGGTCCATCAACAACGTGGGTCTAATTAAAGACAAACTAGATTACAAAATCTATCATGGCTGTTTCTTTTATGTGTATGTCAGGCTAATTTTCCCAAATCTATCTTTCAAATATAAATAAGCCTGGTGTGTGTTAAAGGCTTTTGTTTTGCAGGCTTTGGAAAAGGGGTTACCAAACACTAAACAAATAAGGGAGAAATAAAAGGCTACATTTACAAAATACTAAATTGTTTACTCAATTGAACATCACTATCTGATTTGTCTTTGCCTGGGCCATTATGGGTTTGTTGTGTCAATAAAGTAAATCTGTTTATTGACCGGAACAAATCCAGGGGTGTTCCCACTGAGCTGATAAAAGGTGGAAATAGAAAATTGTCTGGGAAGCATTCATAGATGGCCATTTTAGCAATTTTGAGCCTAAACGGTATATTTATCTCTGTTCAGAGATGCCCTATAGTAATTTCTAGTACAAGGAGGTAATTTAGTATAGTAATTTCTCTGGTACAAGAAGGGCTCACCCCTTCGAGCAGATAAATCTATTCTGTGGAACACACACAAGATACTGATAGATACGTATGACTATTTCCAGTGGGTAACTTTTAGGCCTTCCAAGTCTTACTTGATTCTTTTTCTCCCCAGCTTCAGAAATTCCACATTTTAAACACTACATGTGCCATGCTGCAGTGTGATCTCATTTAAATTAATAGGCACAGCCTTTGATTCAGAGTCTCTGCAGTGTCAAGCACTATGGTACATCAGTTGCCTCTGGCAGCTTAAAAACGACTGTGATGCGGGTGGTTCTTGTCCATCATCATCACGCAAGCATGCCTTCTGGGCAGAGGTTGCAACTTCTGGAAAAGATTGTGGGGGCCTGGTGCGACTTCTTGACGTCACACTTGCGACATTGCAAGGACCCAGGGGCGGAGCCAAACATGGCAGCAGCACGGCCCCAGCGACCAGTGGCCGCCATCCTCCCACCTCAGTCAGTGGTGGCAACAGCAGTAGCAGCAGGAGCTTTGAGCCACTAAAGTCGCACTGTGCCTGTTAAGTTGTGGGTGAACATATCCGACGACACAGCAATTCTTCAAACAGCTCTTGTTTATTCAGAGGCCAGAACAGAACTGAACTGAAGGGCTCAGTCAGCCTGCTTATATAGAGCTTCAGTACAACGTTACTGTAGCAACTTTCTAAAACTATCCAATCACTGAACGTCACTTTCGATCCTTCATTTGCATAACTATCTACAGTATCCCCCTGCTGGCCCAGGGTGAGAACTTCAGTACATAACAGTGCCCGACTCTGCATTCACCCTCCTCCACCCTCTGAGCATGTGGGGGGCGTTCCCCTAAAAAACAACAACACATGGAGGAGCAAAGTGCCTCAGCCCTGGGATTTGGCGCCTATGCTGCTGCGATAGCACCCTGACCACATCTTTAAGAATTGCTACTTTGTCCTGCTTGTGCACCACGGCTACCTTTATCTGCAGATCCCTGCTCCAGAGTATGTTCCTAGAACGTGATTGGCATTTATGCATAGTTCTGATTGAGAGAGAAAGAGAGGGTGGATTAAGAACTGAATAGACTCAGCAAATGCAACACAGCCACAAATGTCAATCCATTCTGCAGGTATCACCGCAGCAAATCTAATAGACTACTACATTTTTTTCTGTGTCTCCGCTTCCCTTACAGGAAACTTTTGTCATTTTCAATACACACATCCACGGATACATATACATACTCCGGGGCTGTGAAATGTTTTGACTAGACTTGCTGTTTCGCTGAGAGGTTTATGAGATCTCATTAGGTAGAAGCTTTCAGTGATATTGATTCATTCCACTTGTATTTTTTTGCATAAAGAAATAGCAAAACATATTCTCCGGTCCAACAGATGGATTAATCACCTTGGCTGAACCGAGGAGAGAAACCAAAAATAGTCTCAAGCAGCAAGAAAGTGTCAGTGTCTTTGCAAAAAGTGACTGGTGGAGGTTTCCCTGCTAAACAGTTCATTAGATATGTGCTGGGCCCAGGGGTAAACCTTGAAATGCGGTCCAGGACTGGTCCAGAATCCAGAGGTTCCGCTAGGAGTCCGTCCGACAGGGCCAAGGCAGGATATGAGACAGGAAACCAGGCAAGAACCAGGTACAGGATCTCAGGCAGGATCTGGCATACAGCAATGGTGCTCCCGCAACTTGGGGCGGGGTCCGTCAGCCTTTTATCTTTGTCAGGGTAACGGCCGGTCTTGATCCCTCCCAGTTTCGCCCAAAGGTGAGCACTCCTCCTGTGAGTACTCAGGTCTCTCCTTCTCTCAGACCTCAGTCTCTGCAG
Organism: Podarcis siculus; assembly: GCA_034642415.1. Taxonomy (NCBI): domain Eukaryota; kingdom Metazoa; phylum Chordata; class Lepidosauria; order Squamata; family Lacertidae; genus Podarcis; species Podarcis siculus. Next base: position 57,183,151 of record JAXCMG010000012.1, read on the forward strand.
CTCGGGAGACGTCGGTGGGTTACTAGACCCAGGGGCCACCTCAACCTCTCCTGACCCAACCGGTAGTGGGGCAGCTGTAAGTGATGGCCCAGCTGAAGGCAACGAGGTAATCCCCACATCTGGAGCTAGGGCAGGCTCAGGCCCCTGACTCGGCCCAGCTGGTGTTTGTTGCAGGGAAACCTGTACAGACTGGGACTCTTCAGGATCAAGTTCCAGACTTGGTTCAGATGATGCCTGAGGCAAAGGATCTAGTACAGACTGAGACTCCTTGGTTCTGAGTCCGAGCCCGAGTCCCAGGCCATCACAGGATAGATATATAGTTATAGTTATAGTTTTGGTTTCTACAATGCTGGAGCAAATTCTGAACTCTGTCTTCCTCACAGCAGTAGCATAGGAAGGGGGGTGCAGGGGGTGTGGGCTGCCCAAGGTGTCATAACTGAGGGGGTGACAAAATGATAAAAAATATGTGTTTTTGAAAAAAATAACTCCTGTACCCACCACACACCCCTTCCTATGCCACTGCAGGAGCACTCTCCCCCCGAGTGATTTTCAGAAACCAGAAGCATAGCTGCCTCCAACTTTGCAGGCAGAGCACAGCCTTTATGGCTAGCAGCCTTCGACAGCCCTCTCCTCCATGAATCTGCTTAATCCAGAGGCATAGCTAGGTGAGGCAGGGGGCACTGCGCATCACACCATGGGGCCTGCAGTGTGCCTGAGCCACACGTCTCTCCTGAGGGGGAGGCAGCGGGTGGACTGCCTGCAAGCTTCACATTGCTTTTTTAAGCAGTGCATGGCTTGCGTCTACCCACCACCTCAGCCGCCTAGTAATGATAATGATGATGATGATGATGATGATGATGATGATTTATTTGTACCCCACCCATCTGGCTGGGTTTCCCCAGCCACTCTGGGCAGCTTTCAACAAAGATTAAAAATACATTAAAATGTCACACATTAAAAACTTCCCCGAACAGGGCTGCATTCAGATGTCTTCTAAATGTTGGGTAGCTCTTTATCTCTTTGACATCTGATGGGAGGGTGTTCCACAGGGCGGCTGCCACTACCGAGAAGGCCCTCTGCCTGGTTCCCTGTAACCTCACTTCTTGCAGCGAGGGAACCACCAGAAGGCCCTCTGCGCTGGACCTCAGTGTCTGGGCTGAATGATGGGGGTGGAGACGCTCCTTCAGGTATACTGGGCTGAGGGGGAGGCTGAGGAGAGGCTCCACGCAGTGCACCCTGTCTTAACTCGCCCCCATGGGCTCCACCCCCTGCTGCAGGGCACGGGCACTGCCCCAGCCACCCCAGTGGCTAGCTATGCCACTGCATCACAGCACTCCCTTGTGTCTAGCCTGAACCCACCTAGTCTTACACCGCCATTTGGACCTTGCCTTGACTCACCACACAGCAGGATGCTGCCTTGCCCTGAGAAAGCACCGAGGAGGGTGGGCTCCTTCTTCAGAGTGATGCATTCTTGCCAAGGTGACCAGAAACCTGTGCTGTTGCATCCTGTCAAATCAGGGTTTAGGCTGCCTTCTCAAGGATGGAGATCAGCTGTTTATCTGTAACCAAGCTAGGAATTAATTCACATTCAAGCAGGCCATTAAAATCTCAGATTCAGCACACGCATGCCCATTAAAATATTGGAATGTTAATACGAACCTACCTACAGGGCTGTGTGTTAAGTCCTTTTAAACCATATAGGAATTGCTGAATAAATGCCACTTATTAAAGAATGATCTGTCAGCCTGCAACTTCTTCTTATGAAAATACTCGCCCTGTTTGTGATTACCAATCAGTTATAAAGCAATATAAGTTATAAGCAACCTTGGCTATAAAGACAGCTAGCAATTGGTCTGGAAACCCAAAAGTGCTTCTGAGGGCACTGATAGCAAACAAATGCCTCTAAACCAGTTTCAGCTGCTATTTATTCTCAATGCAAGACTGTCATTTGAAGAAAGGATTGTAAGTATTAAACCACATGGATTTCATTTCCCCATCAAAGTAGAGCAGCCCCTATAGATCTTTAAAGAGAGAGGGGAAAACCCAACAACAAATATGAATAAGTAACATATCCTCTAAACGGGCCTGGAAATGCTGACACCGTGATCCTGAAAGCAAATTTGGAGAGCAAACCAACAGCTACAGCAATAAAATATCATAAAACAGACACATTGCAGAAAGGATGTCAAGCTGTTATATCAACTTTCAAAAAAGATAATTCTCTTCACATATATCTGCCGAAATGTTTAGTTTACAATAAAGTCCTTGAATTACTTTATATATTAGTCCCTTGGGTAGCATTTGGTATAGAAATGTGTTTCTTTCCTACTTTTGTGATAGGAACACGGCAGTATCTTCGCTTTGCCATAAATATTCTCACCAATGACTCCTTTGAATTGTTAGGCATCTGTCTCCTTAGACTGTGACTATGGCCACAATTCAGAAGAAAAAAAACCCTCTCAAGATCTCTCCACCCCAGGGAGTTTGGGACTTACATTTCTTGGATATATTCCTTCTCTCTTAGACTGCACAGAAACCCATTTTGGAAAGATGTGGTAACAAATGTGTCCAAGTTCCTGGCTATGCACCTAGAGTAAGCATGCTAGATTGTGGCCCTTATATCCACAACAGATGTGCCATTATTAAGATGGCTCTGATTTGGGGAACCAGAAACTCTGTCCTATGAACAGGAACTAGCTGGGCTCTCTAAAATGAATGCTTCAATCCCCACCAGCCTTGCTTTGCTTATTGGGACTGACTGATATTTTTCTAGAAAAAGAGGTCCCGGAACTCACCATGAACGTCTCCCTTGTTCTCCTATAATGGCAATGGTGCCCACCTGAGAGGTGCTGAAAAAAAGTACTGGGGACTGACCTGTCAAAGTTATCAGCAGCCACAGACAATCTATGAATCATATCTATGAGACATCACCTCCTTCCCAACAGGCCCTCCTGGGTGATAAGATGAGCAGAAGGGACTCTCTTGGTAGTTCTTCCAAACACAGAAGAGTCTCCCAGGGTCAGCAATTCTCTGTGTCTGTTCCTAAGTTGTGGAATTCCTTCCCCGCAGAGGTGTGTCTGTCTTCACTATAAAGCTCTCAGTGAATGTGAAAGGATAATAATAATAATAATAATAATAATAATAATAATAATAATAATAATAAATAAAATAATTTATTACTTATACTCCACCCATCTGGACACGCCTTCCCAGCCACTCTGGGTGGCTTCCAACAGAACCAAGCCTCTACCATTGCTTGAACTACAAACATCATGGACCCATCTGCACAATACATTTTAAGCACAACAACAACAACTTATTACTTATACCCCTCCCATCTGCCCAGCTACTCTGGGAGGCTCCCAACAGAATATTAAAAACACGATAAAACATCAAAAACTTCCCTAAATAGGGCTGCCTTCAGATGTCTTCTAAAAGTCGGATAGTTGTTTATTTCCTTGACATCTGATGGGAGGACATTCCACAGGACGGGCGTCACTACCGAGAAGGCCCTCTGCCTGGTTCCCTGTAACCTCACTTCTTGCAGTGAGAGAACCACCAGAGGGCCCTTGGCACTGGACCTCAGTGTCCAGGCTGAACGATGGAGGTGGAGATGCTCCTTCAGATATACTGGGCCAAGGCCATTTCGGGCTTTAAAGGTCAGCACCAAGACTTTGAATTGTGCTCGGAAAGGATGCCCATTTGAAATCAAGAATGTGTGTTTTGAGTACCCTGTTCCCATGACTGTAATCTGTTTTAACTGTTTGTAACATTGAATTCTAAATTGTCTTAACCTGCCCTGGGAGCTTGTTGGTGAAGGGCAGATAATAATAATAATAATAATAATAATAATAATAATAATAATACAGCCAGCTTTGGACTCTTTACTATTGGTATGGCTTATATATGGATGTCCTAGTTAAGGCAGGGTATCCTTCTTTTCCCCAGGCAACTTCTCAGGCTCCTGACAGGCATTACAGTACCAAATCAGGTATACAGGAAGCCACATCTGTCAACCCATTGATAGCTGAAGAATAAAGATAAATAGCATGTACAAGTTCAGCACAACTAGGGGCTGTAGGAAATTTCAGGGTTCATGAAGCTTGTAATGTAGTCTCTTAATCTGGCAGTGCCTTCCTGCTATTTCAGCAGGGATTTAAGAGTGAGAGAGGACTTGTACAAGACAAGAGGGAATGGATGATTGGCAGCTGTGACTATAGAACGGAAGGGAAACTCCTGCACTTGCCTAGGAATGCATGGGACCAATTCTCATATTATGCTGTGGTTAGGTTGTGAACCGCCCTGAGATTTATGGATGAAGGGCGGCAAACGTTGCTGCTGCTGCTACTGCTGCTGCTGCTGTTGTTGTCATCAATGCAACAATCAAGTTTGCCACAGAGCCCTTGCTCAAGCTCATCTCTTTAATTCTTGTACCTATATGATGCACACTTTCCCACAGACACCTGTTTGCCACTAAGATACTTACACCCAGGTAAGCATGCATAGGATTTCAGCCTTTGTAACTGAGCTTAGTTCCCCTTTGAAATCTATGGGACTTAAACTATGACTAACTTGTCACATTTAAATCTGCCCAGAGTGGCTGAGGCAACCCAATCAGATGGGTGGGGTACAAATAATAAAGTATTATTATTATTATTATTATTATTATTATTATTATTATTATTATTATATCAGTGGGAACACTGATATAATAAACCATCAGTTGAGTTGAGGTTGAAGGAAGTCTTAGGCTGTGATAGCCAAAGATTTTGAAATGATGTTTAAAAGAATGATATGCTGGAAAATATGTGTAAAAACCCACCCTGCCCTCCCTCAGTTAAGTCTTCTTTTGCAGGTTAGCCTCTTCTCCACAGGTACACAGGCTACGTCATGGTCGCTGTTGAGGGACTGGAAAGGAATTTTCCTGCATTGGCAGGTTTTGCCTTTCCCGTAGAAAAATGTCACAACTTTGGCGGTTTCAGGCCTTGGGCGGAATCCTTTAGTCTATCTTCCAAATTGGGAGGGGGCATGAAGCGGTGACCCATGCCCCCTTGTGGCAGTGATCCCAGGGTTCCCCGTTAAAGGGGTCTTGAGGGGAGGCATTGGCCATACGCCGAGAGGTTGTCATTGTTCTCCCCTGTGATGGTGGCGAAACAGGGGGCGGGTTCTCTGCTTGAACATATGTTCTCCAGAGCCAGCCCAATCCCCACACATTCTGGGTAACCCTGATGTCCCCCAGATCCCTGGCTGGGGACTAGGAAGGAAAAACACCCAGTGCATGAGCCAAGGTCTCCCTGCATCTGGAACTTAATAAAGTTGTGGCCAATTTTAATCCCATAGCACGTTGTCTTGAGTCATTATTCCGCTCTTGGGTCACCTGGGTTTGGGGGGATTGAGCCTGTCCACGCAACGCTGCAGAACACACATTGCTTGGAAATGAATCAGTTTGACGGCTCCAAACCTTTTGCATTCTGAAACAGTATTTAAAGTGGGATGGCACAGAAACACCTGGATACCATCATGAACAAAAATCATGGAAGTACAATAGCAAGGATGCCAAGGGGAGGGGGGCTGTGACTTTTTAAAGTATTATTCTGTCATATTCCCAATTCTCAACCCTCTGCTGAAACCAGGTAAGGAGGCTGAGAAAAGGGAGGGATAACTGGGTGAGTCGGTGGAGAGATGAGAAAACAAACGGGAGGTGGGAGGAACTAGTTCTTTGTACTCCAAACCAGATTAAAACACACACACACACACACACACACACACACACCCCTAGGGGTCATAATGCCCCCCTTGGATTAGAGGTAATTGGACTGGAGAATCGGGGAATTGTGAACATCAGCAAAATTACCACTGAAAATGAGGACCTATGAAGACCAGGCATCCGTTAAAAAGTGGTGGGTTGTTTTCGCTCACATCTGATTGACTCGGAAGCATGCTGAGCTACTTCCTACTCCAAAATTTAGAAATTGATTGCTTTATTTCCAAGCCGAGCCAAATTCGGTATTGAAAGCAGCAGCGATATTTATTTCTCCATTGATTGCAGTTAGGGAAATTTAAAAAGTCTAAATCTCTATGGCTGATGAGAAAGAAACAATACCCTATTACTAATGGCCCTCTTGCCTCAGTCGTTTTCCGTGGTGGATTTCTGTTTGCCTAACACCAGCCATTTGGGGGGAACTGCAGTCTTTATAAATCACCCTATTGAATAGCAGAAGATCAATGGAGAACAATATTACAAGAGTCTTCAGTGATGGGTTGCAGTTAGCCATCACCTGCACCCACCTTTTGAGACAGAGGGGCCAATAAGACAGTAATTTTAATCTGAGCTAGTTTAGGGGCTTTGAGGCAAGCATTACAAGGCCTCAAAAGTCCATGTTCAAGCCCAAGCATGTGAGATTTTACCCGCTACCAACCATGATTTTAGGACCTACCTTATTTTACGATTCCAAGTTGTTTTTAATATTGTTTTCTAATGCTGTAACCCCTCCGGGACCTTGGGGCAGTGGCACCGGCTTGGGTCCAAGATTGGGGGAGGGGCACGTCATGCCATGTGTATGACACACATTGTGCATGTGGGACATCACACAGGCAACACATGTTGTGTGCTCATCATCAGGAGGAGGCTGAGCACCTAACTCAGCGCCACACAGAGTCAATGGCTGCGGCTCCTCCTCTCTCATGGTCTCATGATGTGGCCTCCTCTGCCCTCTCAATATTGGGAGCGGGGCTGAGCCCCCTGCTAAACAGTATTGAGGGAGCTGAAGACATCTCAGCCCTAAGGAGTTGGTGCTATGCCTTAAGGTGAAGGGTGGGCAATTGTCAGGGACTGGACTGAAGAGGAGGAGGGATGTGGAGGTCTAATCTCAAAGTTTTGATATGTATATTGATATTCAATCTTATAGAGAATACTCTTTCTTGGCTTAAGCTTAAGAGACTGATTTGCAAGTCCACTGAAGAAGCCCGGAAAGCTATCTTGGGAGTGTGCTACCTGCAAGCCCCAGTTAAAGGGCCCCATCAGGGCGAACAGCAGCCTTTTGATTACTTGGACTGCCAGGGCGAAACAGGTACAAAACGTTGGCACCCTGTCACCTACAACTTCATTGTCTACAACTTTATTAACATCTATTTACAATTCTACTACCATCTCTCGGTATTGTGAATATCACCGAACTTACCTTTTGATGGTATCTTCATGTACTTATCTAAAAGACTGAGTTAAGCATTTGAAAAATCTATCGAAGCCAGACATTATACGTTCATTTTAGGTGGGGTAGTTCGCAGGTCTTTGTGGCTTTGTTTAATGTTTTGTATTTTTCTCAGAAGGTTGATAAAGAATGTATAATTATTGTTCTGTGTTTATTAATCACCAACATGTTGCATGAGTCGCACTACTTCTATCAGCTGCACAGGTTGCGTTTTTCTAGCATTATTGCATTTATCCAGAGAAGAGGAAGGCAGTCTTGAATTACAGCAGGGCTTTGAGGAAGATAACGGCTCAGAGACAGGTGAACAGCAGAGTTATGAGGTGTTAGGAGGAGGAGGAGGAGGGGGGAAGGCAGAGCAGCTAGCTGACATATCACTGGACAGCATAACTGACCACCCTTCTCCCAAAACGCGGCGTTCGTTAAGAGTGCAAGTACAAAGGGCACAGAGACAGTTAACCATGGGCGGACGCCATAGAGGCAGGTGTTGTTGCTAGAAAGGAAGGGAGAGGAGCTCGGTGTGAGCAACGTCATCACTGCGAAATGACTGGATTTCTTTGTCTTTCACACTGATGGCTGAATAAAATCATAAGTAAGAACTTTTTTGTTTCCTCCTTGCTTCTTGGTGCAATCGAGGGAGGCAGAGAATTCCTCATGCCTGACCGTCATAAATGAACAACACAGTCCACAACACCAATGGCTATGTTCTTACCTCCACTGTTGGAGAAAGTATATGTCTGAATAGCAGTTTCTGGGAATCAAAAGTGGGGAGAGTATTGTTATACTTGGGTCCTGTTTGCAGGCTTCCTATAGATATCTGCAACACATTTTTTTCTGGGGGTCTTCAAGGGTACACAGCACCAACATTTCTTTTGTTGTTGTTAAAAAGTGTGGCACTTACTGTAACCACTCCATGGTGAATACCGGCACCTATTTTTCTAGAAAGAAAGCACTTGGTTAACCTCTGTGAGAACAAAATGCTGAACTTGATAGCTTGATCCAGCAGGACTTTTCCTATGTTGTTGTTGTTTAGTCATTTAGTCATGTCCGACTCTTCGTGACCCCATGGACCAGAGCATGCCAGGCACTCCTGTCTTCCACTGCCTCCCACAGTTTATTCATATTCATGCTGGTAGCTTCGAGAACACTATCCAACCATCTCGTCCTCTGTCGTCCCCTTCTCCTTGTGCCCTCCATCTTTCCCAACATCAGGGTCTTTTCCAGGGAGTCTTCTCTTCTCATGAGCTGGCCAAAGTCTTGGAGCCTCAGCTTCAGGATCTGTCCTTTCAGTGAGCACTCAGGGCTGATTTCCTTAAGAATGGAGAGGTTTGATCTTCTTGCAGTCCATGGGACTCTCAAGAGTCTCCTCCAGCACCATAATTCAAAAGCATCAATTCTTCAGCGATCAGCCTTCTTTATGGTCCAGCTCTCACTTCCATACATCACTTTCCTATGTTAGCATCTCTAATATGCATGCTTCTCCAGTCCCAGTCCTGCACCACGAACCACACTGAAATGTATCCCAAGCCAACTAATCAAATAATGCAACGGCAAGGCATGACGCGTCTTCTCGCAATATCTAATTTAGTAACGTTAGATGCTGCTGTAGGATTTTCCAAATGCAATTTACTGCCGCCCTTTCTCTCCCTCCTTGGGATAGAATCGCTTGACAATAACGTAAAAAGTGGAAAGACAAGCTGTTTTCAGCCGAGTCCTGATTAAAACGCAACACTCGGCTCGCTGTCTAACAGTAAACGAGCTACCAATTATGAGGGGAATGGGTGACACGCTCAAAAGATAAGGAAACAAATCACGGTGTTTTGCAAAAATGTGAAACCGGAAAAAGAGAAATCGCTGCAAGCTTCAACAACCAAATTTTAGGCCCGTGGAAGTACACTTGCCAGATATCACCCACTTCCACTGAGGAGGGGAAACGGCACCAACTCAAGCTGCCTCTTCTGACACCTGTCAAGTTTAATTAAGGAGCATGCAGACATTACAAAGGAAGGGGCGAAAATGGTGACGATGTAGACAAACAGGCACTTTTGGCTGAGCTGACCAGAAGCAAAGATGTTTATTCTGCAGCATATGCCTGCATGTCTAGACAGAGCTATTTTCCTAGGGAGGTTGCAAATTGACTTTGCCGCTGCCCGGGGAAGTCAGACAGCATTGCTGAACGATACCCATGCCAGAGTGGAAGAGCCTTTGGATTGTACACAGCTGCCTCCTTCAGAGAGGGCAAAATAGGGTTTACATGATCATACAAAAACCATGACATTGAACATGGGACACATTGGTTTGCTCATTTCAGTCAGCCTGGGATAGCAGTCAGCAAAGATGTAGACATACGCCAAGCACAGTCAGAGGAAGGGGCCTTATGCATTCCTAGAGATGCCATATAAAATACATCCCTGCATTGAGGTCTCCTCTATTGCCCCATAATATGTTGCAACACTTACTGTTTGAGGGTGGCACCTTCAAATGCACCCATCCCCTGCCCGCATTTAAGCCATTTTTTGGTCTTCGGGTAAATGCCTGAACAATGAGAAAGATTTAGAATACCTGAGTAGGACTTATGTGAAAACAGGTTGACAGACACATGACTGTGTACTCTATAACGTGGATGGGGCATTGGGGGAGAGGTTGTGCCTCTGGTAGGAGAAACATTACGCTCCTTCTGGGGTAGTTTGCCCACCCTTGGTTCCTGTTCTGTAATCAGCTCTCACCTGTGGCTCCTAGAAGCTGTTAGCATGGTAGCAGAAGCCACACCATGGGAATGCCTTCAACTGGCTGGCTAAACCAGGTCAGGATAGCTGATGGGCCTCAAACCCTCATGAGTTATGGACTTCTCCAGCATGCAAAGACAGGCCCTGGTGAATTGAGTGGGCATGACCAGTAGTGGGTCCAATGGTCAAGAAGGCAGTTTCGGCATATCATCATCATAAATTTTTATTTGTACCTCACCCTCCCGGCCGGAGCTGGGCTCAGGGTGGCTAACATCATAAAACTAACACAGTATACAAAGAACATAAAAACATAAAAAACAGGCAACCAATCAATTAAAATACATCTTAAAATTACTTCAGAGCAAATTAAAATCTGGACAGATGGCAGTCCATGGGTAAAATTGAGAGTGGTTAATATTCTCCAGGGCCAACTGTTACCACTGGTCTTATAAAAGACCTGTGAGCAGGCTAGGAGGCCTCTTTAATGCTTGTTCTTATACAGAAAGAAAAGAATCAGACTGAATCCTGACCAAAGGCCTGGCTGATGCTGTAGAGGGAAATGAGGGGCAAAACCTATTGGTGTTTTGCAACTTTCTGACTAGTTGCAGGACCTTAGCCACACCTAGCAAAGTAAACGCAGAGTTCATGAAAGCAATTGGCAACTTGGCTGCAGACAGGATGGACGAAGCAGGAACTAGGAACTTGTAGTTAGGTGTTTATTATATACAGTGGACTATTTACAGGAACAGAACAGAACATGGATCTTTGACTAACTCTCTCATACACAACTCACAACTCTCAACCTCCAACTCCTACACTGACACTCGTACTAACACACATTCCAGTTAGTAGGCCATTAATCATTATTCCCACGAGAGAGCTTGACCAATCATGGAGCTGTCTCCATGCCTCTGTATCACCAGGCAGACCTACTCCTTCACATTGCCTTGGCTGTCTGCCAAACCCTAATTGACTCTGTGTGAGTAGCTGCACATATTCAGATTCCCAACAAATGATGCTCATTGACCTGGGAAGGTTGCCCGTCTTGGAGAAGGAGAACTCTGATCCTAAACCTCTGCTGCCTTGAGGGATATTTTCCCTACACAAATCCAGAGTGGAATCCCTAAGACGATTGGATGGCGCCTTGCAAGCCTCCTTCCAGCAACCCCTGCAGCCAAGCTGGTGCCAAACGTCTTGCTCTGCTTTCCTTTGGAGCACATCAGTTAGGCCGAGAGAGGGGTCTTGTTGTCTGGGCAGCTTAGGATCTCCATAAACACTGTCCAGGCTTGTGTCCTGGGAAGGTCACTTTGGTGCTGCAAACACAGCCGTTTGCTTTCACCTCTGGAGGCGCATTTTCTCTCAAGACAGACAGATGCCAGCAACCACATTGATGGAATAATAGTGCATTAGTAGCAAAAACTATAATCAAGTAAGGCAGTCACACATGCTGTAACTGCACATTAGGGATGCTTCAGAAATTTGATCATTATATGTTCTGATATGAACTGACCGGATCTGAACCTCCCAGATAAGAACATAGTTCAGATTTTTCACTTATCTGAATATTACAACAGAATTGTTGCCTTGGGGGAAAATCTCAAAATATGTTTTGAAGTGAATCTGTTGAGAGGTTGCACATTTAGAAATACATATTTTGTGGGGAAATGCACACTAAATATACAACTAGACACATTGAATGCATGTTTTTCATGCAGATTTAATGAAATAACAATACAAAAATCAAAAACGAAACAAATAATTGCAGAAATGGACCTGTGGGTGCAAACACACCAAAGCAACATGCACTAGAAACAGACTGACCTCTCCATCCTTAGTATTACTTAAAAGTGATGTTCTGGGCCTTTTACATTTATCCGCTCTTTCTGCCCCTTAAAACAATCTTTATTGGATTGGCTTTTTTAATATAGCCAGCGTTATGTAGGGAGGGTGAGGGAACGCATCAAATATGCTGGGATCTGCTGGGGCATAATGAAGCGATCAACCCTCTAAAACTAAGCTGCTTCTGTCAACCCCTTCCTTGCTCCTTCACATTTCTCCCAAACATTCTGAAGAAAATCAATAACATATCAAGAACACAGTGACACCTGGCAGTTTAATTTCAGAAGGTCTGCAGATCAATAGGTTTAGAAAGGCTTATAAGTTTCTTTACAACTGAAGTGTAACAAATGCTGGAAACTGGGTACATATGGGGTGCTAGGAGAGTGGGGTGAGTGTGATAAAAAAATTGATGCTCATGAACACAAATGCTTTCTGCAACTGATTTGCTTCTAAAAGGAAAGGGTTCAAGCTTGGCATTTGATACCCTTGCACCCTTACCTTGACAAAGTTTTGCGTGAGTCTGAAATGAGCTATCTCACCACAGCTGCTGTCCAAATAAGGAAAGGAAAGGAGGTATGTGTTTTGAGGGTGCATGTTCCCTATCCCGATCCCTGTTCTAAACAGTTTGCAATCAGGGTACATTCAGGACTGCCTTCGCCAGTAATATCTGCCCATACGTTAAGATTTACTTCGGAGGTTCTGCTTTTATTGTTGTTGGTAAAACTGGTGATGTTGACAAGCATGAGAGGCAGTGCCTTTTTGGTGGTGGCAGCCTCTCAGTTGTGGAACTCCCTTCTGGTTAACTTATACTGTAAGAGGGCCTTGGAGACTGACCTACTTTCAGCTGCCTTCCTTTGGGAGCATTAACATCCTGTGATTTCCACTCAATATTTTGTGCCTGTACATCTTTTTGTCACACATATTGTATTTCGTATCATTCAACTTATGTACGTCACTTCGTGGAGATTTGTTCTTTTTTAAAACCCAGCTTATAAATACTATGAATAAATCAGTGTATGCTACAAGCACAAGTGACTCCAACGGGGAACTGAATATTCAACACAGCTCTGCATCACTTGGGGTACTGGGCATGTAGACAATTCTCATGGCAGCAGCAAGATGGAATGAACAGAGGTGGGGGGGTGAAGCTATCATTGAAAGCCATCATATGGAACAAGTGAATTATCTGAAGCAAACTCCAGCAAGGAACTGGGAACTGGGAACTGCAACACACAAAGACGATTCTCAAACTGGGGCTCAACCAGAACCTAAGAAGAAAGCTTAAATCAGTCCAGTTATCCCTGATGTATTTCTCCTTTGTAGGATGAGGAGCAAGTCAGATTCCAAAGAGCTCTGCCTTGCCACATACAATATAGGAACACAGAAAGCTGCTTTTCAGACCATCCATCTAAATTTGTATTGTCCATACTAACTGGTAGCAGATCTCCAGATAGAAGACATTCCCAAACCTACTTTGAGATGCCAGAGGTTTGGTCCTTCTGCTGTTCTACCAAAGGACTACAGACCTTCCTCTGTGGCCCTTGTGATGCCAAGAGGTGGGGGACTTGCCTTCTTTCTGTATGAGAAGATCCAATTGCTGCTATGCCTTGTGGTTCAATGTTGAAAGACTTTAGTCAATGTCTTGCCCTCCTGTTTCATTTCAATTCATTGTTTGGGGTTCTTGAATTAATCCCACTGACCTAGTCAACTGGCAGAAGCCAGATTAATCTTCCCAGGGTATTGTCAAAGCTACCCTGCCCCAAAAAAGTAATGCACACCAATTCCAAAGAGGCACCAAAAGAGAAAGATAAGAAAAGGTTTGAGAAATGAAGATGAAGATTAAGGAGGCAGGAGGAGAGCATTTGTAGTTGGCCATTTGTTGCATAGATCTATCAATGGCTGTGTCCACATCAACCCAGCGGAGCATTGTCAGGTACTTCTGTGCAGAGAATTCAAAAGCCTCTGTCTTACATTTGTACTGTTCACATACTGTTCAGGAGTACATTCTTCCATTATTATCTACAAAGAGATTTGTGAATGGCCACAAAACTCAGTACATCTACCCTATGCATTTAAAGCACTTAGACCTCTTTCATTTCATTTCATTTTTAATTTGCATTCCGCCTTTCTTTATTACTACACACAAGGCAGTTTTCAGCAACAAAATCTACAACAAAGAACACACACCTTATAATAAACTGATCCAAGTACAAAAGTCATAATAAAATGGAACTTTAAAATGGAACGGCTTATATAAAATAAAGTAATATTCAGTAATCTATTAGAATGTAATAGTGTTATTGTCTTCCAAAGCAATTACTCTATTCCAAACTTAAAAATGGAAAGCGTAATGCTGGTGGTCAACAAAAGAGGTTTAAAGACTCTCTCAAGGCAAATCTTAAAAAATGTATAAACACCAACAGCTGGGAAACACTGGCCTGCAAGCACTCCAATTGGAGAACAGCCTTTACCAAAGGTGTCATGGGCTTTGAAGATGCTCTACCTAGCTCAGGACGCAAGGAAGAAATGTGCTAAGAGGAAGGTCATTCTCTTGTTGTGCTGTATATGTGATAAAGTGGAGCCACACCAAGGTGAAGGCGACCTCTTGTTCTTCTCCCCATGCTCATTTAGGTTTTTGGTTAACTTTTCTAGTAGGGCGGTTTCCCATACATTTTAGTACCAGTGGTCTATGTTCACTCCTGATAGGTCCTTCCAGTCATGTTGAAGAAGTGTACCTATTTTTTCCCCAGCCTCTGTAACACTGATGGGCTTACTCAATTCATTGAAGCCATCTGCTATTCTTCAGAAGTCTGTTAAGAGATTCTGGATTTTTTATGTTTAACTGAAACAAGATTTATAAAGCAGTTGAGTGCAAAAGGTGGTAAAATATTAGTGCCCCAGGACATACTTGAATACAGTGGATTTTTTTCTTATTTTTTTTACCAGAAATTATTAGACTAATTTTCAAAGATTAGGGTACTTATATCTGATCTTGTTAAACATTGCAGTAGACTGGAACCAATTAACTGAGTAATTCCTAATTCCATATTATTAACTTCAAACAGGCCATATTTTCACTGCCGATATGTTGTGAACAGATTTTTTTTAAAGACTTTTCCTGAAATAAAGAAACCAGGTTATTTATGTAATATATCAGTGATGGAGTAGTTACTAGCTAGAGACCACAGGGTTTTCTGTTTGTTTTGTTTTAAGAGGTAAGCAATGCTGTTTTAAAGCATTCGCTTTCCAACAACAATTCTAGACCATGAAAGAAATTGCAGAATCTGCATACATTTCTGCTCTTTTTTTCTTTTATCTACGTTTGATCTTATCTGATGTTGTTTGGATGCGGTGTTTTATCTTATCGTAGCTTCATTATATTGCTATTATTTTCTGCTTTCATTCTGTTAGCCACCAAGAACACCTTTTGTGATAGGGTAGCCTATAAAGAATATAAATTAATTCATATATATGCACACACAGTATAAACTACTCAGAAATGGAGGTGAGTTTTCCCATACAAAATAGCTTTCTCCAAAATAATAACATTTGCCTGTCCCACTGACTAGATCCGTGTTGTGTAACTTGTAACTTGTAGCTACTTAATTGGATTCCCTCTCCTGGGAACTACCACCAGGCTATGTAAACAATGGTGTGGACCTTTTGGACTACCAAGGGTCTAGAAGCCAAGCCTTATGATGAGCGCTTTAGCCTGGAAAAAAGGAGATTGAGAGGAGATATGACAGCATCTTCAAATATATTCAAGGCTGTCACATGGAAGAGGGAACAATCTCTGGAGGGTAGAACGGTGTGATGACCTGGGACTCGGGCTCGGACTCGGAGCCAGAGGCATCTCAGTCCGCACTGGATCCTTTGCCTCAGGTGGCAACTGAACCTAGTCTGGGGCCTGATTCTGAAGAGCCCCAGTCTGCACAGGTTCCCCTGCAACAAGCACCAGCTGGGCCGAGTCAGGGGCCTGAGCCTGCCCTGGCTCCAGATGCGGGGATTACCTCGTTGCCTTCAGCTGGGCCATGACTTACAGCTGCTCCACTACCGGTTTGGTCAGGGCAGGCTGAGGTGGCCCCTGGGTCTAGTAACCCACCGATGTCTCCCGAGCTGCAGAGACTAAGGTCTGAGAGAAGGAGAGACCTGAGTACTCGCAGGAGGAGTCCTCGCCTTTGGGCGAAATAGGGAGGGGAGTCACCGGGGGATCAGGACCAGCCGTTACCCCGTCAGAGATAAAAGGCTGCCGGACCCCACCCCAGGTTGCGGGAGCAACATTGCTGCTTGCTAGAACATGCCTGTTACCCTGTGCCTGACCTAGCCTGGTTTTCTGCCTTGGCCCTGTTGGACTGACTCCTCATGGAATCCTTGGACCAGACCTGGACTTCATTGCTCGGGTTAACCCCCGGGCCCAGCACAGACTCGAACCAATGGCTTCAAATTACAAGAAAGGAGATTCTGACTGAATATCAGGAAAAACTTTCTGACAACAAGAGCTGTTGAACAGTCTGCCTTGGGAGGTTGTGGACTCTCCTCCCTTGGAGGTTTTTAAGCAGAGGTTGGATGGCCATCTGTCATGGATGAGATTCCTGCATTGCAGGGGGTTAGATAACTCTTGGGTCCCTTCCAACTCTACGGTTTATGAAAGGGGATGGTGCTCTTGCATGAAATGCTGCAATTGCTGAGATTCTCTCTTCTGCACATCTGTTGAAGGAACACAAGGCCTGTCCTCTTGGACATCTGACTTTGTCACCCCTCTCCAATTACACTAGAGGACTCAAGTCTTTCAAGTTGAAACTCAGATTGGGATCTGGTACACAGATACATATGAACTTCAGCCACATTCCAAAGAAGCAGAAGTGTGTGAAGCTGAGCTTGGCTGCGGTCAAAGGCTTTAGCGATGTAGGAAAGAAGCCTTGTGTTAATATGTGGATTGCACAGAAATCAGAGGTGACAATACAGAATTGTGCCCTTAAACATAAGAGACAGAAACCATAAGTCACTTTCTGCAGAGATTGTAGCGGAAATTGCTCTTAATCATCTAACTGTTTTAGAGTCTGCACTTTCGAAGCAGGAAGCCAAAATGAACAAATATTGTGAAATTAAAAAATGAGCACTATTGCTGGATAGGAACAAGAAGCTGTCTGAGTTATAAAGAGATGGATGTTGGATCAACAGAGACAGATCATCAGCAAACAGAATGGTAGAGCAAATAGAACTATAAACTAGAAAACTGGGGAAGAGAGGGCAGATTAGAAATAACCCAGGAGCAATTAGACTTTGCCTAAGGCACCTAGAAATGTGTCTTTCCTTCTTGGAAGCTTGGTAGCTGTTTGCATGACAAGAGAGAAAAAATCACTTGATTTAAAATGAGAACACTTGCAGCATTTTCACACATGACACCAAAACACTTTTTGCATTTCTGTCTTCTGTGACGTGACCCTAAAACTGAGCGTCTGTTGGTTAGAATGCGCAGAGAGTTTAAAAATGCATTTCTTTTTTCCACCTTCTACCCCCGGTTCAAAGCATCCACAGATGGAACAAAGAAGAGTGGGAGGGAGGTGCGAAAATGCTCTTTGGTGAGACTCAGAGACAATGTTTTCAGACCTCTCAGAATGGGAGGATGGGAATCGAGAACAACTGCTGCAAAAATAAAAAATAAAAAATAAATACGTAAATGCCAACAACTGCGGCAAAATAAAATTAAAGGCCCTGAAGGAAACTGCGGTCTCCCATCGCTTTATTGATGTTGACAGTCTTAAGTTAATTACAGCAACTCAACGTTTGAGACATTTCCATGGGACTTTGGAGGGCACAATTGCTATAAAAGCAGACTGCAGTTGCTAGAAACCACAGCAGGGGAGAGCACTCTTGTGCTCGGATGCTGCTTGGGGGCTTCCCATAGACACCTGTTTGGCCACTGTGAGAACAGGGTCCAGCAGGCTTGTCTTACGTTTTTTTATGAGTCTAAAGGGAGTGATTAGAGTTTATCAGAGTTATAACCCTTTCAGGGATACTTGGTTCCAACTGGTTCACAAATTTAGGCTTGCGTCCTTTTTAAATTTCCAGTAAAAAAAAAAGGTAAAGGACCCCTGGATGGTTAAGTCCAGCCAAAGGCAACTGTGGGGTTGCGGCGCTCATCTCGCTTTCAGGCCGAGGGACCCAGCGTTTGTCCACAGACAGCATTCTGGGTCATGTGGCCAGCATGACTAAACTGCTTCTGGTGCAATGGGACACCATGACGGAAGCCAGAGAGCACGGAAATCGGGTCCTCCCTTAAAGAGTGAGGTATTGTGGTGAGACCTGGAAACCGACACCCTGTGTTGTGGGTGGGTACAATTGGTCAGCCAATTGGTAGGTCCCTCATAGCTGGGTGCAATCTGGCCAATGGGACACAGTCCAAATAGTTTGAGGGACCTATTTATGCCCATGCATGTGACCCAGAGCTTCCTCTTTCGGTGCGTGCATTCGGAACACCCGCCCACCTCTCTCTACTTTTAAGGCTTGTGTGCTTGACCTTGCTATGCCGTCGTGTGTCGTCTGTCATTGGGGCAGGGGCACAGCAGGAATTTTCCCCACTTGACTGATTGGCTGTTGCCATTTGGGTTTCGCCTGCCGCGTAGCAAATTGTCACAACTTGTAAGGTTGCGGATAGGCTCTGGTTCAGGTGATAGGGATGGGAGAACGCTCTTGCCATTCCTATGTGAAGGGCATTCCGTTAAAGGAATCCAGGGACTTGATGGTTTGGTCAACCCCTGAGAGGGGGTTGTCCCCGTGCCTGAGTCCAGGGGGACATTTGGGTGGTGGAGATAGCCTGTTCCCGGCTTTCCGCTTATCCAGGTGTTCACCTTTGGCTGACCTATGCTGGTGTCCTGGGTCAGTGCTGCCTGCAAGAGTGCAGGGAGCTAGTCGAACCAGAGCCTATGCAACCAGTCACTTTCTGTAATCAATAAAGTTGTGGCCTAAATTCTGCCAAAAACCAAAACCAAAATTTGAGTCATGTGTGAATTAATTTAGGGGGGAGGTTTCTGGGTCTGAACACGCAAACGCTATTTATCTTCCCACCGCAGCAGTACCTATTTATCTACTTGCCCTGCTTTCGAACTGCTGGGTTGACAGAAGCTGGGACAGAACAATGGGAACTCATCCTGTTGCGGGGATTCGAACCGCCAACCTTCCGATCGGCAAGTCCAAGAGGTTCAGTGGTTTAGACCACAGCGCCGCCTGTGCTCCTATTTTCCAGTATCCCCAATTCACTCAGAATGCTTTGAAAACCTCCTAGTAGATGCTGTAGAAGACTTAGGCATGAGGTGGACACCAACACTACAGACAGGATGACCTTTTCATTGAGATTGTTGGTTTCCTGGCAGATATACAGCATTTCTCATCAGATCCCCAAGAAGCTGCCTTAGTCCACTGAACTCACTACTGGGTACACTGACTGCAGGAAGTTCAACACACAGAAACCCAATGAATATGAAACCTTACTTAGACCCTGCTTAGCTTTGCAAATGTGCTAGCAGTTTTATTGCTGCACCGCTAAATCCTAATACTGTTTTATATCATTTAGATTGGTGCATTTTATGTAGTACACTTTTATTGTACTCCTCTTTATTATTATTAATACGTATTAACATTGTTCAGTGGTTTGGGGGCCTCAGAGCTAAGAAATAAACCCCACCAAAACCCAGCATATAAATAAACCATACCATACAATTGTAAAAGTCAGCACTCTTTTCCTGGTGTGATCTTTGACTACCAGCATGTTTGAAATAGCACATGTGGGTTAGGACACAGATATGGAGAACGCTGGCTCCCCATTCAATCTGCTCCTATGAAGTCCTCTTTGGAAGCCCTCCTCCAAAGCCCTGCAAGTAGAGGCATGGGGCAATCAGAAGAAAAGGCCTTCTCTGTTTCAGCACCACATTTATGGATGACTCCTGCAAGAAGTCCACCTGGTTCCAACATTACTTTCTTTTTGACACCAGGTGTCAGGCTTCAGGGAATCTGATCCCTCCCCGGTAGAGCCAGTAAGCAGATAAACAAGAGGAGTTCTTACCAAGTAATTTATTCCATAGATCACAGAGAGAGATGAAGAAATGCAGCCTCTCTAAAATGACGTTGCTCCGAATAAAGTCCAACCCCCCTATGTCTCTCCTATTCTATGTCACCCCTATGTCAGCTAATCCGAGCTTTCTGTCTCTGAGCCTTCTGTTCTACTGCCCTCAATGCTTCCATGACATGTGGAGTGCTTGTTACATGAGAATGTGAACCCAACCTAGGGTGATAGTCATGATATTTACAATCATGTGGCTTTTCCATCACAGCACATCATAAAATGCATCTATTATTTCTTTTACAGAGGTGCTCTCTCTCTCTCTCTCTCTCTCTCTCTCTCTCTCTGTGTGTGTGTGTGTGTGTGTTTTAATTAATCATCATAGATTATTTTTAATACATTAAAGCATGTTGAGCTTTTATTGTTCAATATTATTGTGGGGGTTTAAATGATAGCCAATTCTGATCACCATATTGTCATTGAAGCAGAAATTCACCAGAGGGTTCTAATTACACCCTTTATTAAGTTTGACGAGAGAGGTCTCTCCAAATAGCCAGCCCTGCAGAGAAATAATATAAAATAAAGGACAAATTATAGCTCTAGTTCAAACACCACGAGGCACTTTTTAATTTCCCTTAAACACACTCTTCCTATCATTTTCTCCCAGGTGGATCTAAAGGCCTAATAGTATGTCACACTCAGCTGTTTGTAAGAAATCCCTAATGGCAGATATTTCTAAACAAAAGCAGCTTGGGAAGCGAGTGCATGAGCAGAGAGGCAGCAAGGGGAGCAATGCTCAGACCTTTGCTGCTTCTCTGTCCCCAGCGAGAGCCAGTGTGGTGTAGTGGTTAGGAGCAATGGACTCATAATCTGATGAACCGGGTTCGCTTCCCTGCTCCTCCACAAGCAGCTGCTGGGTGACCTTGGGCTAGTCACACTTCCTTGAAGTCTCTCAGTCCCACTCACCTCACAGAGTGTTTGTTGTGGGGGAGGAAGGGAAAGGAGATTGTTAACTGCTTTGAGACTCCTTAGGGTGGTGTTAAGAGGGATATGAAATCCAAACTACTACTCCTCCTCCTTCTTCTCCAGAAGCAAGCTGTCTTTCCCCTTGTAGAGTTTTGAGAACATCCCACATTCTTATTTTGAACTCGTTTTCAGAATGTGAATGCTTATTTAGAAGGGGGGTAGCAATATCTACACACTGGGAGGTATCAGTGGGTTTGAAGAAACCCCAAGGCTTTCACATCCCTAGATTCAGCCCTGAAGAATGGCCACCACAGCCCTAGATATCTGGCCTGGTTGGAGGAGGACATTTTACGAATTTTATTAAGTCAAAGCTGCATCTAAAGAAGGGTAATACTGGTTCCAGAGACATAGTCTTCTTAACTAGATGGGATCATGAAGCAGAGCATTTATGGGCAAGGCTTCCCTCTCCTTTGAATACACTGCAGTTGTGATTATGTCCCTGTAAGTAAGTTTCCAGTACACTTTTGCAAAAACGTCACATTTTTCATTAGGTCAGATTTTTGGTCTTCTGCAATGTTCTGAAACTCTTTCACAGTACAGCTGGCTGGATGATGACTATGTGAAAAAAAAAGTTGACTAAGCTAACACATTCCATGCTGACAACCAACTGTGTTTTTATCTTCTTGGAGGAAAAGGCTGTGCTCTTCCATCTTTGTCTCGTTTAAGACATTGAACAGAAAGGATACGATGAAATTCTGTTCCTGCCATAAAACAGGATATCAGGAATATCAGGAACCATTGTAGCAACACGCATGCGAGCATTAGGATTCATCATTTCATTTCCATGTACTTTTGCAAAAGCAGATAATGAAAACAAGTGAAGAAAAGTCACAATTGCTCTTAATACATAGGATGCTCCCTTACAACTATATAGGAACATAGGAAGAAGCCAGATCTTTGATTGCATCTAGCTCAGTATTCTCTGCAGTTCTCTAGGATTTCCTGCAGGATTCCAATCCTACCTAGAGATGCTGGGGATTCAACCTGGGTCGTTCTGCATGCAAGCTAGATGCTATAACACAGTACTATGGTCCTTTCCCTTCATGGTTGCACCACAGTGGACACCTATTTTATCCAGCCAGCTACATGCCTTTATTTTTCCTGTTGTAGTCTACCAAAATTCCAGAGTATGAGGCATCACTGCTGCCCAGCGTATTATAGTTCCTGCATAGGATTGCCCCCTCATAGCTTTATGATAAGATCAGAGCTGATTTTGAACCCCATATTCTTTTGGTTGTTGTTGTTTTCCACGAAGTGTTTGGCTATTGCTGGAGGTTATTTTGCTGTGGGTGAGTATCATTTTGTGATATTTAGTGCTTGACAGCAGCTTTGAAAGCTCCTAGGAAGCAACTCCGGATCTATGCACCAAGAACTATCACCGTTTTAGCTGTCTCCCTTCTAAATTACCTGAATTGTCACTGTTCCTGGGAGGAAAATCCTAAGGAGATGCCATAAATAAATGTAGTATATCACTGTATGCACTTTGAGCAAGAGTAAAGCAGCTAACAAGAAGTTCACCAAAAGCCCGCCTTTTCCTTAGGTGATTTATGCAAGGACTGTCCATTACTGTTCATGCTGAGTTATGCAGGCAAATCCCACTTCACATCAATAACTGAATCAACCCCAAAGTGTTGAACTTAATTAATCATTTGCCTTGTCCCATTGCTGTGGAACTAAAAAAAAAAATTACAAAAAGGGGTAATGCAGAAGGACAGGGGTGTTAGGTATCTGTACATTTACAAGATGATGAATTATAATGGCTAAAGCCCAAACATCAAGCTGAATGTTAATCTGATGATGGAGCTTGGAAGGAGGCCAGTATTGAGGCCAGACTTATTTGCCAGCAGATTTTGAGTGTCAGAGGTGGTTCTGGTGGCAAAGAAACAAAAGACTAGCAGTGCTTATCTATGTACAAAAAGAAAAGGGGGGAAGAGCTCCAGCCCCAAGATTAGCCAGCGATTGGGCCAGGATCAATTCAAGGGAACTCAAGGGACCTCAAACAGTCTCCTGTTGGTCACATAACCAACTCTACTATTCTGCTCTGCTCTGATATCATTAGCAGGTGTTGCTAAAGGCCCCAGACAAGGCTGAGCCGCTCATTATACCTGTCAAAACCTGGGATGTGTTTCGAAAAAGGGTTGTGAATGTGATACCCTTCAGATTACACTTCCATTACCCAAACCACCGGCTATCTTGGCTGGGGCTGATGAGAGTCGCCTTCAACCAAAGTCTGGAGGGCACCATGTTGGCTACCCTGATGCCAAATACCTGTAGAGGGTGAGGGACCACATCCAAGCCCCTATTCAATGATGATGTGGGTTTATGTGCGCTAACCTTTTTCCTTCTAGGGCACAGCGTTCATTGGCTTTGCCGTGGTTCAATAATGGTTGGTGTTTTCAACGCTGGGTCTGTTGGGAGGTTTCGCCTTCCCCCTAGAAATAGTCACAACTTTGATGGATTAGGCACTGGATGAAATCCTTCTAGTCTAACAACACACAGGGGTGGGGTGAAGTGGTGTGTCACCCACACCTCAGAACTGTGCAATAACAGGGTACCCCAT
Source organism: Podarcis siculus (assembly GCA_034642415.1). Classification (NCBI taxonomy): domain Eukaryota; kingdom Metazoa; phylum Chordata; class Lepidosauria; order Squamata; family Lacertidae; genus Podarcis; species Podarcis siculus. Next base: position 57,206,569 of record JAXCMG010000012.1, read on the forward strand.
TAGAGGGGTCTAGTAGGAAGCCAAGGCATGTGGCAGATGAGCCATAGCGCTTCCTACAGAGGGCTGAGAGCGTCATCCGTGTAGACTTGTGGGTTGAGGAGGAGCCATTAATCCTGGGCTTGACTCTGTCATGCAACAGCCATCCCCCAGGGATGCTGTGAGGGATAATACACCCAGTGCCTAAACCAAGTCCAAACCTACATCTGGAACCAATAAAGTTGTGGGCAATTGTTAAATCCCAGAACGTTGTCCTGTCCAGTTTGTTCACCTTCTTATCTCAGGCCTTGTTCCCAGGGAGGGGGCAGTTAGGTCACTATGAGTACATCCGCAATGTCCAGTCTTTATAGAGCATTTGTTTTGATTTGTTTATGGGGCAGTTATACAGCCATGAACATTCACCCAGAGTTGTCTGCGGGGTGCATACATCTTCCCACTAATCATTTGTTCATTCCACACTTTTCAGTGCATTTCCCTGACACTTTCCTAACTGCAAATGGTGTGTGTGTGTGTGTGTGTGTGTGTGTGTGTCTTTTTCCCTAGGGGAGAGCTTATTTATATCTAGAGCACTTTAATTGTGCAAACCTAAATATCCAGGATATGCTTGATCTCACCTGCAAAAGAGTGAAAGTCCAGAGAGATTCTGGGACTTGGGAAAAGGTGCCTGCTTGCCCTGCCTTCCTCTGCCCCAAAGAGGCTTTGAGGCAGGAAAAGTAGGAGCCAGCAGAGGTGGGTGGTTTGTGAGCAGGGTCTGTATTTAGCTCAGTATTATCTGTAGTGGCAACAACTCTCTAGGATTCCGCACCAAGGTCTCTTCCATCCCTACCTGAAGATATCAGGGATTGAAGTTGGGATTTTCTCAATGCAAAGCATATGAATTGGGCTCGAAGTGCTGGGAGATTTACAGGGAATTTCCCTCACCTATTCAGGGCCAAAAGGTACAAGAGAGCAGTGTGGCAGCAGTATGAATCATAAATTCCTGTGCTTTTATGTGTTTTTATAATTTAACTAAGCTGCCTCTGAAAGCACTCAGCGGTGAGCTAATCAAAAGCATATCTGCAGCATTACTGTTTAAGCGAGCACACATTCAGAATCCATCCAAAGCAGATGCATTGGATGCAAAGAAAACGTGCTGCTGTTTAGAGCCTGAAGTTAAGGGTCATTTGTAGGAAAGTCTCGTGATAAATGCAGCACCCATCTCCTCTCCGAAAGGGCTCCATGGCAGTATCTCAGGGGTCTTTCAACTTAGCCCGGATGGGACCTCTCACGAGTTAAAAGCGAAGAATATTACCTAGGAATTATTAACAAGGAAAGGGGGCTTTCCTCCCACACTTTTATTAAGCTCTTTGGTTTGCTCTATTTTCACCTTGAATCTAACAAATTTTGCTTTCCCCATTTGTAGTAATTTCACCTACCTACACATACACACACACACAATCTTTGCTGAAATACTGTTGATCAAATGTTTTGTTTTTTAAAAAGGTAACATGCTATTTACCATGAGAAAAATGTTTAGTTGTGATTTCAATTGTACCTTAATGGTACAATCCATCTCTGCAGCCCTGCCATGCCCCCTGGCCAGGATGCAAGGTGGAGGTCAGGCAGATTGCTTTGCAACCTGGAGGTGGTGCAGCAATTCAGCCTGACTCAGGCCTGATACTATCTTGTGATGGCAGCAGGGCCAGCCTGAGATCTAAGGGATCTTGGGCTGGCTCAGCTCCCTCCCAGACATGGGCGAACGAAGGCGTCGGGACACCTGGGGTGGGGCATCACTACACAGGGCGCATGTGCAGTGTCACTACATACGACACATGCTCCTTATGTAGCAACGCCGCAAATGCACTGTACATAGCGGTTTGCCGGCGGTGCCACTCCAGCACCATAAAGACAGTGCTGGGATCCTCTGCTCATGGCTGCAGCCATGAATGGGGGAACCTCCACATGCAGCTGCTGCCGCGTGATGGCTGCTCGCACTGCCACGGTGGGGCGAGCTCCCATGGGGTACCTTCTTGTCACCCCCCCCCAGACATGGCACCCAGGGTGAACCGCCCCCCACCCTCCCGTTACGACGCCACTGCTCCCAGAGCACCCCATTACACTGGGATTTACACTGGCTGCAGTTGGTGGTTACCCTACCAGGAAGCACCTGTTTGGTGGGTAGAAGTGGCAGCTCTGTGCTAGCAGAGGCTGGTAAGGTTGTGAAGAGGCACACCACTGCCAATCCACCAGCAGCAGCCCGCTGGCTCAGTGGGTGCAAAGGGGGTTTGGACTGCACGGTAAATCATCTCTTGAAAGGACCCAGTAGAAAGAAAAAGAGACCGTCATGTGTTAATACTGTTCTCTCCTATGATGCCTACTGTTGTTGTTGTTTAGTCGTTTAGTCGTGTCCAACTCTTCGTGACCCCATGGACCAGAGCACGCCAGGCACTCCTGTCTTCCACTGCCTCCCGCAGTTTGGTCAAACTCATGTTAGTAGCTTCGAGAACACTGTCCAACCATCTCGTCCTCTGTCGTCCCCTTCTCCTTGTGCCCTCCATCTTTCCCAACATCAGGATCTTTTCCAGGGAGTCTTCTCTTCTCATGAGGTGGCCAAAGTATTGGAGTCTCAGCTTCAGGATCTGTCCTTCCAATGAGCACTCAGGGCTGATTTATATTGGAAGCATTCCTAATACTTGCATATCCTCCAACATTCCTCAGATGAAAATAGGGACATTTCTCACTCCCCCACAACTGACCCCCCTCGACCCCCAATGTTTTGTTTCCTATCAGAAGAAGGGCAAGGGCCACCACTGCTAAACCAAGGGGGAACAGCAAAACATGCCCTCCACTGTTCTGAAAAAAAACCCAAATCCCTATTTTATTTTATTTTACTTGGACACTTGGAGGGCATGTACTTGTATTCCTCCCCACAGAAAAGCACTTCCTTCCCTACAGTATATTTGTATCATCCTCATCGTCTGTATATGTTCCTGGTCTCTCCATAACTTGTCCTATGGGCAGCTCGCAAACATAAAAGGGTAATATACAATTAAAATAGAGTGCGGTATAATGACCCTGGTGAGTTTGGGGGAGACTAAATGGGTTTGAGGGGACCCTTCCAATTTTTTTAAAAAAAATTAGCTGTGATTTTTATGACTATTAAGATGGGGTTTCTGCAGAAAAGGTGACTGCTGAAACAGTCAAATCAGTTTCTTTGTTCAGCAAATAGCTTAGCCAGGTCTATTAAGCATATTCTTTGTTATGTACAGTTGAGCCAAAGTGTTGTCATAGAAACTAAATAGCTGGAGACATTTCTGGAAGGTGAGCGGAAGGGGGCACATCTTTCTCCCCACCCCTCACCCCGGCTGGAGGTGATGTCATCAAGGTCTGAGTCTGAAAGAACAAAAGAAAGAAGCAGTCAAGGGGCTGAAGCTCAAAAAGACAAACAAAGACCTGCCTTGCTCTCTGTGCAGAATCCAAAGAAAAAGGAGGCTACAGTCTTACTGTGGTGACCTTTATCAGATTTTTCCTAGCTCAGAAACTTGGAATGTTCTTTTCCTTCAGGGTCTGCCTGGCAGGTTCCTAAATACCCAAGGAGCTACCTCCAAGTGTCCCTATTTTCCAGGGATAGTCCTGGATTTACAGAAGCCATCCCGGTTTCTGATTTGATCCTGGAATGTCCCGCTTTTACTTAGGGCGTTCCTATTTTCATTGGAGAATGTTGGAAGGTATGGAGTTATTCTGAAGGCAGCCCTGTACAGGGAAGGTTTTAGATGTTTAATGTTTTATTATTATTTTATATGTTGGAAGCTGCCCAGAGTGGCTGGGGCAACCCAGTCAGATGGGCAGGGTATAAATGGTAAAATTGTTGCTGTTGTTGTTTAGGGTTTTCCTATTTTCATCAGGGGACGTGGGTGGTGCTGTGGGTTAAACCACAGAGCCTAGGACTTGCCGATCAGAAGGTCGGCAGTTCGAATCCCAGTGATGGGGTGAGCTCCCGTTGCTCCTGCCCACCTAGCAGTTTGAAAGCACGTCAAAGTGCAAGAAGCGGCTTAGTCATGCTGGCCACATGACCCGGAAGTTGTATGTCGGCTCCCTCAGCCTATAGAGTGAGATGAGCGCTGCAACCCCAGAGTCCTCCGTGACTGCACCTAATGGTTAGGGGTCCCTTTACCCATTAATGGAGAAAATACTCCCTCAAGTACTTAGGTCCCAAATAATTAGTAGGACTGGAAGCAGCATGGAAGACAGTGGAGGTACATTCTCTGGGAATCCAATACAGGGTCACAGTTTGAGAGCTTGATGCAGAATGAAACAGAATGAGAAAATTAATGGCAACACTGAACGTACCATTAGCAATACATGATTTTGCTGTCTCTCTCTTTCCCTTTTGCTTCCCAAACATGCACTGATCATCCTTTCATTATTTTTGAGTTCTAAAAGTGCAAACCCCATTGGTTTTGCCACTCAGTAATATAAACAGAACTAATGGCTACAAGATATTTAAACCATTGCTTGGAAATTAATCATTGTAACAAGAATGTAATATTTTAGTTCATGTTTCTCCTGGCTGGTATATAAAATGAATCTCTAACTCATTAAATCTGCAAAGTTTGTAATTACACCATAATGTTTTGTGGCTTTCATGCCTTTGCTTTGTAAAAACACCGCCTTTAGCATTTGATAGGTTTATTTTGTTCCTTGAGGTCACTGATGAGGGTGGTATGGGGGGGGGGGATTCCTAAACCAATGTGATCAAGCCCAGACCAGCAATAAATATGAGTTTCATTTAAACTAAAAAAGGGGCAATTTTCAAAAAATAATAATGTTTTGCTGTCTCAAATAAATATGGATGATGTAGAAAATAAAAATCGGCTCGGTCACTCCTTCAGAGCCTCTGCTTAGAAAAATCTGTACCATGGCAGGAGAGCAAATGGCAGCAGATATTGGTGTACATCCTTACATCTTGCATGTTTTTCAAATGCATGCAGACTGTCCCCCTGAGCTGGGACCCAGTGTTGGGGACAGCCTACATGTGTTTGACATCTGTTAAACTGTGCCATGCTTGAACTATATATACATCACCCCCAGTAGTTTTATGCACACAAGAGAGCAGCCATGATGGATCAAGATGAGCACTATGCCATGCCTGAATCTTTCTTTAGGGAAGCTGCTTGGACCTGAGTGCACACTTTTGCTGCTTTCCGCAAAGGCTCATGGAGACCTTGATCAGAGTGGCAGAAATGCAGCCGTGTCACCTAAAGAAAGTGTGAGCATATCATGCCTGGGGAAAACCGATGTTGGAAGTCTGTCAAAGGTCCCTGCCTGGGGACCTTAAGCAACAGGGTCCAAGTTGCTTATGTCTCTCTGGCCCCAAATGATTATGGTATTCATAGCCTAAGTTTATTTGGGGCTGCCCATATGAACAGTAAAATTGAGGGGATATTTTAATAATCTTTTTAAAAAATATTATTATTATTTGTACCCCACCCATCTGACTGGAAGAATCAAGGAAGTCTGAGTCAAGTGGAAAGCTAAGGGCAGAACAGTGGTTCTTTAGGGAAGGTGCAGGTGCCAGAGAGAAACAATGATGAGAAACATAACATACCTGCCAACATTTCTCTGATGAAAATAAAAAGGTAAAGGGACCCCTGACCATTAGGTCCAGTCGTGGCCGACCCTGGGGTTGCAGCGCTCATCTCGCTTTATTGGACAAGGGAGCCGGCATACAACTTCCGGGTCATGTGGCCAGCATGACTAAGCTACTTCTGGTGAACCAGAGCACCACACAAAACGCCGTTTACCTTCCCACCAGAGCAGTACCTATTTATCTACTTGCACTGCATACTTTCAAACTACTAGGTTGGCAGGAGCAGGGACTGAACAACGGGAGCTCACCCCGTCACAGGGATTCGAACCTTCGGATCGGCAAGCCCTAGGCTCTGTGGTTTAACCCACAGCACCACCTGTGCCCCCTTTTTTACCAGCCAATTATACAACTAACTAACCAGCCAATCAATCAATCAATCAATCAATCAATCTATCTATCTATCTGTGAATTACAATCTGAAGGAGATGGTGACCTTGTTGACCCATCCATAGCAGAAGCTAGACATGAAGACATGAAGACAAGGCATTATCAGTGGCACCACCCCAGAATTCCCTGCCAGGTGATAACCAGGATACCCCCATAGTAGGGATGTGTTACACTATCAATTCTAACCTCTCCCATATTTCCATTTTTCATCCATTTTAAGTTCAGTTCTCCATATTTGAACATCACTTTGCAGCTTTTTAATTTTTTTTAAAAAAACCAGCATTTTAGTGCAACTTTCTCCAAATACACACATTTTTTTATGCTGTTTTCACTAAACATGCATGGACAGAAAAATAAAGCAATAAGTGTGAAACTGTGGGCAGCAAATTCAGGAGGCTTATGCACATCCTTGGTGGACCATCATACATCTTTGGCATGTTGTTGTTTTTGTTTAGTCGTTTAGTCGTGTCTGACTCTTCGTGACCCCATGGACCGGAGCACGCCAGGCACTCCTGTCTGCCACTGCCTCCCACAGCTTGGTCAAACTCATGTTAGTAGCTTTGAGAAGACTGTCCAACCATCTCGTCCTCTGTTGTACCCTTCTCCTTGTGCCCTCCATCTTTCCTAACTCCAGGGTCTTTTCCAGGGAGTCTTCTCTTCTCATGGCCAAAGTATTGGAGCCTCAGCTTCAGGATCTGTCCTTCCAGTGAGCATTCAGGGCTGATTTACTTAAGAATGGATAGGTTTGATCTTCTTGCAGTCCATGGGACTCTCAAGAGTCACCTCCAGCACCATAATTCAAAAGCATCCATTCTTGGGCGATCAGCCTTCTTTATGGTCCAGCTCTCACTTCCATACATAACTACTGACATACTGGATTCAATTTGCTAAAAAATTATGCACGTCTGGTATTTTAAAAAATTGACATGGTTGTGGTTGGACAGAGGCTTTCATCAAATTCAAATAGGTGAATTACCATTGTATCTAATGTGAACCTGAATTTTCAAAACCTTGAAACCAAGAAAGGATTTGCTGGTGAATGTAAATGCGCCGTAAAATCTAATGTGCACCCTAATTTTCACAACGTAATTTGGCAAAAAAAAGATGGTGTGCATTACATTCAAGTATATATGGTAACTCTGTTGCTTTTGGCATTCCCTTGTAGCATGTGGCTTGGTTCTTGCTCCTGTTCCACAAGTACTGTTTGTCATGGTGGAATGTGTGTACTCTGTTCCAGTGCATTTTAATCTAGACTCGGTGTGCAAATTTATAAAGTGTGGTCAATGTGCAAAGGATATTGCTTTAAAGCATAGGTAGAGAGCCTTCAGCAAATGGCTCATACTTGGTCTACCAGGCATCCACATTTGGCTCACAAGCTTGTTTTCCCCAAGCCATTCTCACCTGCCTTACAACTGATGGCACATGTGATGTCAGGTGAGGGGCTGGTAGAGATGCAGCTGCAGAAAGAAGAACTAAACTCCTCACATGTCATCTGATGTGCAGGGAATTCAATCCTGCTTGGCCAGTACCTCCCCTCACCCCTAGGGGTCAGCTTTGATGGGTGGGTGGGAAAAGCCACCTATTACCTGGAATCATTATGATGTCATATAATTGGCAGGTAGGTGATCCTGACCACCTGGCAAAAATTGCCCATGTGGGTGAGGGAGATAAATATCTGGCCCAGTGGGCCAAAAAGTTTTCCCTGCTTTAGAGCAATGGATTAGTCTGGTCAAGGAGGCTAAACTAGAGTCAATTCCTGCTGAATTTTCCTGAGGAAATTCAACTGAAAATTCACACAAATATTTGGCATCATTCTACCTCAATCGTTTCTCTTGGGCAGGAAGCAAAAATAATAAAATCAAAAAATCACTTTAGATAAAATATGGTTTATCAAAATATTTTTGCTTCTGTCAAAATTCCATGGAGCAGCAATTTTGTTTTAGATGAAATTCTGTGGCAACAGCATGTCTAATTGTTTTTGCATGAGCAGACTAAAGAAATATAAACATGGAACTACAGTTGAAGGTAGCTTTTCTCCAAAAGAAAATATATATATATGGCAAAAATACACAGAGAATCACTTGTGGGTCTGTTTGTTTGTTTTCAGTCATAGCATGAAAACATAACAATTGGAGGTGCAATATGTGATTGCAGACACAAAGGTGAAGAGAACGTCAAGACAACACATCTGATTGTGATTTCACTTCCATGAGCGGCACCAATCAATGAGAACTCCATTGCACTGTAAAATAAGAGCAGCAAGACCCTAGTGGAGAATCGAGGCAAATCTGATTACAGTGTGCTTGACTGCTCCAGTGGAAACATATTGGTGAGTAAATATTTGACAGAAACGTCTATTCAATAACCACAAGTTGAAAAAAAATATGTGCACAGATCTATAAAGTAGGTCAGACAATAGCTTTTTATGCCCTCAGCTATTTTATACATGAGCATCTAAAACCTTGCAGGCTTCAACAACTCTTCTCCACCCAAGACTTTAACTTTCAGGTTTCCTTGAGAGTGGAAGCAAATATACCCCTTTCTAAAAGTTCGGATAAATTGTGGCTACTTGTTCATCTACATTTCAGTTCATGGAAATTCATAGCATTAATCAGATCCCAAGTTTTCTGGAACTATTCGCTTGAGTTCTTTTTTATTTTTAAAACTTCAGTTCTCTTTAGCGTATATGTGGAAGATTGGAGAGTGCATTGTATAAACTTGTTCAGTACAGTAATTTTTAAACTTTCTACTTGCACAGAATTTCAACTTGCTTGCTGAGTGTCTTTTACAGAACTCTGCATTCTGCAGAAGATTTTGAAAGGGCTGTAGTTCCGTGCTTTGCATGTGAAAGTTTCCAGGTTCAATCCTGATATCTCTAGGGATGGAAAACAGGCTAGATGGACAAATACTTTGAAGGCAGCTTTCTGTGTTTATTGATGTATATGTCAATTGGCATGTATGTGTCATGCCAATATCAGCTATTAAGAAATTTATAAGTGTAAAAACCAATTATGCTAGCATTAAAATATAAATGTTCATAATTCAAATAAGCAATAAACAACCCCATTCAAAAATAAACACCCATAATTAAAATATGCAAGAAAACAATCACAAAGGTAGAAAGCTCAAGGGAATGCCTGTGTAAACAAGTGCATCTTCAAAAGCCCACGGAATGCCAATACAGATGGGGCTTCTATTTTAGCAGGGATTACATTCCAACCACTAGTGCAACCTGTGTGTTTTGTAGGGATGGAGGAGAATTTTGTTCATTCCACATTTTAAAATGAAGTGACCTAATTGACACCTAATTGCATGGATTGGAACATAATTACCCATAATTACCTATTGGATTTCACATATTTGTACACTTTTGGGCTCCAAAAACACTAAAGTGCCTTAAAATTTTGCATTTTAGAAGCACATACATTGAGGGAAAGCATATATTTAATTTTGTGTGATAAAATTTGGATTAAAAATGGATTTTAATGGATTTTTTAAAGAGCAGATTAATGCAAAAATGGGACAGAATGCACTTATGAATAAAAGATGAAAAATTGGTGTGGACCAGAAATAAATTGATGCATCCCAAGTCTTAGGATACACACTTCATTCACTTGATATGTTGACTACATCTAATGGGCCTCACATCATCTCATGTGAACTGAACATGTACTCTAGTACACCTCCATCTCTCCACTACAGCTTTGAATTATAGAGATTGGTAGTGGTGGTGGGAAGTTTATCATCTTTTGATGAACTTCTAATAAGTTTCTCAGGGTTCTCTGGGACATTTCTTGAAAACCACTTACTCCATACTTAATAATTTTATTTTAGGAAAGGGCGATACACAGAAGCTAATACTGTACTGTACACAACATCTAACTCCTTCTTAACCTCTATGCTTGAAGACCGCATCTCATCCAGATGGTATAGAGCAATTCAAGACAAAATCCGTAGTTTGGGCATTGCTCTCAAGAGCCTTGAAGCAAGTGATGAAAATCACATATTCCAATTAATCAAGCAGCAGCTCTACGACCACGAAAGACAGCACTTCTTACCTCACAATCCGAGATCTTGTTCTCCAGAGGCCTTAGATACAACATCCTATGGAACCTGTGCCAAATACCTAAAGGATTTACTACTCCCTTCCCATCAAAGAGCCTTTATGTTCATGAGATTAAATGCTTTCCCTCTGCAGTGACTAAAGGCAGATTCACACACACTCCATATCAATCCGGTTTGTGTGCCTGCAACCAAGAAGTACCAGATTCAATGGACCACATTCTCTTAGATTGCCCTTTGCACAGAAGACTTCACCAACAGATGCTGAGTAAAATGTTGGACCTCCAGCCCACAAATCCGAGAATAAATCAAATGAGGTTTCTCCTGGCAGATTAGCCACAATTTTACCCAAAAGGGTTCCCAATGAACCATCCCTTCAGGAGATAGACTAGGTGTAGCAGAATATCTAAGTGCACATGACCACAATGTGACCCTGGATTCACCTTTGTCCTTTAAATTATCCCAGTGATTTGAAACTATTAATAATATATTGTGATGCCAATAAAGATTTGATTTGATTTGATTTGATTTACAGTACAGAGAGTGAACATCTAGTCTCTTCTGGTCTTTTACATTGCTCCTTCACACTCCAAGACAGTGGTCGGGAGAATATAGCAAAGGTGGAAAGCAGGAGAATGTTCACCAGTGTAGGGGAAGATTCCTTTCTCTTTGCTAACACAACCTCTGCGAGAGGAGCCCTAAAGCATTAAGGGAAGAATTCAGGCTGATGGTGATTGGCTGGAAATTTACTCACCCCAAACTAGCCAATCTCCTGACTCCAAAGGGGGTATGGAGAGAGAAATCTGGACTTAAGAATTTTTATTTTCAGTGAAGGCAAAAGGTCAGCTAGGCCCACCTCCAACACAGTGCAAATCCATCCCAAATTCTCTTCACTCCCAAATTCTTAGGGTTTTCCTTCTGGGGGGATAGTTTTTCAACAAGCCATTGCTAAAGTTCTGGCTAGGACTTCTGCATTTGTGTTTTCTCTCTCCCTGGATTACTTTATTGTTTTTATATTTAGCTACGCTCTGCTGGGAGAGGTGTACTGTTGCAAATATTGGCATTTAGCTGTTGAGTCGGCTTCTGACAGCTGCTTTTCTGGAGGAGAAGGGATTGGGCCCACCTTCATCTGGAAGCTGTGAAAGACTGCCTTCTGGGCCCAAAAGCTAACTGGCATCCTGCCTTTGAGAAGAACAGGAATTCACTGTTCAGTCCAGAATTTCTTCCCCCATCCCATCTGCAACTTAAGGTTACTGTTGACACCATGGGATATATATATATATAAAAGGGAAACGGGGAGGCAAGTTGATACCTTTAACTGAAAGAATTCTAAAGAAGTGTTCTGTGATGCTTGAAGTATTTTATACACCCACTGACAGATATTGGTCTATGGAATTTAGTCCCTTGCCTCCTTGATATTTTTGACTCTCGGGAACCAGCTCTGCAATAATTCATTCCAAACATCATGGTGAGATCCAGGACATTGTAAGCGTAAGTGTTTTAGGAAGAACGATCTACTCACATTTGGCAGCATCACATAAGATTAGCCACCGTTCTAATTAGAAAATAATTAAAACGAATAAAAAACTATGTGCATTTTGTAACAGACACTGCTCTGAAAACACTATAAACTCCAAAAGAAATACTCATAAAAAAATAATACTGGTTTGCAGAATATATTTCCAGGTCCCTAATAACCCAGTGCACTTGTCAAAATAGGCACTGCCTTCCAGACCTCCCACCGAGATATAATTAATTTGAACGAGTTTCTCTCGATCGTGAAAGACAAAGGTGGGAGAAGTGATGTAACCGCTATCCGTCTTATGCTGGGTTTGCACAACTCCTTCCTTATGTGACTGGCTTCACACACTGATTAATAGTCTCTTTCCACTTCAGACTTTAATTAAAAGCTATAAAAGCAGTCAGCTGTGAGCCATGGATGTGTTGGCGACAAAAAAGTGCCATTATATAGTGGTAAGATCAAGCACTGTACAAATTTAGTGTGAAACCATGTTAAGTAGATCCATATGCCTCCATTTAATGTAATATTCAGAAGGCTACTTGGTAGCACTGGGAGAAGCACGAGACAGTCAAGTATCAATTAAAGTCGGAGCACATCATTTTATGCATAATGATTTTTACTCATACAGCGAGAGCTGCACATGCAGGCCGTGTCCTAAGGAGAACTCTGCCGCACACAGACCCATGCAAATCATGGGAAACTATTAAGCTCTGTTGACATTCAGTCCACACAGCACATGGGGGCAGAGAATCATTACCATTATTTACCTCAAAGTTTACCTCAAACTTTCTCATCATCAAATTTCAGAAAGTAAATCTACCGTAATACATGACACGCAGACCATTCTGGGAAATGAATAGGTGTTTTGAAAGGATACTGGAATCAAGTCTGCTTCCAGGACGATCATAAATCCTTGGGCAAATTATGCATTACATTGTAGCCACATTAACCTAGGGTTGTTCAAGAGGTAGAAATCCGGACGCAAAAACTTGTTGAGCTTTTATAGGACAATCACCTGATAGCTGCTGAGCCCAAGCCACCCATGCCAGAGCCAGAGTACGAGTCGCCCATGCCAGAGCCTGAACCAGAGCTGCACACACTCACAACAATACCAGCAACAATTTAAAAACCCCAAAATCCATGACATTTGCTTAAAAATGTGCAGACCCCCAAAAGAGGACATGTCTGGGAATTCCTGGATGTATAGCAAACCTACATGAAACAGATGGACCCTCTTCATTACAAAGGTCCAAACTAGATGTTATATTAAATCCACAGATGTTATATTAAATCTTTTCTTACAGTTGCAGACCCCCCAGTTTTCATCAGGATTAGTGGTGTGCGGGGAGGGGAGGTTTAGTCTTCTGTCCAAGCTGCACTCACACACCCAGGCATGGCTAGGAGACTTGTGGGGAGGTTGTGTGTCATGTTGACTAAGTTCCATAGCTGTGTGTGGTGTGGCTTCCATCCTGATCATGGAGAATTCAAATTAAAGGAGTTTAAGGACTTGTCAGGGATGTTAATAACATGGTTACAGTATCATCGTTTGAATGAAGTATTTAAAAAGGATTTGAAGTGGGGGTTTGGGGAACAACTATCACAACTAGAGAGAGACCTGTTAAACTGTAATGTTAAAGTGAGATCTAAAATGTTTAAGATGTTATAGGAATGAGAGATGAAGGACAAACAAGTGAAATCTTCAATGATACATTAGGCAATAGATATTGGTCATAACATAGAAATGGAAGCATGGGAACGATTATGGAATACGGATATAAAATTTACAGCATGTTATGGTTTAAGAGAAAATTATATGAAAATGCTGTATAGTTTGTACCTAACACCTAGTAGATTGGCAAAATGTATAAATCAAAATCGAATAAGTGTTAGAAATGTAAAGAGAAAGCAGGTACCTTTTTCCATATGTGGTGGTCCTGCAATAAGGTTAAAGCTACTGGGAAATGATATGTAATGAATTGAAAAAGATGTTTAAGATAACATTTGTAAAAAACAACAATCCAGAAGCTTTTCTCTTAGGAATTATGGGATCAGAACTACCTAAACAGTATAGAAATTTCTTTATGTATGAGACCAAAGCTGCAAGAATGTTATTTGCTCAAAAATGGAATGAAGAAGAGGTCCCATCGAGAGAAGAATGGCTACAGAAACTAATGGAGAGTGCAGAAATGGAGAAACTTAGCAGAAGAATAAGAAATCAAGATAACAAACTTTTTAGAAAGGAATGGAATTGGTTTATTGGGTACTTACAAATAAAATGTAAACAGATCAAGACATTGGCAGGATTATTGTAAAAACCTGCAGTTTCAAAAATATATATGAGATATATATGAAAATAGATGAATAAAAGAAGAAGTTAGGACAATTTGGAGTATTCAGGAAAGGATGAAAATAAAGAAAGGGGGGAAGGGAGTGTTAAAATTACGGTTGAATAACTGTTGTAATGTATATAAATGAAATTGTAAATAAAATTATAAGAAAAGAAAATTTGTGTGAATGAACTATCACAGATAACCTCAAACATTTTGCTTTTAAACAGATATAGGTCTCCAAGGATCTTCTTGGACTGATTAAATATTATCTCATCTCTCTTGCTCTCACTGTCCCATCCCCACTGAAAAGTTTCCCCAAACTCAAGTGGCCCAGAAAGTTGTCTACTTGACCTTCCTTTGCTTCCCTTTCAACTCCTCTGACATTCCCACCACCTCTACCCTTCTACCCAAAACAACCACCTCCCCCAGAGAGGAGTGGAGGTATTGGTGGCCATGACAGAAAATATGCCTCTTTCTTATTCCCCTCAATGTGAAGCTAGATGAACCAATGACCCGACTGAATATAATACAGCTTAAAATGTACCTTTGATCTGCAATGGCTTATTCACAAGCACATGTTTGCCACTTGTTACTTTAGCCGCCATTTCTGCAATTGTTTTCTGATAATGTATAGGAACTGGACAGTTCGAACCACTTTTAATGCCACTTGGAAACAGTTAGCTTTTGAAATATATAAAGACTGCAGGGTTTAAATGGCTTCTCTCAGAAATCCTCCAAAGGCCTAATTCGCATTCCCTGTAAATGTACGATAACTTTATTTACACCCAAATGGAATCACTTTCAGGGTTACGTATGACATGATAAGTGAACCTAAAAATCATTATGTCTATTGGAAGACAGAGATAGCTTAGTAAACAGATTCTCTAACCACTTACACTGATGTAGTCCCACTGAAGTCAATGGTACATTCACCACATACTTTCCTTTACAATTTTTTTTCTTTTAATGTTTAGTGAAATCAATCATTCAAAGAGCATCTGAGAAGATTTAGCTTATAAATCATTCACAGCAAGCAATGACTTCAAAGAAGGAATTAGGCTTAAGAGGAAATGGTATAATATATAACTTTATTTGCATGGCTGGATGTTTGAGAATAATGTCTTGCAAATGTTAATTTCTCAACTGGAATTAGTTGAGTAATTACAGTGGAAGGCTAGAATCTGAATAACTGTAGAAGGGTTTTTTTGAGAAAAAGCACTCCCTCCTTTAAAAACCCATGTAAGAAAATAATATCAAATTTATGGCAAGCAAATTACTCAAGCTTTTCTGCATATTCACTGAACTGTATGCAAACTATAGCACATGTTAATAATGTTATATCACAAGAAAATTAGTTCAAGATGGTTGTGCCTCGGCAAACTTTTAAATTATTTGCTTTGGTAAGTGGTGTAAAAACAGACTGACCGTTTTAAAGTAAAACATAGATCTTAAAAAACAAACCAAGTCAAATGCATAGAATAAATTCAGCTTTTTAAGTGTGTGTGTGTGTGTGTGTGTGTGTCCCACTTAATGTAAAGCCTGAGGCAACACACATGAGCATG
>JAXCMG010000012.1:57222067-57252471 GCA_034642415.1 Podarcis siculus
GTTTTACACACGTCAGGAGCAATACCTCAGTGCCTTCCATACACTGCTTCAGGAAGATTTTGGGCATCACAAGGCAGGACAGAGCCTCAAAGAAAGATTTGCTCCTCCAAGCCCATCAAGTCTAACATCCTGTTTTTACAGTGACCAGTCAGAGGCCTATGGAAAGCGTGAGAGCAGGACTTGAGCACATCAACACTCCCACAGCATTTCCTCCACTCTCTGCATAATCTTATTGTCAGGGAGCCGACAAAGAGGACAGGCCATTCACAGATCCGAGAAAGAGAGTGAAACTTGCAGTTAGATTCTTTATCTCAGCCTTTCTCAACCTGCGGGTCCCCAGATGTTGTTGAACTACAACTCCCATCACTCCTAGCCAGCTCAGGGATGATGGGAGTTGTAGTCCAACAACATCTGAGGACCCACAGGTCGAGAACCGCTGCTTTATTTTAAAAAGCAGATCAAATAACACATGGGGACTTTGAATCATAGAATCTTAGAGTTGGAAGGGACTCAAGGGTTATCTAGTCCAATCCCCTGCAATTCAGGGATCGCAGCTAAAACATTCATGACAGATGGCCATCCAACCTCTGCTTAAAAACCTCCAAGGAAGGAGAGTCCACCACCTCTCGTGGGAGTCTGTTCCACTGCTGAACAGCTCTTACTGTTAGAAAGTTTTTCCGAATGTTTAGTCGGAATCTCCTTTCTTGTGACTTGAAGCCATTGGTTGTGTCCTACCCTCAAGAGCAGGAGAAAACAAGCCTGCTCCCTCTTCCATGCCCTACAGCCCTTAAGGCCCTACAGCCCGTAAGATATTTGAAGAAGGCTATCATATCTCCTCTAAGTCTCCTCTTTTCCAGGCTAGACATACCCAGCTCCTTCAAGCGCTCCTCAGAAGGTTTAGTTTCCAGACCCTTGATCATCTTGGTTGCCCTCCTCTGCACAGGTTCCAGCTTGTCAACATCCTTCTTAAATTGTATGGTACCCAGAATTGGGCACAGTATTCCAAGTGTGGTCTGACTAAGGCAGAATAGAGTGGTACTACGATGTAGCACTTATCCAGACTGGCTTGTAACCTCCCCTCACTTCCTAGCACTCTGTGTCAGTCCCCTCCCTCTGTCTACGGTGAGCTACAAGGGATCCTCACTGTGTCTGCCTGGCTCTCTGCTCAGCAACATGCAATAGTTCTGGGAGTGGGGAGGGCTTGCAAGCTGTCAGCAGAGAAGCTGTCAGGGTGGCTTGACAGAACTGCCAAGTCTGACTCCTGTCCCTGCCCTATGCTGGGGCACCTTCCTGTTTCCTCCTCTTCACTATATCTCAAGCTCCCAGCCTCCAGTACTTCCCAGCTCATCCCCTCCTCTGGCGTGTGGCCAGTTTCCAACCACCAGGACCCAGGACCCAAATCTTCTCATTTGGCTAGTCCCTGACATATATACACACCTATCATGTCCCCTTAATCTTGTTGTGAGCTGTGAAGAAACAAATGGTTTTCTAATCCAAAACGATGTGATCCTATTTTCGTATCAAATAACAGATATAATATTTTTTGTATGATGTGTAAGTTTCATTGCAAGGACTGTTGACTAGATCAATAAATGGATTGAACTGCAAGAGTGGGATCTACATTCTTGTCCATCACAAAGTGACTGAAAAACTCATATTGCCATGAAAAACAAGGCTACAGTCGTACCTTGGTTCTCGAACAGAATCCATTCCAGAAGTCCGTTCGACTTCTGAAAATGTTCAAAAACCAAGTCTTCTGATTGGCTGCAGGAGCTTCCTGCACTCAATTAAAAGCCGTGGAAGCCCCGTCGGATGTTCAGGTTCTAAAGAATGTCTGCAAACTGGAACACTCACTTCCTGGTCTGTGGTGTTCGGGAGCCAAGATGTTTGAGTCACAAGGTGTTCAGGATCCAAGGTACGGCTGTATTTTAATTTTTCCAATTGGTCAGGTATAGGTTGAGGTTCATGTTGTTGTTGTTTAGTCGTTTAGTAATGTCCGACTCTTCGTGACCCCATGGACCAGAGCACGCCAGGCACTCTTGTCTTCCACTGCCTCCCGCAGTTTGGTCAAACTCATGCTGGTAGCTTCGAGAACACTATCCATCCATCTCGTCCTCTGTCGTCCCCTTCTCCTTGTGCCCTCCATGTTTCCCAACATCAGGGTTTTTTTCCAGGGAGTCTTCTCTTCTCATGAGGTGGCCAAAGTACTGGAGCCTCAGCTTCAGGATCCGTCCTTCCAGTGAGCACTCAGGGCTGTTTTCCTTAAGAATGGATAGGTTTGATCTTCTTGCAGTCCATGAGACTCTCAAGAGTCTCCTCCAGCACCATAATTCAAAAGCATCGATTCTTCAGCGATCAGCCTTCTTTATGGCCCAGCTCTCAAAATAAAGAAAGTGATTATACACATTTCTGCATTAATATTCTCTAAAAGGGTATGTGCAAATATCTGTGCAGCCTATCAGCATCCTGACTGCGTTAAGTTTCCTTCCATTCTTGTAATGTCACATGAGGATTACAGGATAAAAAAAATAAAAAGAATCTTTCAAAATTAAAATTGCCATGGTAACTTCCTGCTGATATTGTACCGGTTCCATCAGTAACACAGTCTCAAGGCAAACGTCTCTGGGTTGGCAGAGCGAAAGAAAATACATCATGACAAAAGGAGTCCAATTTTCTTTTTGTTCACTATATGCTTAATGTTTTAATTCATGTCTTGGTAGCTACTGTCTCTGCAAAGCATCCTCAGCGGACGCTGAATTAAAATATATTTACATATGTATCCCATTTCATAATAGAACGCTTGCACTGAAACGTATTAGATTGAGGCATCCATTTTAATGAAGGCTTTTAACAGTCTCAGTATGGCAATAGTCTACAATCTGGTGGATAAATATGCCACAAATGACAAATTAATATGTGCTGGCCCTCATCAGCAATGGAGACAAATGTTATTCTAATATTTTGGACTCTACTCAGTTTTGTCTGTCTAGGGAAAGGCTGTTGCAAGTGGCCTGTGGATCTGCAATAAAGAGGAAAAAAGTGCCCTCTATTTGAGAAACAAGTGAGCTACATCTTGAGTTGCAGAAAGACTGAAGGGGCAGGAGATTCAGAAAGAAATAGAATTTATTAAGTTGCCAAAGCCATTAAACGGCTTACACATTAAAAGGAGCGTGATATTGAAAACCCAGTGGGACTCCTGTTTAGATGGGCTGGGAACAGTTCTTTCCCCCCTCCAAAATAAGAATAATACATTTTCAACTTCTAAAAGTGTTCTCATTGACGTCACTTCTCTTTGGTTTTTTTCTCCCCCGGGTAGGGAATTTCAGAATTCTTAAGGATTCTCAGGGAGAGCTTCTATTGGTATTAAATCGGAGAGACAGAACTCAGCTAACACTTAATAGCAATGGTGCAGATAATTCATGTAAAATTTACAGTTGAATTTGCTTTGTTTGGAGGTAGTTCAGATCAGGAAAATATTCCAACCATTTCCTACAGCCATGGGTAAGTTCGTGTGCCAATGTAATATAGCTCAATATGGTAAATTAGTGAGAAACTCTCCAAACTGGGAGGAGTTTTCATTTCTCTCAGGTCCTAGTCCAGGCGATTTTCTTAAAAGTTGAACATGACAAGCTGGCCGCAAATGGTAGTGTGTGGCGGTTTGCCAATAAAACGAGAGTTGCAGAGAGAAAAAAGATTACCTTGAAGAGGGCACACAAGAGCTTTTTCAGAAACAGGCAAGAAAGGTCCAAAGGAGCTGGGCCGGGGTTGGAATTCTATTTGGCTTCGATAGACGTCATACAATGAAGGCAAGGAGTACTTTTATAAGTCATAAAGCACGCAGCGGGTCAGCCTGACATGATGAACTCCAAAGCTAATTTATAGAGAGAACATGATTTCATATTCTGACTGCTGCTTTTCTAGCTATGCTGCTTGCAAGCCACTTCGCCTTCTAACACAACCCAAATCCAGGCCTGCCGGAGGTCCTGTTAGCATACAGGGTTCTTATGCAAGAACAAAAGTTAACTTCGGTGAAATGAATCCTCTCTTGAAGCACATCTTCAGCTAAGCAGGAAAGGGCAATTGCCTGTTGTGCAACTGGGAATCACTATTCCAGGACCAGCATATGCTTGTGTGTGTGTGTAATGCTTTAACTGTCTTACAATCCTTCAACCCTGTTTATAGTAAAGAAATGCTTAAAGGATATACCGAGGCCCCAAACAATGTCAAGTTTAAGAGATCCCATAGCATTATTAAAAATGTATTTTTCCATTATTTAAACTAATTACATCAAATTTGAAATTCAGTTATCTTTTGCATTTAAAGGCCCCTCGTGATGTGAGGCACCAAACCGTAGTTTGCTTGGCATACGTGTAAATCCAGCGTTGGCCTTATAGATTCCATTGAGAGAGCACTGAAATTCAAAATATTTACCAATGAATTTTTTTTTTTATAGTGATTTTCAAGGTTGAGCATGACATGAGTTTTAAATCCATCGGGTACCATCTGCTATTTTAATCTCCACAGAAATACATCACCATGGCTGACTAAATTTTTTTAGCCCTCTCCTTTTATTATCTTCTCTCTTTTAACAAATATAAGATTTAAGGTCAGAGGATGAATACAATAAAGAAATGGAAATATGTTTTATTTTAAGTTTTGTTTGAGGAGGATTTCTCAGCAAATTCATGAGTAAAGAGAGAAAACTTGAAGGACGAGCAAAGTCCAGGCTAAAATTAGAACAATTCTGAGTAAACATTTGTAGGCGTTGCCATCTGCTCACATAAAACTCGCAATAAATTATAAGCCATCCAATCAATTAATTACAAATGAATCATTCAGCCGGTCCTGTTTACAATGCATTTGTAAGAAATGCCTAGTTGGCCTCTTTCATTAGGCACAGAATAGCAGTTTATCCATAGCTTCCTAGGCCTTCATGGTTGTTACGATGCTAAACTCCATGACCAATGAAAAATTCATGGAGATGGCCAGGCCACAATTCAGATCTGCCAGCTTCTGAACCACAGTCTATTAGTCTATTCATAGAATTGTAGAGTGGGCAGGGACCCTGAGGATCATCTTGTCCAATCCCTCAATGCAGGAATATGCAGCTGTCCCATGTTGGGATCGAATCTGCAACCTTGGTGTTATCAGTGCCATACTCTAACCAGCTGAGCTATACAGGAAGAAAACACTCCAAAAATGATTACCTTTATACATGGAAGCACAGCTAAGCACAATACATTCCACCCGGTATTGATGGAATAAGGTCTGGTCCACCCATACTGCAGAATGAGGTGATAGAATGGGCCATTGCCATTTCAAATGCAGACGAATTTCTATTTTTGAATGGGCCTCTATGGTTGAAACTCACAGCAAGTGCAAAATCAGCACTACAGGAACTGGGCTAAAAGTTCCTTGCAGAAACATTTTTATGTGGGCAAGCACTGAAAAATGACAACACCAACTCCTCTCCTGTGACCCAATTCAGGGCTTGTCCACCTTCCTTCCTTCCTTCCTTCCTTTTCCAAATCATTTTTATTGAATTTTCCAAATTTTAATGAATCAATCACAAATTTAAACAAATTTAATACATTTTTCCAAAAATTGGCCCCATTCTTGATATGTCCATAAATTCCTCTTGTTGTTGCATTGTTTTCCCAGTTATTTCTAATTCACATTCCATTCCCTATAATTAACCTTATATCACAGTAATTTATTTATTTTTTGTTATTTATTTTAACTCATTATCCTTAAGCATCAGCTATGCACTTACGGCTTGTCCACATTCCTGCTTGTCTGGGGATTTCTAGGCACAGTTCCAAGAGGTTTTTCTTTTGACTCATCACTTTCCATGGGAAAACCCACTGCTTAATACTGAATCAGAAAAAAACACCTACCTGCAGAAAAACCAACTAATGTTTGTTCCAATTCAACAGTAAATAGTAGGTTCTCCCAGGGAAAGTGACAGGACCAAAGAAACCATGCCTATAAATCAACAGGCAGGTGTGGACGAACCTTCAGTCTAACCACTTCAGGAGTCTAGATCTCAATTCCCATGTGTGGACACAAAAGTCTAACTCTCAGAGTAGCACAGCCATCCTTGGTGTTTGGAGACCATTTGCAAAGAAATCCACATGAGCTTACAGTTTGAGGACATCCCGAAAGTTCGTATCACCGTGAGGTAACTGGGATAAACACATTAGGCCACATTCCTGTTAATTCTCCCTTTCAGTACATTGCCGACAATTCATTTCTCTTTTGATTAATAAATCTTAAAGAAAGAAAGACTGTTCCAAAAACATTATACTGCTTTCTAGGTTCTCAGGCCAATCATGCTGTGTGTTTGAAATAATTGAAATAATCAGCACTGAAATAATCTATTGAAATTGCTGCGAGTGCAGTTCAGTGACAGAGAAGCAAATAAGGTATGCTTAAACAAACACTGTCTCAGAAGTAAAGAATGAAAGGGGGTAGAGATTTGTACTAAGCACCATGGGTAATTGTTTTGGTTCTTTGCAGGAATGGGCAAACTCTCGTTGACTTGGCTCAAAACCTTTATTTCTTTTTCACTTTAAGTACTGAAAAAGGCTTGGGAGAAAAAGCCCAAATGGCTGAATTTGGCCATCACCTCTCCACTCTATTCATAGGAGGAGCAGGGGTCATACCACTAAGAAGGAAAAGGAATGGCAGGGTGGACTAGCCAGAGGCAGGTCTCTGCTTAACTGGAAATGGCAATCCTGAGCACCCAAAACTGGGTGGTCTTAGAAGGGTATTTCTAAGCAACATTTCTATCTATCTTCTCCCACTTCTGAAAGGGTGAGAGTTCTTGTTTGTTTGTAGAAGGGGAGAAAATGACAGAGAGGGCTAGATAGTGATGGAGGTCAAACCACGTTGTTAGCTGGTCTCAGATTCAATGGGGATCTAAGCATGGCTGGAATAGAGTGAAGCTTTTCAAACAAGGGTTTTCATCTTTCCAACTCACCCAATCACAAATACATTCCACTGGTTCTGCTAGCTAGGGATGATGGGAGTTGCAGTCCAAAAACAACTGGAGAACCAAGGTTGGAAAGCACTGCACTGATTCTTCTGGGCTGTTTTTGGTACAGCCCGACGCTTATTTATTTGTTCTGTTATATTTTTCAGGTAGCACAGCATTGCAATTTACTTTTGCATGAGCACAGCAGAGGTATGGGTGAAAAAGAAAGGGGAAAAAATGAAATTTGTAATAGGGCAAGTAGTTGTTAAGGCTCTTGCAGACAACCTGTTTAGTTTTCATCCTGATTTGCTTGGCAAAGCTTCTGCAAAGGTTAGACAATGTCTGGTCTTTACTGAGCATTCGTTCTGCTTTGTTTACAGGATGTCTGTATGACAGCAAGCATTCATCCCGCATTCATCTCGAT
Source organism: Podarcis siculus (assembly GCA_034642415.1). Classification (NCBI taxonomy): domain Eukaryota; kingdom Metazoa; phylum Chordata; class Lepidosauria; order Squamata; family Lacertidae; genus Podarcis; species Podarcis siculus. The sequence continues at coordinate 57,229,468 of JAXCMG010000012.1, forward strand.
TTTCTTGTGGGGTGTTTACATATCTCCCCATTAATTGTTTGCTTATCCTACAAGCAAACCAAGATGAATGCTGAATAAATAGGTCATCTGAAGGAACCCCATGAAAGGAAGGTGTTCCCATGAAAAGAAGAGGCTGCTGGCAACCTGGTCAACAGCTCCCATATCTCACCTTGTTCAGTTTGACCTAGGAATAAGCAAATATGTCAATTTCAGTTTCTCCCAGTTTCTCATTTTCCTACTCTTAAGTTTGGTTTTCCACATTTTCCACTCCAGTTGGCAAATTTGGGGTTGAAAAGTCCTCATGAAAATTCACCAGAATTTTAGTGTCAATGTCTGCTAATATAAACATTTTTGTATGCTAGCTTTTTTCTAATATAATGCATTCTAGTATGTCATTTACACTAATATATGTGTTATAGGCACACTTTACACTTGTATATGCCTTTTTGCAGATATTACATGCCTGGAGATTCAATTTGCAAAATTCAGAGAAGTGCGAATGTTGAAGGGTGGCTTTGGTTTGGTTTGTGTATCCCTTCCAAAAGTGTGATTTCAGTACAGTATGTTCACTTTTAAATGCAAACTGAATTGAATTTTTCCTGTATCCTTACTTGGACCCTGCCTGCTTGCTTTTCACGTTCTCTGCCATTTATGCCCTGCTTTCCTCCTGACAATTGTCTAATTTTAAGCACATACTTAACTCCCCCATTCAAATCGCTGGGACTCTAAAGTGCTTGGTTATGGTTGGTTTATGCCTGGAATTACCCCTTAAGCACAATTATTTTGGGTAATGTCAACTGAATTGCAGAAATCTAAAGGCACATCAAGCATCAGGGCACATTATTTTAAAAACAAATCTTTTTTTCTTTTTTAAAAAATGTTTCTGCACCATAATGGAAACATCGCTGTATGGATAATACTTTAATTTCTATATAATCAAGTGCGACTTTTATCATGTGTGTGGTTTTTTTCTTTATGAAAATAGAGGAAGGAATAAAAATAAACAGACAACATTCCAGCAATAGAAAAAGTCTAGCAAAAACAGCGCAATAGATAAATGATTTGCTTTCTCGTGCGGAATTTTCCCACAGCTCTCATTATGGCCATTTCTAATCCCAATAATATCGTTTAAGGTGTTGTAGGAGAAATGTGACATTATTCAAGGAAGGCTGTGTTTTCTGTCATCCATCTCTGTCTCTCACTCAAGTAACAAACTATATTTAGGCTGGGCCATAATCCAACACATGAGTAAACAAAAAGAAGGCCCTTAATGATGGACATGTGGTTCCTAGGGACTCATGGTTTCCTGATAGCGTCTAGTACAACAATCACCTGGCAAAACATCATTGCATTTGGTTTTGGGTTCCCCCAAGCATTCCAATGGTAGCACTTCTCTTATTAGATGTTACCAGGGATATATTATGTAGTAAAGGCAAGATGGCAGTTGTCACATGTCTCCTGTCATGTCTAGTTTAGGGGACCTACTTACACTTTTTAAAAAAAATAATAAGGAAAGAGTACACAGATTTGGATAAAATTTGCATGTGCTAATTAACACACACCATATGAAAATTTAGAAATAATTGCTATAATTTAAATAGAAATGTAATAGATCTCACCATAAGGGGCACTGTGACCAGGTGAGCCACTCACCTGCTCAGTCGGCTATCCAGGAGCTAAGCCTCTTTATAGTACTTTCTATTTAACATGGGTGGCACTGTGGGTGAAACCACAGAGCCTAGGACTTGCCGATCAGAAGGTTGGCGGTTCGAATCCCCGCGACGGGGTGAGCTCCTGTTGCTCGGTCCCTGTTCCTGCCAACCTAGCAGTTCAAAAGCACGTCAAAGTGCAAGTAGATAAATAGGTACTGCTCCGGCAGGAAGGTAAACGGCGTTTCCGTGCGCTGCTCTGGTTCGCCAGAAGTGGCTTAGTCATGCTGGCCACATGACCTGGAAGCTATCTGCAGACAAACTCCGGCTGCCTCGGCCAATAAAGCGAGATGAGCGCCGCAACCCTAGAGTCGGTCACGACTGGACCTAATGGTCAGGGGTCCCTTTACCTTTACCTATTTAATCTAGGTCAGCTAGACAGCCTTTCAAGTAAATGACACTTTTAAAAAGAGACCAGTCCTCTGACTGTCCTTCAAATAAAGGACTGCCTGCTGCAAAACTGGGCACATGGACATTAGTCTAGCTAGGACCTAATTTCTATTGAAACCAAGAGTCTCAAATGTGCATAACTGTATGCTGAACTGCGACCCTGGTTTATTAAAGTAAGAAGCATTATTGAAATGGTTCTTAACAGTCCCTGAGCAATATGTCAGATTTTGGGCATCCGCCTACCAGACGTTTAAAACCAATCTTAGCAGAATAACAGTGGGGGAGCTATTGCTCCACTGTGAGAGGGGATGATCAACGACTTATATATTTGGATGGTAGATGAAAATTATTTGATGTTTTAGACATGAAGTAAACTTATTTCTCACCTACCGTCTGGAATAGCATAGTTCCATGTACTATGGCTGTTTGGGAACAATACTTTAAAAATTGTATTACATGGTACAGGTTTTGGACTACAGTGGTACCTCAGGTTACAGACGCTTCAGGTTACAGACTCCGCTAACCCAGAAATAGTACCTTGAGTCAAGAACTTTGCTTCAGGATGAAAACAGAAATCATGCGGTGGCAGCGGGAGGCCCCATGAGCTAAAGTGATACCTCAGGTTAAGTACAGTTTCAGGTTAAGAACAGACCTCCAGAAGTTCTTAACCTGAGGTACCACTGTAGTTACAATATACAGTGGTACCTTCGTTTACAAACTTAATCCGTTCCAGAAGTCCGTTCTTAAACAGAAACCATTCTTAAACCAAGGCACGCTTTCCTTAATGAGGCCTCCCACCGCCAGTGCCCTTCCACCGTTCAGATTCCGTTCTTAGACCAAGGGAAATGTCTCAAACTGGGACAGTATGAGCACTGTTCCAGAGTATTTTTGATTCTCATGTATATTATAGCCATTTGAAAAAAGATTGGTTAAAGGAAAAAAATACATATCTTTCTACTTACGAGTGTTGAACTAATTGGCTGATGAAGAATTCAACGAAACAATAGTTGCTATCCAGAAACGTTGTTCAGCAGAGTTCAGAGCTGGACATCAGAATAGGACAGTTGCTGATTATACAAAGCTTCACAGCTTGTTCTCCGCCAGGTAAAGTCTGGCACAGTTATTCATTTAAGGACTGTCAGAGATTTTCAGAGACTTCAGTTAGTTAGTTCTGAATTATTTCATAAGGTTTTCACATTGTAATTGTTTCTGGCCATTGTGTTGTTTTGATATTGCTGATGTCTATGAGTCGGCACAGCCATTCAGTCAATCAAGAAGCTGAGAGCAAGCTGTGTGGTGTCTCCTACTCCTATTCCTCCTTGTTTTTTCTTTAAAATGTCCACGTCAGATGCACAGCAGAGTTGCATAAGGCTGCAACTTCAATTTATATGGCCCACAACAGCTTCTGAAGCTGCCCCATTCCTTCGTTCCATCAGAGTTCTCCATTTCTTGCCTTCCCTCATCTCCCTGTATCTCTAGATCGTGTATGCATAACACTGTGAAGTCAGAAAATAATTGTTTTTATTTGCTGCTGAAAACAGTACCTGTATTGGCCTGTTGTACTAAAATGATAATTTTCAGTAGGGTCTTTTTGTTTTCTTTTTGTTTGAGAGAGAGAGAGAGAGAGAGAGAGAGAGAGAGAGAGAGAGAGAGAGAGTCACCTCATCAAACTTAGCAGTGCTTACTTTTCAGTAGACCTGAATAAGGTTTTGGAATTCTGATCTGAGGTAGTTGTGGTAAAAACTGAAGCAGTCCAGAACAATTTTGTTTCTGGCTCTGTCCACCACTGACATGAAGCCTCTGCTAGATTACCCCTGAGGAAATAGAGGATTTAAGAGAGAGAGAAAAAGGTTGTTCTTTGATGTTCCTGTAGGATAATAGTAAAAAAGAACAATTAAAAGGAGGGCTGCATTACACAGACGAAAAGCCAAATGATGCAAGAAAAGTATTTATTCAAACATAGGTTTTAAGAAGGCATGATATTTCTCAGCACATTTTCAATACTTGGGCTATTTCTCAGGGAAACAGAAAATAATGCACAATTATTAAATAGTCAATTCACAAAAACATAGAGCTACTCCTCTGTAAATGCCCCCCTCCACACATTCATCTTCTAAGCAGCAGGAAGTGTCAGAGAGCAACAATATGTTGCAAGGCTGAAAAGACATATGGAATATTTGCAATAGACTAAATAGCAGCTAAACTCTCAAAAGCCGATCAGAATTAGGTATCTAGCAACCATTTTCTTGAAAACAAATCTCCTTAGGCTTGAAAAATTGGCATTTTTGTGCAGCACCTAATGTGAGCATTTAACAACTGATAAATGGTGTTTACTTATCTCTGAAAATGAGACTCTACACACTATCGGAGCTGACAGAATTGGTAAGATAAACCATGTACCACTGATACACCAGACAGAAAATGTGCTGCAGACACAGTTTCATCCTCTGACTTCAGCTGTTTAAAAATCACTCATTCCTCTTTTATCTGCCTTGGCTTTTTCTGGGTACAGATACCCAAGTAATAATACTAATAACAATGGTGTATCATTATTGCTTACTACAACAGATAATAAACGTTTATTATTACCATATTATAGCTGAGATGAGAGATGTTGCCAAGTTCTGGAAGGTGTCAGGAGAATCCTCAGAAATGAATATCCCAAGTTTGGAAATAGCTTATGTTGATTTAATACAGAATTTCTTTTAATTTCTGTTCTTATCCTCAGGCACATTCTGAGCTGACCACCTTCTCTTTTTCCAAACCTTATCTTCTAGGAAAGGGATAAGAAGCTTATGTCCCTCCAGATGTTGTTGAATTACAGCCTCCAATATACCTGACCATTGGACATGGGGCTGATGGGAATTGGAGTCCAAGAAGATATCCACACCTGTTCTAGGCAATAGACACAAAGCAGGCAACTGATTCTCAGGGCCTTTTTAGATCCCAAAACCTTACCAACAAGAACTTCCAAGTGCTGAGATATCAAGGAATTGTTCTTTGCCAGGGCTTCTTAGCTTTTAATAAGAACTTGGGAGCCCTGGAAAAATAGGAATCTTTGCCACGGGAGATGGAGTTGGCAACACTTTATGGCCTGGTGCAGGCTTCAGGAGCAGCCCATCACTACTCCAGTTCCTGTTACTGGGAGATACATTTTAGAGGTTTGGATATAGAAGCCTTCAGGATGCGGAAAAGTGTAGCGCGTAGGAGACCACAAAGAGAAAGGAGAATCTTTGTTATACTGCTTAAGGAGATTGCTTGAAGCAAAAAATAGGGTATCCACTTGGAATATCAATTAAATTTGCATAAAATTGTACTTGCTTAGAAGTAAAAATGAGAAATAATTGTTATAATTACCATAATAGTCACCATAATGGAGAAGACTGTGACGAGATGGGGTGACCCATATCTACGACCAGTCAGCTGTCCAGGTGTTGTTGTTTAGTCGTTTAGTCGTGTCCGACTCTTTGTGACCCCATGGACCAGAGCACGCCAGGCACTTATGTCTTCCACTGCCTCCCGCAGTTTGGCCAGACTCATGTTTGTAGCTGTCCAGGTACTAACTCTTATTGAGCCATGTCAAGACCCCTTCTCTCCCATTCTATGATTCTTGGTTTTTTAACCAGACTTACAGGGCTATGTTTCAGAAAATGGGACACATGGCCACCCTAGCAAAATACAGTCAACATTTCCCAGTCTAAAGTAGTGTTTTGAATCTTTATCTGAGTCAGTTGCGCATTCAAGGATAACTCTCTTACCGTGGGAGCTGAACAGTAATGGGCAGTGTTACTGCCAGTCCATGAGAGAAAGGGGAAAGAGGCAAACCTATGGGAGCACTACTTAGTGCAGACGTAGTAGAAGGAGCATTAGATTGGCTTTGCTGCTTACCCACACCTTGCTGAGCAACCCTTTGTTAAGGAAAGTGTTTATTGGGTTAATTCCATATGAGTTGGTAATAAACTTCCCTGAATGTGGTGACTTTCTTCCCTTTGTTACTGGGAAGATCTGACAAGTAACTTTGTGCATAAAAGGGTTCAGATTACAGCATACAGTGTGGGTCATGGTGGGAGATTGCAGGAGTTGTAGAAGGCTATCTGTTGGAGCTGTGGGTTAGCGTGAGGACTTTAAAAAAAATTAAATTAATTTTCACAAAAATATAAACAGACAAAAAAAAAAGAAACAAAAAACCAAACAAACATAAATCATAACTTTGTTAAAAATTACACTTATTAACATTGTTAAGTGACTTCTTCGCTTCCCCTTGGTTGAATTTCAATGCTTTTAACGGTTTTCCAAATCACAGTTCTTATAAAATTTAACTTGAACATTAACATCCTTTTCATTTTGGAATTAAACATAATACAGTAATTCATCACTTAACTTATATATACTCCTTAGCCAATTAAGTATCTGCAAGCTGTTTCCAATTAATTTAACTTAACATATTTAACTAAATAATCATTATTTTTTTTCCCATTCTTCCTGACACTCCTCCTCCTTCTGGTCGCGGACTCTTCCGGTTAGGTCGGCCAGCTCCGAAAAACCCATCATCTTCATCTGCCATTCTTCCACTGCTGGTAATTCTTGCGTTTTCCACTTTTTAGCTAGTAAAATTCGAGCAGCAGTTGTGGCATACAAAAATACTATAATAGCGTGAGGACTTTTTGAATAAATTTGTCTGAGAAGCAGTTGTAGAATTACCAGAGTTCAGAACTCAAAGTACTCAGTCAGTTGTAGGACTCTGAGACACAGGACTTCGAACATGCTAATAGACTTTCGGTTCAGCAAAGACAGAACCCTCTCTGGGACCAGAGAAAGGAGCCTTCATGCTTCATATAGTGTGTGTGTGTGTGTGTGTGTGTGTGTATAGGGTGTGTGGCCAAGTAAAACAACTCTGCTAAAAGCATGTTGGTGTGCTTAACCGCTTTACTAAAGCTTCCATGGCACATACATAGAAAACAAGACATTTGGAAGAAAATAAACATACACTTCAACACTCTTGCGTTTCCCCCTTCCTTTCAGGAACCAGCAGTGATGCTGGGCGACTGACTCAGATAAAGATTCAAAACTGAGCAAGGTGAGATACGGGAGCTGTTGACCAGGTTGCCAGCAGCCTCTTCCTTTCATGTGGCTCCTTCAGATGACCTATTTACTCAGCATTCATCTTGATTTGCTTGTAGGATGAGCAAACAATTAATGGGGAGATATGTAAACACCCCACAAGAAAATCAAGATGAATGCAGGATGAATGCTTGCTGTCATACAGGCATCCTGAGTGTAAACAAAGCAGAAGGAATGCTCAGCGAAGACCAGACATTGTCTAACCTTTGCAGAATCTTTGCCAAGCAAATCAGGATACCAACATGACCTGTCTACCTCACCACTAGCTACTGGAATTGATAGATATAGAAGTTGCTCTTGACTAGCATATTCACAGTGGTGGTGGTTATATTTCTATGAAAAATAGTGCTGCACCAATTGTGCTTTTGCCATTTACTCCTCAGTACCTTGTTTGTTTGCCTTTAATATACTTCCAATAGGCATTCGTAATCTTGCATAATATTAAGGTACAGAGGGATAATGCTAAGCTACTTTCTTCTCACACTGTTAGAATGACTTTTCCTCCTTAATACTCGAACAGATATTGAATAGAAAATTCTGTCATGGTTAATTGACACAGATTCCATTATTTCAGCAATTGAATTATTGTTGAGCTTTGTGTTGCTAAGCTTTGTGGTGTGCCATTCCTCCATTATCATGTATAGGCCTGGTATATCATATGAGATGAAGGATTTGTTCAAACCTGAATGATGGGAATACATTTGGCTGAAACTGTTTAATACAGATTCTATTAGGGCTTGAAAAGACAATATACAGGCTATGCCGCTCTGTAACTATGTAATCAAGTGCGCTGAACAAGATTTCTAAAATAAGATCCTCGTTGGTTTTAGCAATTGAAAAGGGGTTTTTTATTTTTAAAAAATCCATTTAATTGCATTGTGCTATGATTGCACAATCAATTACAATAGCAGAATATATATATATATATATATATATATATATATATATATATATATATTCCATCAAATAAACCTTGATTGAATTAATTTTGAACTGGACAAAGCTTATATATTTCATGGGCTACAGTAATTGATTTCTTTGCTGAAGAGGAGGAGGGAAAAGAAACCTGGCATCCACTGTAGTAATAGAATCAGATAAAACACATACTTTAAGCAGGGGGAGCATTTTAATTAATCGGCCTAGATAAATATTTGACAATCTGTAAATGCTCATTTATCATGTAGCAGGTTTCAGTGTACTCTTATAACGCAACTGATTCCTTTTCAAAATAATATACTCGGAATATTGTTATTATTAATAATAATATTGTTAATATTATTGAAGGATCTATTTTATTTTGACATCTTATCCCCATGGAACAATTAATTTGTGGGATTTAATGGAGCTTTTTGTCTCTCTCAAACTGATAGAGCTGTGGAAGGATTCTCCATTCCTCTATTAAAGTATTCTAATTAAATCAGTCATCCTATTCCCATCTGTTATTTAGTGCTCTCACGTAGAGAAGAAGAGGCTGTTGGACCCTTTCCAAGGCAGCCAATGTATTTAGCTCCCTTCACGGCTGGTTGGATACCGTACACAGGAGAATCTCCTTCACAGTTAGAAATATATATTTTGGTGTTACATCACACACAAAAGGAATCCCTGGGCACTCAACTCATCGTGAAAAACCTTCCCTGCTTATCTTGAAAAGATGGAGTAGATTTGTTCTATTTCCCCTGGATATTTTCTGCCTGCTCCCCGCTCTCCACCCCCATCACAGGGCCCTGCAATGTTTTTCATTTTTGTGGGAAGAGGTAACAAATTAGCTATTGGAGTACACGTTCTACTCTCATCATGCTTACCTTTAAAGGATCAACTTCACTGTAGATAGTGGAGTTTGCGTGACGTGGAATGTTAATGGAATGTGAGCTGGCAAAATATATTATGGGTGTCTCTAAAGAGAAACCAAATACATTTGCAGAGGCATGAAGAACTATTGCTACTACCATTAAGAACTTTTAAATATTTATACAGTGGTACCTCGGGTTACATACACTTCAGGTTACATATGCTTCAGGTTACACACTCCGCTAACCCAGAAATAGTGCTTCAGGTTAAGAACTTTGCTTCAGGATAAGAACAGAAATCGGGCTCCGGTGGCGTGGCAGCAGCAGGAGGCCGCATTAGCTAAAGTGGTGCTTCAGGTTAAGAACCGTTTCAGGTTAAGAACGGACCTCCGGAACGAATTAAGCACTTAACCTGAGGTACCACTGTATATGGCTAGTTCTGCTGTAGGTGCTACATGGCAGTGATAGGGAACCTACGGCCCTGTTGGTGGACTACAACTCTCATCATTCCTGACCGCTGGCCATGTTGGCTGGCTGGAGTTCAACAATATCTAGAGGGCCACAGGTTTCCTACACCTGCTGTACGGAATAGAGAGAAGGCAGGAGCTGCATCCAGACACCTTGCCAATAACATTAGGTTGAGTTGGAGGAGAAAAGGAGAGTTCAAGGACTGCATGGATTGCAAATAACCAGATAACTAGCTATATCATTTCTTCTTGTGAATGCCACATCCCGTGTCAACCTTGGTTAGGCTCAGTTTACTTTTAATGTGTTTGACTCTCATGAAGGTCTGTTTGTTACTTGGGTTATATGGATAAAATACAATAAAAATACCATTTTTAAAAAACAAAACCCTCCCGTATGGATTGATTATCCTTGAATGCACTAAATGTGCTTCATATCAAGTGCGGCCAATGTTTGCTGGCAGTCATAAAACCTAACGAGAGTTTCCTGCAACAAACACATTATGGACAGCAGAGTTTAAGCACATGTGCATCTGAGATATGGAGATAATTTTGTTAGAGTGAATTTTCACATGCATGTCCATCGCTCAATGACTTCACCAGGAAGTGTTGGTCTGCATGTATGAAATAGGTGTCCCAGGCTGAACTTTATGAAGGTTTGTTTTAGTAGAAATTATAAGCACCCAGTTTCCCCCTATTTCTCCTGTTTACTTAAGCCCTTCACATCATATTTCAATCCTGTTCTGGAGTGTCCCCCAACCCTCCATAACAGCTTCATCTATGGATAGGGGATAGAGACTTAAGTGGGTTGGGCTGGGCAAGGGGCAAAAATTGAATGCCCTGAGTTACATGAGTGGAAAAAATCTATTTTATTATTATTATTGCACTAAGGCAGAGTCACTTTGGGATATAAGTGAGCACACTTCACATGTTTGGGACTCCATGTGTATCTTTTATCAGCTTCAGCTGGTAAGACAGTTTCATCCTTTCCTGGACCTCAGCAAATTGACCACATTGGATCAAGGCAATGTGCTTTATGTGGGGCTGGTCCTGAGGCTGCAGAATGTGGCAGCTAAATTGCATATGGAGGCAAAATCTTCTTTGGGGGATTTGTACTGGCTGCCAATCTGCTAACGTGCCAAGTTCAAGGTTTTGATACCAACCGATAAGTCCCTATACAGCTTAGGAACAAGCTACTTGAGATATTGCCTTATACCTTTTGTACCCAGAAGGTTGCTATGTTCTGCAGGAGAATTTCTCCTTCATCTTTCCAAAATGTAAGAAGCATGCACCAAACTAACTCAGGGCAGCGCTTTTAGTGTGGCTGCCCCTGTTCTGCTGAGATACAACTGATGCCCACTATCTCCCCAGAAAGAAATGAAGACATTTTTGTTTCAACAGTATTTTCCAACTAGGGGGAAAAAGTGTCTGCCTTAAATGGCTGTTTGGTATGGTTGTCAAAACTATATTCGGGGTTGTTTGTTTGTTTGTTTGGTGATGTTTTAAAAACACACACACACAAGGGAATTTTGAATTTGAGTTGGATACCCATCTTCACAGATGACAGTGGATAAAAGTGAAAAAAAGATGTTCTTTTAGTTCAGCCTTTTCCTACATAGATGAAAAACCGTACTAAACCTTTATCTGAAATGTAATACACTCCCAAGAAAGTATGCTTAACAATCAGGCACCTGGATTGTAAGGTAAAAAAGATAAAGGACCCCTGTTAAGGACGGTTAAAGGTAAAGGTAAAGGTACCCCTGCCCGTACAGGCCAGTCTTGACAGACTCTAGGGTTGTGCGCTCATCTCACTCTAGAGGCCGGGAGCCAGCGCTGTCCGCAGACACTTCCGGGTCACGTGGCCAGCGTGACAAGCTGCATCTGGCGAGCCAGCGCAGCACACGGAACGCCGTTTACCTTCCCGCTAGTAAGCGGTCCCTATTTATCTACTTGCACCCAGGGGCGCTTTCGAACTGCTAGGTTGGCAGGCGATGGGACCGAGCGACGGGAGCGCACCCCGCTGCAGGGATTCGAACCACCGACCTTTCGATCGGCAAGTCCTAGGCGCTGAGGCTTTAACCCACAGCGCCACCTGCGTCCCCTTAAGGACGGTTACGTCCAGTCAAAGACGACTATGGGGTTGCGGCACTCATCTCGCTTTCAGGCTAAGGGATCTGGCGTTTGTCCACAGACAGCTTTCCGGGTCATGTGGCCAGCATGACTAAACTGCTTCTGGTGCAATGGAACGTCGCGATGGAAACAGTATCCCCTGGATAGTATCCCCTTTTAGCAACCCAAAAAGTTGCCCCATGCCTAGACTCTTGGCCCAGCTAGACCAGTCATTTTCTCCATGAGGAGAAGCCAGTGTGGTGACCTCTGGATGTTTTGAACTACACTTCCCATAACCCCTGACATTTGGGCATGCTGGCTTGGGCTGATGGGAATTGTTGTCCATAACACCCTGAAGGCACCATGTTGTCTACTCTTGGTCTACAATAACTGGCAGTGACCCTCCAGACTCTCAAGAGATGGGGCTTCCCAAGCCGTGCCTCAAGATGCTAAGGACTTTATCTGAGACCTATTTCACGCAAAGGATGTTCTTCATGACTGACTTACAGCCCTTCCCTTGGAAACAAGCCCCAATAAGTCTGTTGAACACTGCACATTACAATATGAAACCAGTGTAGACTAGTCTCTGTGACAACCACCTAGGCAGACTGGGCCAGAGCCGAACCTATTTTGTTTTGCTTTCACTATCGTAAAAACACACACCTGGTGGGTTATTATTATTTTTTAAGTGTATTTGATAGCTCCCTGTAGTTTCTCTATTTTTCATTTGGATTCTAGACTCCAAACCCTGCTTTGCGAGAGCTGGGGGGATAAAGACCAGTTGGTTCTTAAGCTTCTAAGGAGCTGAACATTTCTTGAGCTAGCCCGCAATACCAAGTCCAGGGAAGCTTCCCGACCCAGCTGAGCAAATGCTCAAGCCAAGTCCTTTTATACTGTGGAATTGTAATGCATAATACGTATAATGTACAATGTGTAATTATATGTATTATGTGTAAGCCTTCCTATGTGACATAAAAATGGAAACGTACCAAAATCCAGCTCAGCCCTAATTCAGACTGCGCAGACATTCCTGCACTAAAATGCCTCCCACAGTTGCACAAGTTATGATGTGATGATTGCCTTCTTTTAGAAAATGAAGGAAGCACTTCTCTATCTATCTCTGACTTCAGTCAATCAGCAGATGGTTAAGAAGATGAAGCTATCTTTGTAGCCTTTTCAGAGCGAAAGACCGGGCGCATGCAGGCATTATTTGCAAAATGAATACATGGGATTCGTTTTAAAAATGAGGCATTATTAATTTGGCACGGAAGACATTCCACAATAAACATACACAAAAAGCATACAGCTGAAAGAGCTCCTATTTATTTTCCATTTTCGCTAGGATTATTCTGAGCTATTTAACCTCTGTGCTGGCTTCTCCCTCACTCTCGGTACACTGTGCTGCCTTTGTGTTTCTTCCCCGCACCTTCAATTATCACCATTATTATCACTGCATAATTAATGTGCACTGTTTTAAAGCCGACCCTCCTCACCCCACCCCGTCTAGTCTGATTCATGTTCCTCTTTGTTTTCAATTGGGTTTTTGTATCCTCAGTGGTATTCGCCAGAGATCAAAAGTCTCCACATTTTTCAGCCAGATGGTACAGTCTCCATGTTCAGTGGGAGGGCCACCTATGAAAGGCCAGCTGGAGGAACAACAGAGGGAGATGCAAATAGGAGGAAATCCTATCTTTGTGAAAGAAGTCTTTAAAACAAATATCAAACGCGCTGCAGACAGCCCGTAGGGAACCCGAGATCAGTGCTCAGATGCAATTAAATGTAGACTTGGAAATATAGCGTGATCTCGACGACTGGCCCATGTGCATTGTACTCGCAAAAAAATGAGCCTTTTCAAAATGAGCTGATTGTATTAAGAATCCACTGTACAAAAATTGTATAGCTTGGTGAACTCACGAGTTGAGGGGTTGTAGTTCAGTGATCGAGAGTGTGGTCTGCATGTGCATGGTCCTTCTCTCAGGTTCAGTCCCTAGCATCTCCAGGTAAAAGGATCAAGTAGTCCTTTGATTGAGGCTCTGGTCAAAGTAGACAATACTAGGCTAAATTAATCCTGTGTTCTCTATATGTCTGAGCTTGCACAGTCAGCTGGGAGGACTGGCTGCCTGATCACAGTGTTCTGCAGAAGTATCTCTCCAAACACAAATTGACGTCCACTTATGAGGGCACTTTCAACAAAAAGGAAAGCAAAACAGGGTCTGACCTCAGACCCGCAGTCAGGTTTGCAGCAAACCTGTGAGATTGTGACCATAGTCTTGCCTTAGGCACAGCCACCTTGCCTCTGAATCTGTCTCGATCTAACTTTGTCTGCTTTTAGATGGCAGGTAAAACAACAACGCCCTTTTTGTTGGACAGAATGCTCAAACAGGGCTGCAGTTTAATAGGGGATTTGAACTTTGCATTCCCACATCCAGGTGGAAGGTCCTCCCAGGGATCATAGGACTGCAGTCATGCTTTAATACTATAATAGACCATCTAGCAAAGTTAAACTAACCTTAAGGACTGTAGAGTCCCACACACAGTTCTTCCGGAACGTTCTCTGTTCTTCTGTGCCTTTGCTTGCAGACTCAAAGAGCTAGTTTAAACAATTTCTTCTCACCCGGCCTCATGCCTGTGGGCTTATTTTTTTAAATCCTGCATTGTACAATCTTCAGTTTGTGGGGGGAAATTATTTCTGCTCTTAGTAACAAAATTTTTTATATCTGCTCTTCCATCGTTTGTCCCAGTCAAAACAGCATAGCCTTAAACGAAACAAGGATCTGCTATTGGACATTACATGTCCTATATAATTTGCACTATTGATATTCATTACAGTTCATTATTGCTCTTCATGTATAATCTAGTCAGTTTCCTTCCTTGGGAAAATGGCGTGACAAAAAAAAGTAATGAAAATAAATAAGCAAGATTTGCTGACCTTTTGCAGAAATCCCAGGTGCAATATCTTTTTCAAAACGTAAACTCCCTCAGCTTTTGACTAATTGGTGAAATAAAAGTATCCATGCACAATAGCCAAAGCTGCTGTATTCCTAACACGGTGATTTGAAGCAATCAAATGCTACTTTGGCAAAGATACTATGTTGTAAAAACAAGCAGCCCTAGGTCTATGAATAATGCCCAGACCACAGATGAATGTCCACATTTCATTCTGTTAGCAAAATTGGTCGCTTCTCTATTCAAAACGAGAACTGACCAGATTGTATCATCACATTGAAACTGGCCAGCAAACTCCCCTGTAGTCTCTACTCACCCCCAGAGCTATTCCCCCCCCCCCCCCGGTAGACTATTATGTATCAAGGAATAAGATGCACAGGAAGAAACTGGAGACCATTACTAGGTTTCCATCACTCACAGAACATTAATCACAAAAATGCTATCGGTTTTCACTAGACGTCTTCATTTAAGGATAGAAAGCATTTACACTCAAGGGTAAACAATACCTAACCATGGAATTTTATTAAAATTACTGTACTTATATAATTGTATGAATACTATCCAGCAGTAACTGTTACATCTCTTACTATAATTAAAGTACTACATTTTTCATATCATAGATCTTTTCCAAATTTAATCCAGCCACAGGGTGGTGGGGGGAGCAGATAATCATGTTTCTTCTGAAGAGGGAATTTTGCATGGAAGTTCAGTGGCAAGTTGTTTTCCATCTATATCACTAGTTAGAAGCAGAAGCTTTTTATGTACAGACACAGGATGATAACCAGTGCTACTCAGATTCAGAGTAAATCGATTGAACTTTAACTTCTACAGTGGGCTTTAGCTATCACCCATAATTGTGAATTCAGACCTTAACTTTATTGGGAAATAATTTTAAAATTAATAGCCCAAATAGGAAGAGGCCCCAACGAAATACAGTGGTACCTCGGTTTAAGTACTTAATTCATTCCGGATGTTATGTTTCCAAGGGGTTGCTCGTGAGCAAGCAGGCAAATATCTCCCTGGCTGCCTGCGAATACCTGGCTGGGCTGCCAAAGTAAACTTTATCTGTCCGGAGCGCCACTCACCCGTGGCTGACTCAATCGCTGGCAGAATCCTTGAGTGGGCGTTTCTTAAACTTCCCCCAGCAAAGAAGCCCCTTTACGCCCAGTCTGTGCCTCCCCTCTCTGCGCGAATGCCTTCTGTGCAACGAGGGTGTGGGCAGTGGAGGACCCCTCTCCTCCTCGCTTCTCCCAGGCAAGGAGTCCTGGGACCGCCTCGCCACTTCCGACTCCTGCACCTCCTCTCCACTGGAGCTGCATTTATTCTCTTCCCCAGAAGATGAGCTACTTCTCCCGATCCCTGGAGCTCTCTATAATCCATCTGGCTTTTGCTCTCTCCCTCCGGCACTGATGGCAGTTCCCTGACACCGGAGGTCCATTCTTAACCTGAAACTGTTCTTAACCTGAAGCACCACTTTAGCTAATGGGGCCTCCTGCTGCCGCCGCACCACCAGAACACGATTTCTGTTCTCATCCTGAAGCAAAGTTCTTAACCTGAAGCACTATTTCTGGGTTAGCAGAGTCTGTAACCTGAAGTGTATGTAACCTGAGGTACCACTGTATAAGAGAAATAACATGATGTTACTAGGTAAAAAAGGAACAATTAAAATACTATTCTATCTCTTGACTATCTCTTGAATGAAAATCTTTGTCTGAAGTAGTCAGCTTAGGTATCTCTTTAGGAAGTGATACCAACTTGAGATGTAGGCTTGTGCAACCAATCTGATGAAAGGTTTCAGACATGTCCAGATTGTGATCTCATGTTAGAAGCAGCCTCCAAACAGAGATAGCACTGGTGGACCTAGGATTGATTCACATAAGCCTTTGAGTCCATGGCAGCTGTGGTTTTTCATCAGTCTTCTTGACATTCAGCTGCTCTGCCACAAGCTGAGTGAGCCACTGCCAAGGCTGTATGATGCTTGAACCTTTTCCAGAGGTGGCTGAAACTGATCGGGGGCATAGTTGCCAAGGATGCTGCAAATAATTTGACTAGAAGAGTGTTGGGTCTCCAGCTGCTTTTGGACTACAATTCCCATCATTCTTGAGCACTGGTTTTGCTATCTAGGAATGATGGGAGTTGTAATCCAAAAACATCAGGAAACTCTAGGGAAACACTGGACTAGACTCACAATCTGGGCATGTCTTGTAGTTTAGATCTTCATGCAATATACTTAACACATGATCTTAGAATAATGATCTTAGAATCTAGAGTCTAAGAGGTGGTTCACGTAGCCATTTGAAAAATGGAGCAGTCACCACATGGTGATTTTCCTCCACAATAGCCAAATAGTATAGTGCAGGCATAGGCAAACTTGGCCCTCCAGATGTTTAGGGACTACAACTCCCATCCTCCCTAGCTAACAGGACCAGTGGTTAGGGGGTTGTAGTCCCAAAACATCTGGAGGGCCGAGTTTGCCTATGCCTGGTATAGTGTCCGGCAGGGACAGCTATCCTGGGGCTATCTTGATGATGTTGAAGTACAACTCCCACCAACCCTAGCCAGCATGGCCAACAGGTCAGGCACCTTGAAGTAGGGTATCCATGCATTTGTTTTGTTTATTACAAGGTCTATATTTATTACAAGGTTATATCCCCCGCAATAGGATGAGCTCCCGTTGCTCAGTCCCTGCTCCTGCCAACCTAGCAGTTCGAAAGCATGTCAAAAGTGCAAGTAGATAAATAGGTGCCACTCCAGCGGGAAGGTAAACGGTGTTTCCGTGCGCTGCTCTGGTTCGCCAGAAGCAGCTTAGTCATGCTGGCCACATGACCCAGAAGCTGTACGCCGGCTCCCTCCTTTTTACCTAATCATCACAGAGCCAATTACGCACAGGTAAGCAGTAGCAAAACATTATACAAACAACATACAGGGTTGTATCCAACCAAGTTCAACTTAGAGTAGGCCCACTGAAATTAATTACCCTTAGGTAGTCGTGTCCATTCATATAAATGGGTCTACTCTGAGTACAATGAACACTGGATACAGCATTACAATTAAAATGTTAAAATAATTCAGCAGTTCCTTTATTTGGCACACATGAAATTAGTATTGCCAAGCAAAGAACCAACAAAGTTTATCTACTCATGTATTGTAATACTTTGCACAAGGCAACCTGGAAAAGCTTCTAAACATTATTGCATGGAATTATGGGTACAGAAGGGAAACTCCAGCTGCAGTGTTTCACACTTTAAAATGTATCTATATAAAAGGCCATGAATGACAAAATATGGATAATGTTGAATATTAGCTATGGCTAATCTTGTTACAAGAGCTTTGCATTTCAATTTCTCCCGTTACGAAAAATCAATATTATTTCTTTTGTGTCATAAGCCTACGTTAAAAGTATTATTTCTGCAACAGCAGCATGATAATTACTTTTTTTTTTTACTGTTCAGTTGGAGATTGGATTGGAAAACAGGAGATTAAGGACAATGAGCACAAGAGTTATTTGGAAGTAAATTTTGAATATTTCCTGTTAAATATATAATACAAACCAGCTAATACTAAGTAAGGAAATTGAAAGATTTATCATTGGGCAGGATTGCCTTTTCTCTTTGCTCTCTGAGGTTATTTTAGAATGATCCCCATTAAGCAAAGCTGATTTGGGGGAGACAGTGTATAACTCAAGCCTTCATGCTAAACCTTAGAAAGTGACTACATAAATATTGTCTGACAGTGACCTAATTAGAATCATTTGCATGCTAATGAGACTTTGAAAGAGATAAGCAATAGCATGCTTGTAATAGATAATTAACTGGTGTTTCAAAATAAGCTACAGCTATTCAGCCACAAGTTGATACTTAGAGACAGGGGGAGCGTTAAAGTTTCCTTACAAAAACTACAGTCTGTATTCTTTTTAAATCCCATTTTACTTATTCCCTTTCAGTAATTATATATGTCAAAGTGGCAACATACATAAGAAAATAATCCAGTTTGTTCATAATGGATGCTTACCCCTTGCTGGAAGGGCCCTGTTGCGGCCTCTTGCACTCAGTTGCCATCTCTGGGTGGTGAGAATGGTCCACACCTAGTCAGGTGGCCATTGGGAAAATTCCCCCTGGCCTCCAGGGCAGCTGACTTGCGTTCAAACCAGCTGCTGCATCTCAAATTGGCCAATCAGTTGCCTCTTCTGGGGGGGGTGCCTCACAGGTGAGAGGGCACTGGCTGCACGTGTGCCCTCACAGCCAGCGAGGCATAAAAGCCAGCAGCGCTGCCCTGTCTCAGCGCTGTCGCTCATAATGATGTCAGCTCGGGTTCAAAAGCTGAACTTAAATGAACCATTTCTGCTTTCCAACACAAAGACTGATGCATGTCATGATTGTTTCAGGGCTTAGTTTCAATCTATGGTGATGCTTTCAGTTCTAGGAAGTGTAGACAGACTCAGTGTGGGCCTACAGAACAGGGAACTAGGAATGGGGTGGTCTATTAATTCCTAGAGTGAGGTATACAGCGCAGAGGTCAATCTACCATATGTGGACTGGGTAATTCCTATAGATGCCTGCTTGCTGGTGAGGAATGGGCCCAGAGGAGGATTTAAGGCAGTGTGACTGGTTCCCCTGCGCAGGGCACAGGGGCCTGGTAAGTGCTGGGCTTTGGGAAGGAGGTGGCAGGGCTCTAGGACGCTTCCAGAGCTTCACAACTCTGTCCCAAAGCCTGGCTTATCCAACTTTGGGAATGTGTCTTGGGGCTTGGGGGGGCATCAAATTTGGTATTCACACAGTACACCATGTAGCCAAGGTCTGTACCACAACCATGATCATTTTGGGGGAAAGATATGCAATTTGCTTCTGGGTTCAGACCCTTCACCTGGTTCCAGACTTCCATAGGCAAAAGGATGTCCCTTGCCCTGTCTAGGAGTAGAACTGGGAGTATCGTGATCCACTGTGGCAGTTGTGGGAAAATGAGAAAGGCTTGCACTCATTCCACTGGGAAGTGGTCAGCCCAGGAGAAGGGTAGAGGCAGTCACTCCAAGAAGGTGGCATGACGTACTCGACTTTTTCTGCAAACCTATCAGAACTTAAACTTGAGCTGACTCCAGTATCAAAAGTCACTCTGTGGCAGGATCAGAGGAAACGATGGGGAAGGTAGCTTCTGCGAAGGAGTGGGAGTGTGAAGAAAGTGAATACTAAACTTGTAGTCTCCTTGGCGTTCTGTCACTTTTAGCAAAACATCTGATAAGAACAGGAGGGGGTGTTTCCAAGCTCAACGCTCACACACTAAAGCAAGCTTGTTAATTTTGTCCTGCTATTTAATTTCTCTTGCCAACAAAGGTCCATATAGTAAAAGCTATGGTTTTCCCAGTAGTGATGTATGGAAGTGAGAGCTGGACCATAAAGAAGGCTGATCGCCAAAGAATTGATGCTTTTGAATTATGGCACTGGAGGAGACTCTTGAGAGTCCCATGGACTGCAAGAAGATCAAACCTCTCCATCCTTAAGGAAATCAGCCCTGAGTGCTCACTGGAAGGACAGATCCTGAAGCTGAGGCTCCAATACTTTGGCCACCTCATGAGAAGAGAAGACTCCCTGGAGAAGACCCTGATGTTGGGAAAGATGGAGGGCACAAGGAGAAGGGGACGACAGAGGATGAGATGGTTGGACAGTGTTCTCGAAGCTACCAGCATGAGTTCGACCAAACTGCGGGAGGCAGTGGAAGACAGGAGTGCCTGGTGTGCTCTGGTCCATGGGGTCACGAAGAGTCTGACACGACTAAATGACTAAACAACAACAACAACATTTAATTTCTCTTCCCTTTGCTTAAGGTCTATATTTGTCTGCTTCATTCCTGTTCACTTTTGCTTCATCTGTAATGACTTCTTAACATTTTTCATCAGTGTTGTGGCCTTACCCTCTGAATCTTTACTGGGAAAGAATGGAAATAAGTGTCCTCATATGCTTGGTAAACAATAGAGCCAGGAGCCCTGAATTCCTGGGTGAATTCATTCATCAGAAGCCCAGAGCAAGGGTTCCCCTCCCCACACACAAATAAGTCTTGATAAAATCCAAGAGAGGAAGCTCCTCAATTCCCCTTGCCAGCACAGATAATTTTCACATTTCCATAAATATACTTTGCAAGCAGCTTTCCTCCTTTTTCATTACTCTGCATGAACATACTTCTTAACAGGTCCCACTGGGTGTCTGTCTTCTGTTTCTTCAATTCCCCATTGACTGCAGAGTTGCCAACTCATGATTTTCTTGCAAATATCACAGTAGCTCATGTGGAAATCTCAGCTTTCATCTGGAAGAAAAAGTTAATTTTGAACTCTCGCATTTGTGGAAGGAGGCTTGAAAATATGAGACATTATAATCCGAAAGCCAAAAATCAAATGAAAGGAGCTCTAAATTTACAGGAACTTTCAAGGTTTCCAAGCCCACCTCATAATTTTAGGGTTCTGAGGTTTGGGGTTTTGCTTTGTTTTTTTGTAATTTGGAACTGGCATCACTTCAACTGTGGAAAAATGAACCAAGTTGTTTCACAAGGATCCAATCAGTTCCTTGGATTTCATTCACATATTTACTGAGCTTTAAGACTTATTTAAATAAATCCAAAAATCTTTCTCCTACCACAACCCAAACCACTGGATTTTACCTCATTTCACATTAAAATAACACAAAACCACAGGCTTTCAGTGGAAAACCATATGATAGCCAAGAGCTGCTGAAACTTTGGCCAAGGGCTATAATACTGCACCAACACTTTTGATAAAATGTGGCTCTTCTTGGTTGCCATCTATTTCCAAAACAAGAAGAGTTCATGTGATTCCACGTTAGGTATACCAGTACACTGGTACTGTCTTGACTATTTCTCTGCAGCCACCTTATAAAACATTTATTTGTTTAAGTACTAAATGTTAGTGCCTTGACAGAGAGGCAGTATATAAATGTAAGATATAAAAGCATTTTGATGGTCTTGAGGTTTCAGTATGAAATTATGATGAATGCATGTGCCAGTTCCAACTTTTTAAGCATGTTCCACATTCCTTCCTGCATTCATACTTGGAGTTCTGCATATGCAATTTTGTAAGGTTCCCCCTGCTCATGTATGCCTGAAAGTATGCAAACAGCTTACAAGGTTTTGTTCTCTCTTTTGCCTTTTGTCTCAGGAAGGCAAGTGTGATTTATGCAAACTATCAACCTCCATTTTGACTTCTGCATCTATTAGGTACTGACGCCATATTGCAGGCTACAGGATAACAAACCCTCCAAGTGCCCCTATTTTCCAGGGACAGTCCCAGATTTACAAAAGCCTTCCTGGTTTCTGATTTGATCCCAGAATGTCTGACTTTTCCTTAGGACATCCCTATTTTCATCAGAGAAATGTTGGAGGGCATGGAGTTATGTGGCCCCCAAGCTAAGAAGATATGTAACTATACAACCTTTAGAAGACATCTGAAGGCAGCCCTGTATAGGAAAGGTTTTTTAAGTTTAATTTTTATTATTATTTTTGTATATGTTGGAAGCCGCCCAGAGTGACTGGGGCAACCCAGTCAGAGGAGCAGAGCATAAATAAAAAACAATAGCATGTCCCTATTTTCATCAGAGAAATGTTGGAGGGTATGAGATAATGCAGGGTCCAAGTACAAAGGGGTGGGAAAAGGAATAAGCCCTGGAAGCCCTGGTGGCGGCGGCTGGAAGCATGAGGAGAAACTGTAGATAACACAAAAGGATGTTCATACAAAATTATTTTCCAATATAATTTTCGTTCCTGTCAGCATTTCCTGTACAGAGGCAGGAGGGACCAATATGGAGGAGAAGGATGGGCAGGTACCATAATAATAGGAATAGTGAGTTACCAGGGATGGTGATCCTAAGAAACAGGATCTAAAGTAGAGCTGTGTGCTGAATGGCCTCTTCAAATTCTCCATGTTTCTCAGGAGTGAGTCTTGTGATTAGCCCTGCCAGTAAGACAGCTTTTATAATGTTTGTATGTGCGTGCTCTAGGGTTTTCTTTTGTTTCTTGGCAGCTCAGCTACCATTTTGTATTCTCTTCATTGCCCCAACCTAGCATCATTAGACAGCAGGGAGAGGAGTTTTCAGAGAAAATTCTGCAAAATGGCCTCCTTTCTCTAGGGAGGTTGGAAAAGAATAATCTCAGACATTTTCTCAGAAAAAATGTCTTCTGAGAAATTTTGGCTCAGCTCTAGTCTAAACATAATTTGTCACTTGTGTATAATTACTATACATACAGACCATATGGCTGGGTATGACTACATTTCAGGCATCTAGAAGTATATGTGCCTTACAGAAAAAAGATCTAAGAAGCAAATTCTACCAATAAATTTGCCAGTGTTTCAATACAGACAAAACATTTATTGATTGATTGCAGATGGGGACAAAATAGATAACCTATGTTAAAAGGGACTACTGGGAATGACTCCTATTTGAAATCCTAGAGAGCCACTGTCAGTCAGTGTAGGCAGCA